>JAVJAQ010001645.1:5064403-5664403 GCA_032362365.1 Zygogramma bicolorata | reverse complement strand
TGGCTTGCACAAATCCACCTTTACTATCAAAAGGTAACAGAAATATGATTTCTTGTACATAAAATTCAAGGTTGATTTTTGGGAAATTACCATTATAATATGCAATAAAGAGTATGTAAATTAGTTCTTATATAAGGTCTGTTGCATTTGGTGTTTTTTTTCCAAGAAACTTACAAGTTTATAAAAGGGGAAAATTAAAAACAAATGAATAATGAATCAAATGAATAGGGAAAAAAATTAAGTAAGATAATGAAATCAGACTTTTCACAGAAATAAAAAAAAAAATAGTAATAATGAAAATAAAATAAAATTGTCCTTCAACTATCGCAATAAATGTTTTTCTCATGGAACCTGGTTCAGGATAAATTCGAAGCACATGGACAGTTGTACTTTGACAAGTTTCAAGCAATTTCATTTTCAGTAGTTGGATCTCACAGTGGGTAGCAGAAAAATGCACTTGGTTTCAACTTGTAATCGAACTGAAACTTTTTTTCAAATAACATGAACCCAGATAACAAATAACCACCAATAAAATACCTCCCCTACTCTCATTTCCTCCTTATTTTCGGCGAGGTCGATTGAAACACGCTAGATGCGGACATCAGGTTATCGATATACTGTCCGAGCACTTGGTTTTCTGATCGCAGTCTCAGATTCTCCTCCTTGACGCTGTCGACTCTCTGCGAAAGGTCGTCCAGAGTGTTCTGCAGCTCGAGCACTTGCGATATGAAGCGAGCCTTTTCTTCTTGCTCGTCGGGACTCGAATCGGGATTAGAGCTGTTGTGTTGGGGGCTACAAGTTCCGTTAGTGTATGTCGACTGTATCGAGTCCATACTCCTGCCGCGCATCATACTCGAGGAATTGCCTTCGGACACGGAATTCTGGTCGGGGTCGTCGTTTATTATGACTGGAACGTGATTAATTGTATTTGGAAAAGGTGTAGAATACGGTGTCCTCACCGATTTTGACGAAATTTTCAGGGAAGGTTAAAAACGCCATAAAATGATTATAGACATTGAAAATTTTCCGCGGAAACGATGGAAAAGTGTTTTTTTTTAATAAAATACACTTTCGAGGTTAGAAACACCTAGAATAAAATTGATGAATATAACATAATTTTGGGCGTTTACTTACGTGATTTGGCTATATGACTCATCTAAAAATACTACTGTACAGTTTTTCTGCAAAAATATTTGGCTTGGGTGTCTCAGTATTGGATATTTTTCATTTTGAAAATTGCTAAAATATCTGTAAATGAAGAATTTCCTTAGCTGACATTTCGCTGTCAAGTGTCAAAAATTGATGTTTAGAATATATGCAATGTTGTCACATTGCAAATTGATACCTAATGTAAACGAACCTAACTAACCTAATGTAACCGAACCTAACTAACCTTATGTAACCTAACCTAACTAACCTAATGTAACCTATTCTAAACTCTACACCCGGGTTTTGATCTCATAATATTAGGTATCAATTTGCAATGTGACAACATTGCATGTATTCTAAACATCAATTTTTGACACTTGACAGCGAAATGTCAGCTAAGGAAATTCTTCATTTACAGATATTTTAGCAATTTTCAAAATGAAAAATATCCAAGACTGAGACACCCAAGCCAAATATTTTTGCAGAAAAACTGTACAGTAGTATTTTTAGATGAGTCATATAGCCAAATCACGTAAGTAAACGCCCAAAATTATGTTATATTCATCAATTTTATTCTAGGTGTTTCTAACCTCGAAAGTGTATTTTATTAAAAAAAAACACTTTTCCATCGTTTCCGCGGAAAATTTTCAATGTCAATAATCATTTTATGGCGTTTTTAACCTTCCCTGAAAATTTCGTCAAAATCGGTGAGGACACCGGATTCTACACCTTTACCATTGTATTTTGATTCACCCGTTTTGACATAATTACCTTGAGGGTCGTCATCTGCGAGAAGAATGTTGCTAGTGTCGTCTTGGAGCCTCAAACTGGACAAAGACATTCTATTATGATGGGAATTTTTAATTTTCTATGGATGAAGCAATTATTTTTGGTGGATAAAAAAATAATTGTTTACATATGAAACTGTCAAAAGTCACAAATGTCAAGGACGGACACACCACAGAACACTTTGGCGGCCCTTTGATTTTTTGGGGTCATTTTTTGTAGGCGTTTTCTGGCGCTCTTGTATTGAAACCATAGACATTTATAACCATAACTACTAATGGACTGGCCCAGAGAGAGGACTGCTGATTGCTGAATGAGCAAGATGGAATACTTAAAGTCTAGTTGATGGTTTCTGTTCATGAAAATCTCTCGCTGTCAGAATCTCTACTCTCCTGTCCTGTATCTGATTGGTTTACTCGAGTTGGTGAATTTTTCTCACTCCACCATCACTCCAACAGTAGAGGAATAAAAGTAGCCGAAGCAAATTTGAAATGCTTGACATATTTTATGTCATCATGACATCATTTGAATTTTTGTCAAATTTGAAACGTTTGTTCTTCAAATTATTTTGAATTTGGTTACTGCTTTTGAACTGTGTGCTACTCAATCCATGTACATTCATAATGAAGTGTTTAACTGCTTCAGCAGATATAAAAGAGAACTTAACTTGAAATTCCATAGGTGAAATATTATTTCTCATATGTGTCAGGAATAATTAATCCATTTCCTCATAGACATTTCCAAAAGACCAAGAGTTGAGAGAGAATTGGGTGGTAGCTCTCAAAAGAAGTAATTACAGTCCTTTTGAAACCGCAGTGATTTGCAACGAACATTTCAATGAAGAGGACTACTTCATTTATCCTTTTGGAACCGGAGTTTAAAAAAAATGCTGTCCCATCGATTTTCCTCTGGTTCTTCATTAGGAAAGATTCGAAAAAAGAGGCTGATGACTGAGGTGGGTTATTTTTATTTTATGAAGTTTAGTTGAGAAGCGTCCCAATGAAGTATTCGAAATCAATATAATTTTTGTAATAGCAATAAAGACTTTCAGATAAGATTTGAATACATGAGTCCTTACACAAATAAATACTGGTGACAAAACCCCTATTCGTTGTTTCATAACTCATCCCTCCTGTATGTGGCTTGAAGAAAGATAGCTTGTGGAGGATGGAATACTTCAAGTCTAGACTGAAGTCATCCTCCTATGCACTTTGAAATATGAATTCCTTCTGTCTCTTATGTATTCAGCATCGTGTTATATGGAAAATTGTCATAAAGGCGTGTCCATTAGTTATAATGTCTATGATTCAAAGATACTTCAGTAGGTATCAATTTTTTTCTCCTGAAGGTGCTAACCTTAAGGAAACGCGCGTCGAGTGCAAATATAATTGATCTCTAGGAAAAGTTTCTATAGAAGCTGGATTATAAAACATTCTCTACCTTGGCAAAAGACATTTACAATGAATGAAAATATTGACATTTGTGGAAGCGTCATTGAACTCCTTATGTACAATTCCTTCTAGTAGATCAAATCGAAAATAACAGTTCTACTTACAATCATTGAATTAATATTCCTGGTCTGTTCATTGCCTTGGGAAGCTGAATCAAACTACCCATGCTCGCATCGAGTCCATACTCATATATATATATATATATATATTTGTGATGTATTCTCGACCGTACTTTATGAACTAGATTTGGAAGTTCTCAGGTTCGCGGTCTGTTTACTAATAAAACTCATTTGTTCTTGATCTCAATATTTCGCTAATGTTTCTTAGCTTCATATCAGGAGAAAAGCTACAAGCTATATATATATATATATATATATATATATATATATATATATATATATATATATATATATATATATATATATATATATATATATATATATGTGCTGGCTGGAACTTCCGGTTGATCCGCGTCTGGAAAGATTTACTTGTCTACGTTTCGACTCCCATTTCGGAGCCATTTTCAAGACTTAGTGACCTTGCGTCTAGGTCTGAGTTGTCTCACTAGCTGGCTATCATCACTAGAGATCGAGGATAGAAGGTTGGTGGGATTTAAGGGTTCATTAGTAGTTATGGCAGGATCAGGTATCGGACGGTCGATGGGAGGTTCGAACGGATTGGTTCCCAAGTCGGAGTGAATAGAAGTATGTCGGACCAAAAGTGGTTTCCAGGTATTGGGGAGTCTTTGAGAATCGTCGCGTTTATTGAGACAGTTGGGACGTTTTTCGATTTCAATGGCTTCACGGGTAATTCTGGTTTGGAGGGTTTTGGCTGTGGCAACGGTTTTGGTGTTTTTGAAATCTATTTTGTGGCCTGTTTCTAGATGATGTTGGAATAATGCTGAGTTTGTGTCAGAATTACGGACTGCTAGTTCGTGTTCATATGCTCTACAGGATACCTGATCCTGCCATAACTACTAATGAACCCTTAAATCCCACCAACCTTCTATCCTCGATCTCTAGTGATGATAGCCAGCTAGTGAGACAACTCAGACCTAGACGCAAGGTCACTAAGTCTTGAAAATGGCTCCGAAATGGGAGTCGAAACGTAGACAAGTAAATCTTTCCAGACGCGGATCAACCGGAAGTTCCAGCCAGCACATTTCTGACCGCGGAAGCCTAGCCGATCATATATATATATATATATGGAGTATGGACTCGATGCGAGCATGGGTGGTTTGATTCAGCTTCCCAAGGCAATGAACATACCAGGAATATTAATTCTATGATTGTAAGTAGAACTGTTATTTTCGATTTGATCTTGTACAATTTTGTCATATTCTTTGTAGCTTTTCTCCTGATGAAGCTAATAAATAACATTATAGAAATATTGAGATCAAGAACAAATGATTTTATATAAGTAAACAGACCGCAAACCTGAGAACTTCCAAATCTAGTTCATAAAGTACGGTCGAGAATACATCACAAATATATATATATACAGTGCATTCATAAATAAATATCTTACGATATAATTATTTTCAGAGGTAAAGCTCGGACAGGTCGATTTTGCATTTCAGTCTTCCATCTTTTTTTACAAAAAAAATAATTTTTCCCCCACCACCTTACAAGATATGACGTCATCGATTTTTTTTTTTGAAAGGGTATATTTTTATATCAAAAATTGAAAGCCCATATTTTTCTGAGTTCAACCATACCACATACGTCATATCTTACACTTCAAGTTACAGTATACTGAGTATAAAAGAAACCAGTGTTCATATTTCTCAACATTCATTTAATTATTTATTTTGCAACGGAAACCTGAGAATTACTCAGTAGTTATTACGAGTATATTTGTCATACTTGAGTAGTAGGCTATGAAAACATCTGAAAGCCCTTAGCAATCAGACAATATGTTCTTGGTCACTATTAAATTGATTTGTTGTGTAGCATATCGATTTATAAGTCTATAATAATAACTTTCTGAAAAATATTACCCTAAAAGCTATTATTTGAAATAACGATGGGGCTGTCAGAAAAACAGAGAATAGAAGTTCTGATGATCTTAGGTTACGGCGATCGTAAAAGAAGTATGGCAGAAGTATGCGAAATCTTTAATGAAAAATATCCTAATCGAGAACCATTAAGCAAATCGACGGTAAGCAAAATATTACCTAAATTTAATGAAATCGGCAATGTTAGGAATAAACCTAAGAGTGGCAGACCTACCATTGCCGAAGATACTCAATTGAATGTATTACTTGGAATTGAAGAAAATCCTCATTGTTCAATCACAACTTTATCTGAAAACAATGAGATATGTCGTGGTGCTGTGCATAAAATTCTAAGAGCAGCCAAATTACATCCATATAAAATTAAACTGATACATGAACTTAATGAAGACGACTTCGATAGGCGCATGGAGTTTTGTGAAATTATGCAAGAAGTATGTAATCAAAACGATGGGTTTGAATTTAATGTCTTATTTTCGGACGAATCAACTTTTTTTACAAACGGTACTGTGAATAAGCAAAATTGTCGTTATTGGGCACCAGAAAATCCCAGTTGGACGATGGAAGCTCATACCCAATATCCCCAAAAAGTCACTGAGTGGGCTGGGATTCTTAGGAATACCATTGTAGGACCATATTTTTTTGACGGTACTGTGACGGGTGGAAATTATTTGGAAATGTTACAAACTTATGTAGTTCCATATTTAACTGAGACATTTCCAGATATCAATCAACCTGATCGAATAGCTTCTACTATTTGGTTCCATCAGGATGGAGCAGGTCCACATTATGCTCGAGTTGTTAGAGATTTTCTCAATGACTTTCCCCAATCGCTGTATTGGACGACGCAGACAGATTGAATGGCCTGCTAGGTCCCCAGATTTAACTCCCATGGACTTCTTCCTCTGGGGTTACTTAAAAAGTAAAGTGTACATTAACCGACCCCCCAGTTTGGAAGACCTCAAAGAGAGAATTCGAACTGAAATTCAACGAATTACACCAGATATGTTGTCAAACGTAACCCAAGAATTCACCAGACGTCTTGGATATTGTCAACTAACCCAAGGAGCTCAGTTCGAGCATTTGCTGTAGATTTGTTATTTGTTTATTTTCACTACTTCTTATGATATTTTCATTGCAAATAAATAATTAAATGAATGTTGAGAAATATGAATACTGGTTTCTTTTATACTCAGTATACTGTAACTTGAAGTGTTAGATATGACGTATATGGTATGGTTGAACTCAGAAAAATATTGGCTTTCAATTTTTGATATAAAAATATACCCTTTCAATTTAAAAAAAAATATCGATGACGTCATATCTTGTAAGGTGGTGGGGAAAAAATAATTTTTTTGTAAACAAAAGGTGGGAAACTAAAATTCAAAATCGACCTGTCGGAGATTTTCCTCCAAAAATTATCAACTCTTGTAAGATAATAAAGCGTTTCCACACTTTATGGACGCGCTGTATATATATACCCAAATAGCACAAGTACGTCCAGTGGACGTACTGCATATGTATGGTGAGGATGTATTGTACGTATTTAGGACGTACTTTTGTCTCCGACAGACGTACATAAGACCTCCCTGCGACTTACCGTTTCCGCATAGTCGGTAATCCCAGGTACGTACTTTTCTAGTCCACACAGGACCTGAAATGTACAGAAAGGGGAACTGTTTGGGACATTCCGAAAACGTACATTTTCCATTCTGTATGCGCTATCCCGAGTAGAACAAACATATTTGACCAATATTGGTTCAATATTACGGGAATATTAACCTTATATTGTAGATGATATCAATAGTGTCCACAAAAAAAATGTGAACATTCGGCGATATTAGATCAATATTCGAAAACAACGTAATGAAATATCATTTTATATCACTTAATGAATCTAAGTTTTCATATTCGGGATTATTCATTTCTTTTTTACCAAATAGTCAAGTTGGAAATTTTACTCATTCAAGTGTACTAACCATCTAACCGAATACTTACTTGGAAAAAGACCTGGCTGCTGCGGGGCTTGAACTCTCGACCTTTTCTATGGAGATATTATTGTCGACCACTGTTACGCTCTACGGCACGGAGATACTTGTTTTTAAGAAGGAGTTGGGTGCTATAGATGTGATGACTTCAAGTTAGTTTTGTTCGAGATAATATTAAAATTTTAGAAAGTTCAGTAACAATGAAAATATATTCGAAAAAAGACTAAAGGATCACTGTCTCATGTGATGGCGGTTTTGGAATATCAAACTTGCTGTGCAAAAAATTCTGTATGTGATTTTCTGGTATTTAAATTCACCACATGTCGATGTTTCAATTTTTCCAAATTTTTTTAGAAATAATTCATTATGAATATTGCATTACCAATATTGATATATGTTTGAATACACTAAGTGATCACTCTCAAAATCCCAATACCCCTGGAACCGAAAGGGACCCAATACGTACGTACTCGGGAGGTCCAAACAGTATGTACATACTAACAGAAATGTAGAAAATGAAAGGAACCCAATCCGTACGTACTTGGGAGGTCCAAACAGTATGTACAAAAAAGTACGTCAACGAGACGTCCAGATAGTATGTACATACGATTTCCAAAAATATACGTCATTACTATGTCCCGCAAACGTTTCGAAAGATACGTATCTGAAAGGGACTCAATATGTACGCACCTGGAAGGTCCAAATAGTACGAACATAGTTCTTCCAAACATGTACGTAAATGATACGTCTGAGCAGTACGTACATGGGATTCACAAAAAAACACGTCATTGGTATGTCCCTAATTCATTCCGAAAAGTACGTACTTGAAAAGGAGTTAATGTAAACGTATCAGGGACACTCAATAAAGTACGTACATAGTACTTCCAAGCATGTACGTTTTTATTACATTCCGATTGGAACGGGACCAAGTATGTACCTACATGGGACGTCTAACCAGTACATACATGGTACATCCGGTAATGTACGTTCTTCGAATGTCTCCTATACGTCCCGGGACGTATCGACGTAACTGGGACATAAATGGTTCGTCTTCAGGACGTCGTGTGCTATTTGGGTATATATATATATATATATATATATATATATATATATATATATATATATATATATATATATACGTTGGCTGGAACTTCCGGTTGATACGTGGCTGGAATGATTTCCTTGTCTACGTTTCGGCTCCCATTTCGGAGCCATTACTAACTGACTTTCATCACTGGAGATCGAGGATTGAAGGTTGGTGGGATTTAAGGGTTCATTAGTAATTATGGCAGGATCAGGGATCGAACGGTCGATAGGAGGTGCGAACAAATTAGTACTCAAGTCGGAGTAAATAGAATTATGTCGGACCAAAAGTGGTTTCCACGTATTGGGGAGTCTTTGAGAATCGTCGCGTTTATTGAGACAGTTGGGACGTTTTTCGAATTCAATGGCTCCACGGGTAACTCTGGTTTGGAGGGTTTTGGCTGTGGCAACGGTTTTGGTGTTTTTGGAATCTATTTTGTGGCCTGTTTCTATATCATGTTGAAATAATGCTGAGTTTGTGTCAGAATTACGAACTGCTAGTTCGTGTTCATATGCTCTACAGGACACTCGTCGGATGGTCTGGCCGATGTATGTTCTGGGACAGTTAGAGTATGGTATTTCATATATTTCTTGGGTGTCATTGGGGATTGTGTCTTTGGGTGTTCGAAGGTAGGTGGATATTTGGTTGTTAGCTGTGAAAATGGTTTTGATGTCATGCCGTGTCAGAATTCGAATTATTTTATCAGTAACACCATGAATATATGGAAGGAAAGCTTTTTGTCGTTCAGGTTCGTCCTTTGGGGGTCTAGGGTGAAGATCTCGGGTATGCTGGAGTTTGATATTCGATTCCCATATCCACAAATTTCACCCCAGTATACATTATTCGATTTTTCAAATCGCCCTTGGATGCTCACTTCAGGCATGTACGTATCAAATTCTAACGAGGTGTTGAAATTTATCAAAATCCTTATGGATGCATCATGCATCCATTGCATAAATCTTTGACTATAGTTGAAACATCGCGTTTCCAAAACTGCCTGCTGAAATTCTCACTCCTAGTCCCAAACATTATCGACAGTATTCTGTCAGTCAATTTTCAAAAAATGCCATGGAAGGATCGAATAACTCTCGGAGTGTATATGAACGATTTTTTCAAAACATTCTATTGAAAATGTGTGTAAGCTAGAATTTGGAAATGAAATAGTCAACCAGTATTTCGCTATTTATTGTTTTGGAAAATGAAATAACTCACATAAAAATATACTCCATTCAACATATTGTCACAGTATAATGAAGAGTTCCTTAGAAGAAATAG
Organism: Zygogramma bicolorata; assembly: GCA_032362365.1. NCBI lineage: Eukaryota > Metazoa > Arthropoda > Insecta > Coleoptera > Chrysomelidae > Zygogramma > Zygogramma bicolorata. The sequence continues at coordinate 5,654,656 of JAVJAQ010001645.1, read as the reverse complement.
GGGTTCCTTAAAGGATATTCAGCGAGGTAGACAACTTGAAATTCAATGATAGATAAAAGGCTAGCCTAGCTGAATTTGAACTGAAACTCTTTGTTGTTTTATACTTTTAAAAAAACACCTACTATTATATGCAAAACATCAATTGTGTTCGGGCACTATAAAATTTTTCATTTTAGACTTGAAAAATATGAGAAAAGTACATCTAAGGAGCGCCAGTGCCAAAACAATATTTGATTACAAAAACTAAATTCAAGTATCTTGTTAACCTTGTTTAGACAAAAAAATAATCAATAGGAAATGAAAACACTCTAATAATAGAGCATTCATTCTGAATATCACTAAGATTTTAACTACCACAACCTTTTTAAGCTGAACTGAAATATGTTTGTTTTTAAGTGACCTTATTAAAACATACTCCTCAAATTGAATTTACTCTAGCCTTTCATTGATAGCATATATTGAGTAATACTAACTCGGTAGATGAATATAATCTTCGAATAGTTATTTTTGAAAAAAATTTACGCAAATAGTCCCATCACAAAAACAACAATCTGAATTTCATAGTGTTGTTGATATTACTTGAAAACCACTCTTAGTATATGTAGGCCTATATAAATCAACCTATGTAACAACTAGGAAAATCAAAACCATGTACACTAGTTGCACATCAAAATCAGGTTAATTCAAGGAATTTTTGTTAACAAACTGAATATGATCAGCGATAAAGACTTAATCCTCACAACTCCAGCAGTTACTTTCCCATATCAACCTGCCGATAATGTTTTTAATTTCAACGGGAACATATAATTTTTGAAACAAATTCCCCAAATATCCTAGATATTCGGTAAATAACCGTTATTCTACAGATTTTTCATCACTTTTTCATTCCCATTATTCTCGAATGTGTTTTATACCATAATAAAATTATAATCCTTATATTTTGTGAAAGATAACAATTCAGATGAAATTTAATTTCAAGCATTCAGAGTCGAGCTTTAAATTTTGTTTTGTTGAATTTGCAGATTTATGGGAACCGTCCCCAGCAAACAAATCATACATGAATCGTCAGTTCTTGGTTTATTATTCATCCTTGAAAAACACAATTTTATCGTGCAGTTTGTTGTGAAAACACCCTTAATAAAACTTCAACCATCAGTTCCTTTAATTCATTGCCATCAATTAAAAGTGATTTATCGACCTCAATAGAAATTAGGCTGAAAACAACCAGAATTGAATAATGATGGATTCATGCAGCAATCGTAACTCGAAATTCGCAAGTCTTAGGAAGAAATTGAGTCGATATCTTCCAATGAAAACGTTCATGCAGGTATATTAAGTCGGAATTCGTAAGATATTGAACAAATTTCCACTCTTACGATTCAACAGCTCTTGAGATTGCTGCATGAATGGTTTATATTTTGTTGCGAATTCCGATTTCCGAGCTACGATTGTTGCATGAATCCACCATAAGGCAAACAAATATCATATAGTGTTAACAAAAAAGACTTTCTGCATTATATGAGACATGTCAACTGTCAAAATTATTTATATTATTGAATACCTGTTGATAAACTTGTTTTGTCCACGACTATTGTATACAATTCCTATTTATAATGCATGTGTTTCTTCAAGAATTACGATATCCATCAATCACTAGTGAATAATGAAATCATATTGTACTACCATCATGGTAGTACCATAATGATACTACCATATGGTAGACGGAAGTGAATAATGATTACATTATTCACTCGTGAATGATGAATATCGTAATTCTTGAAGAAACATATGCATTATGAATATTTTTTATATTTTTGTTGAATATCATTGATATTTCTTAGGTATTCAAAAAGACTGTTATAAATTTTGATTTTGGTGAAGTATAATGATTTTCTTTTCAATATTGCTTTTGAAATGTATGGTTTGTACAATAGTTGTGGACAAAGTATAGTATTCTACTGGTGTATAATAGTTATACTATTGTTAAATTTGTTGCAAAATCTGGGGAAGAGGTCTCTTTCTTCTGTCGCAATAAGTTTGGTTTTGGAAAAGGTGTACCATTATTTGAAACAGGACGGAACTAAGATTCCAAATAATGCAAAAATCACTTTCAGGATTCTAGAAAAATCACCTCTGAGAACTCTCTAAGAACGTATGCCATTTAAGTACTATAATTCACCGCATCAAGTAGTACACTTCAATGAAAATAGAAACAAATTCAAGTAGCGTGGAAAGGGAAATAAACTAAAAACTGCCGTATAAGGACTATTCGTCCGAGTTGCCTCATTTGTGGAATAGATCGATGCACAGCTTGCAAGACCAAGAACCTTCTGGGGGGTTCACAAGTGGGGGGCTGAGGCAGTACATGTGGTATCCGCGATCACAATCGTCGCAGAAGAGTAATTGATCCTGTAATGAAAAAGCGAATATTTCTTTGTGTGAAATTTGTCACAAAAATCAAACTATCAGTTATTGAAATCAAGTAACGTTTGGGCCATTATAGTGAACGTATTTTCAAAGTTCAGAAAAACGTTTTTTGCTGAATGGTCAAGGCTCGCCCACTGGACTTTAGTAAATCATTACTTACAAAATATAACATCTAACCATAACCATGTCTCTACATAAGTCAGGTACTCATATATGTATTTTCAAATTTAATTATATGGAACCAACAATTAATATATATAAACCAAATGGCTGCTTGATTTGGACTCCCTATGAGTTGAAAATCTGTTTTTTATCCACTCAGAAAAATGATAAAAGCCTCGAATGTAGTCTTTACTGAAGTGAACAGTATTCACACCCACAATACAAGACATATCAAATTGTTAGCTGCTCGCCATTTCAGATCAAATTTCGGAAAAAAATGTTTATCATAACGGAATAGTGAATAACAATTCAATATATGGTGATATGAAAAAACACCATTCACTAATCAAATTTGAATACAAATTGAAAAAAAAGTTGAGCTGATTTAATCGATTGATTTGTCACATAGGTAGTTAAAATATAGGTTTGTAATTATTTTTTTTTATCCTCATAGAATATGATATCATAATACATTATCCACCACATTGTAACATTGTATTTTCAGAATATTTTTCATTTTGAGCTTACTCCTCCAATTTTGATTTTTATTTATACACACATATTTATATTTTTTTATTGTATTTATTAGTCGCACTACCATTCTATAAACATGTAATTTTGCTTGGGATATAAAGTTGATTGATTGATAGTAAGCAACTATTTCCTAAAAACTCAGATATTCATAATTACCAATTTCCCAATTATAATTACGCTACACGAGGTGAAGATACTTTTATATCACCCCTACGCTAGTGTGAGTCAGAATTCCCCAAAAAATATAGCTATTGAATGCTTCAATAAGATAAAATCGTTTATGGGGATCAATGAATCTGGATCTGCATTAATAGGTTTGTTCTAGCAACAAATTTGACCGTTTGGAAATTGGTCTGAAGCAATCAGAGGCACGCGCAAAATGAATTTCGCTCTTCAATATTCATCTTGCGCATGCCTCTGACTGCTTCAGACCGATTTCCAAACGGACAAATGTGTTGCTAGAACAAACCTAATAACTGAAGTATTTAGGTTCTTGTTAGATAATTGCTTCTACAGATTGGATGCATTTCTTGCTTTCAATACTTGAAACTGTTTTTTCTTCTTAGACTAAACTAGAATGTAATCAATTCTGTTATTGTTTGTCTGTGAGGATTTTAGTGGTGAATACATTTTCTATCTACCTTTCTAGGTCAGTCGGTGCAGTAGTACTTAATACTACTTTTAAATTGGTTTTTACTCATTTACTATTTTTCACTTTTCCAAGTAGTTTTTTGAGGAAATCAATCTACGACCATCTAGCAAATTAAATGTTAATAATAAGTAAATGTTAAATTCAATGAATATTTATTTATTTGATATTTATATATTCATTTAATATTTATAAATTTAATCATCATTCATTTATAATTAGATGGCGTCCATAATATATTTTTTGTAGAAAATCTGGAAAAGTTATACTTACATCATTGTCGGAATTTCCACACACTGAACAGCATTTACATTCGATGCACTGCCAGCGGTACTTCTTGACGGATATCTTCATGTTATCGGTGAACTGAAGGCATGTAGGATGTCCTGAAAGTTGAAAATCAACCAACTCTAATTGTTGAAAGTTTTTATTCCACGACTTTCAGTAATCTCCGGCGGACAATTTCGTCTATTAGAAATTGTCCGATACTTGATGAAAATCCGTCACATTCTATAGTGTGATTTTCACTAGACAGTTTATACAATGAAGTGATTTTAATTACTCAATATATAAAATACGTATCGTTGACGTTTCAGAAAACAAATCCTCTTCCATTTTCAGAACTCTTTCACAAATATTCTCTTTTAAGTTTGTTTTTTGTTACTGTCAAAAATTTGGGATTTTCCATATGTGTTTGAAGAGTGGCAGCTAGGCGCGATCCATATCAACCGAATTGTTTGAGATGCAAGCATCTGCAGATGATCTCCATCGGTAGTGGGAATGTGTTATGATAATTAAGAATCACAATCCGTCTGTTCTTGATGTACATCTTGTGTTCACTCTTTCGTACTTCTAGAGGTCTGGACGTTTCACCAATATATTTTTGACTGCTTGAACAAGAGGTTCGATAATTACAAATCTTTGCCTTTTTTGTTATGTTACTTGGTTTGGTGTTTCGGTATTAAACGTAAGGTATTTGTTGATAGCAAGAGAGATCAATAGTAGAAGATAGTTAGCGTGGCTGTGGATGCTTGCGTCTCAAACAGTTCGATTGATATGGATCGCGTCTGGCTGCCACTCTTGAAAGACATATGTCAAATCTTAAATTTTCAACATTCACATAAACGAATCTAGATGGTAGGCAAATTTGAGAACTACGAAAAGTTGCCGACTAATAGTACGTGTTCCATTCAGAAGGAACCGTTTTTTAATTAACCCAGTAACTCATCGGGCAAGATTAAAATGCTGCCCTTCCACACTTGTAAAGATTAAAATATAAATTCTTATTTTTTCCTATTGTGGTAGGTTGAGAACCCAAAAAAACTATGAAGGAAGAATCCATTCAAACAGTAGTTATTACAAGTTCAATTTGATTTTTAGTAATCTCCGAACTGCCAAAAAATTATAATCTTGATGAAAATTGAATTGAAAATCACTTCAATTATTTCCAAAACCTCTGAATAAATCCTCATGATGAATCGGTTAAACCAGTTTGATTTTTCCTTCCAAAGGTAGGGTCTCAGTTCTAGGAAAACCAGGTTACTTTGACTGCTAATAACTAAAAAATAGCTAGTCAGAATCTCAAAAGTAAAACAGTTTTGGAAGAGAATTGAAAGATTTTTCAAGATCCTTCCATCAAAAAAAAGTTAATGGCGTCCTATTGGCGGCGAATAACGTCACATACATTTTTAACAGCAAAATAACAAAAATGATACATCTTTAGGTACACTTTCCAACCTTACCATCTTGTTCCCTACAAAAGTTACGAGGGGGGATGCTTCTTACGTCCGGATTAAGATTTCTAGAAACCCTGGTGATTCCACTGATAGTTTTTGTTTAGATTTTTGTGGCGAAAAAAATGTAATGTTCCCATTTTTCAAATTCGATGTCAAGTCACATTGTCATGCCACTTTGAAATTTTGATGTGTACGATGTTTTTATCGTGTTTATTCATTGATTTCGATGCTTTCAAACATTGTAACGTTTTTACTGCTTTTCTACTGGTATTTGGTGGGCCACCCATTATCATTTGTTGCAATCTCTTCTTGCTAGCCAATCAAATGGAAAAACCTGAACTGCACATTTTCACTTAGTGCAAATTTAGCTTCAGACAAGACTGACAAGAGCGTGTGAGCGACATCTGTACGTATTGTACGGACAACTCCAAAAGCTCAATTATCCATCAAAAATCAAGCAATCCAGATTTCGCCACTTTTATCCCAAAGTTTCATAGGTATAAGTAAACACATAACGGTTTCTAGGCATCTTAGTTCGGATGCATGCATATATAACTAATAACGTTTATTGTTATATTCTCCCTACTTTTATTAATATTTTGTTTTATCGTATTGCGATATTATGGTGGTAGTATTGTAAAACTCATCCGATATATTTTTTTGTAATCGGAAATGAGTGACACAAAATATCACTTATCTCGTGCGAATGAATTAAACCCAAGAGGTCTTGAATATTTTTGAGGACTCTTTCAACAATAAATTTTGGAATATTCAGTGCTTCAAAATTGAAGCTGACACTGGCAAAACAAATGAACATTCTGAGGCTCTGTATCATCGGAAACATCTCTAACTGTCTGATCTGACTACTTTAATGAGTTGTTAACCCAGTGGTCAGTATTCTGTTGGTACTTCTACTACCGATCTGATGCCTTTCTCATTCAACTTTTGAAGCTAGTCAACATTCTTTGGAAAATATAAAACTCTCTCTAGCCATTAACGACAAAATACTACCTTTTTTTTGTTGAGGCCAATAGGAACCGTTTGTAGAGATCAATTACACCAACACCAAAGTGAATAGCGGTTTTCTTCTGAAGATGCTAACCTTGTTAGCAAAACGCGCTTCAAGTGCAAATATTATCAGTTTGATGTTATAAGGTGATTATTGATCTCTACTTTCACGCCAAAGGTTCCAATCTCACCAGTACAACTGGGTTGAATTTATTTCCAACTGAAAAATTTATGCAACTTCTTCAATCTGACTAACCAAGCTTTTTCGTCAATTGAATGGGGAAAAGGCAGGGAAATTGAGTGCCGAAGAACAGTGATCTTCCAAGTTACGTAATTTTTCTTGAGACATCATTTTGAATGCATCAAAACAAAAACCGCAGGCGCTATTCGAAGAAACATTTCAATGCATTAAAATATGTAGAAAAATTTTACAGAAAAATTCACATAAAATGAAGTGCACCGTACTTCGGCACTGAAAAATCAAACAATAATCTCTTCGTCTGGTATCATATATATTGCGTAATATTTAATACACGTGCAATAAAAAAAACCTTGGAAAATAACTGTTCTTGACAACATCTCAATTCAAACGCCGAAATCTTTACCACATGGAACATAACCACAAAGACAAACATCGTACCAATACAATACCCAGTACACCGGTCACATATTAAAAAGAAATGGTGGTCCATATTATGAATTAGACTACATACTTCCAAGCCTTCTTCTCACTTTTCAATCCAATGAATGTGAATGATACATTCGATAGATAAAAATGTTTTGTTTTTTCAACTACAATCATGAAAATTTCGAAGGCAGAAAAATGTTCACTTTGTCAGATATTCAATACACCATTCGGTTTAAATATAGAAATAGACATTTTGGATTCTTAGAAATGAATTCAAGGTTTTCTGATGGTTCCAAGACTTTAAAAATTGCCTAGTAATTCCGGAAGTATACAGTTCAACTATTCATATAGAATATTGATTTTACTTATTCACCATATGCATTTTAATCACTTATATCTATCTTAATTATCTACTTTGATGTAGATATAATTTTCTAGTTTGGCAATATTATTGTGATGCTTCACATATCTATTATTGTTACATACGTATATCATGTCACTAGCAGAACCAAATCGTGAAAAAAATATTGATTATCATCACTGTTACTCCTATTTGAGATTCTTAGTATTGCCAGAGTAATATATTTGGGCGTAACTTACTAAAAATAAATATTTAATTAAACATTGTAGAAAGGTTTGTTTGATTAAGAATCAATGATAATGCCATCAAAATTTTTGGAAGACAATCCAATGTGGATTTCGAATAATCTTAACTTAAATGTGTATTTGGTTATTCCAGTCTACTTAGCGGTAAAAACTCGCTAAATTCAGTTCTCGTAGAAAGAGAATCTGCATAACTAGTAATTGCATACTCATAAGCATCGAATGCAATTATCCATAAAGGATATTCAAAAAGGATAAAAGTGGAGGCCCGATTTTATATGTCTATTAGCAAATGTCTTTGTCACATGTCACTCTTTACCTGACACTTGACATGTCTCATCCAAATGCAAATATGAATAAATGGAATAAATATCATTGACTTCATTATATTCGTTCCTGTCAATTTGACGAATTTCAATTTTTTTTTTTCAAATGAATGTTTGTAGAGAAAGACAAAATTTATTATTTATGTAGCAGCTTAAACCTCTGTAAGCTCCTAGATACAAACATTGAATGACTGTGACAAAAAATCATGAATGTCATTTACAAATATGAAACCGAGTCATTACTTTGATCCTTATTGAATATCACTTATTTGTTTATCTAAATGACTGATAAAAATTCATCAACTCTAATATAATGCAACAAATATGATTAAAATGAAATTCCCGAAATAAATATAAAATAATAATAACACTGGACTCTAAAATGAACAAAGAGATCCGAAATAAAGATATGTCAAAATGAGTTTCAACGAAAATTATCACAGATCAACCGAAAGATATCCGAGTCGACTAACGAAAACCTACTAAGTCACCTAATTTAGAAATTTTGTACATTTTTGGCAGCTCTTTGTTTAAGGTGTAATAATGCGAAACGGAATGAATGAGATTACGATCACGAAACACAAGACGTCCAGTATTGGTCCTTAGGAATATCCTACGTAAAAAACTCTATAATTACGCAACATTCAGTATATTATAGGACTAATTCATTTTTCATGTTAAACATTTGATATATCGTGTTGTGTCATTTACTACTACGTATTTGATACGTTGTGCATGATGATGCAAAACTATTATCGCCAAATAATTAAGATTCATATTGGAATCACAGGAAAAAATAACGATATAGCCTCAGAAGTGTCCGACCAGGCATCAGCTTGTTCGAAAAAAAGCTGATGCCTGAGGCAGAAAGTAAAATCATAAAACAATACATAGAGAATACAGACGATATACAAAAATTAGGTTTTCTCAATGCATTAGCATTCTTAATAAACATGAATATGATAATTTTTAAATGATTTGATTGTCTGCCGTTTCGTGAATTCTTTATTTAGTGCTTCATTCTGAGAAGCAAACGACAAAAATTCACTAATTTCTTTGCTCATTTTCAATAAATCGTCGTATTTACAACTAAATCTTTTTCATCGAGCTTTCTAATAATTTTTCAAGAATTGTTCAATTCGAATATCAGGAATTTTGAATGGAATGACTAGCACTTATGTACAAAGCAATCCATTAATACGATGCATACGTTCATCAGACTAGCAAGAATGAAATATCACCCAAAAAAAGGTATGTTAATTCAATTCCATAGGAACAGCAATAAATATTTGATAAACGACTTCAAGTCCTCAATTATTATTATATTTCTATCATTAATGAGAAAACATCATTGTTATTTATTATCACCGAACGAATGTAACAGTATTTTTGGTATAATCATCAGCCTTACTAAACAACTCTATATCCAAATCAAACAGACTATTATATTCTGTGTGAAAATACATCAGAAGTATGATGAGTGTCAAAAAAATGTAATACTTCGATATTGTTATTGATAGCAAATTGAGTTTCAATGGCAACAAGTGGTATATAGCTACAATTTTGAATTTTTTCCACATAAATTGTAATAATAAAAATTATTTGTGAATTCAAGTTTGATAATATATTTAAAAAATCCTCGAACAAAAAATTTTACTCAAAAAATGGTTTTTGCACCCCTATAACCGCGTAGGGATGTGAAATATTCTTTTATAATTATAATAAAAAAAAATCAACTCCAGAAACATAACGATAAAATCAGTTTTGGAGTAACTCCAAAACGAGAATGAAATAATTCTCATTTCGATTTCAGTTTTTGCTGTAGAATCGATACTTTTTTCTGATTCAAGACCATTTAAAATCCTTATTCTGGATATGTCTAATTTAATATCTTCTTCGAAAAATTATTTTTCTAGAATTTTTTATAAAAGCCAGAGGAAAAATTTGATCAGCTCTTTTGAGGCATTAACTCTCCAGTCTTTTTTCAAATTGCCAGTATTGAACTTTTGAACTCATGCATCTTACCAACGAACCATCGACTGAAATATCAATATAACAGAGAAAACTCAAATCAATGTGGCGAATCAACAGCTCTGCACCATCATCACCAATAAAATCGGGCGAGAGATGGCTACAGCAAAAATCAAATGAAATGTACAAGAATAATTCATAATTGAAAAGTTCCCATAAGTCTAGGAGGGCACTGAATTACCATCCTAGTCTGCTAGGCCAGATTGGGGACATAAAGCAGTAACAGGCGCTGAAATAGACCAATTTCGCGTTTTTTGGTTGAAAAATCATTCAAACTCCCTAAACCACATTAGGGGACAATTTAGATGGGATTTCTTCAGCATCTCTACAAAAATGAACCTTCATTGAAAAATCTTCGAAAATCATACAAGTGACGAATAGTTTTATGTTAATGAAAGGCCCGCGAGTATATGTCCTCAAACTGCCTTGGTAGACTAATGATTCATTGCTTCTACTACACCTATAACCGAAAATGTGCTCAAAAATTGAATTAGTGAGTGAAAAGAATAAATTAGAAAAGTTGAAATTCGAGTTGACAAAAAAGTCAGCATGAAATGAGAATAAAATAATAAAAAACGAAACGTATTGAAACCAAGTAAGTGATGCATTATCTGCCCCGGATGTATTCCCCTATTGATTTTTTCCTACTGAGTCATCGATTTGATTTTTCAAGTTAATATTTCAAGACGTTTGTCCAATTCTTTTCAGACTCATCCAGCTCCTCTGAGGTATCGATACTATTTGCAAAAAGTCAGATAATGAAACTTGAAACTACTACTACTCAACAGGGAACACTGACACCTAAATTTCAACGAAAGAATCGTTCCTGTAACTTATACAGATGTGAAAAACGAATATCGGATCGTGCGACTCTTAATCCAAAGTTGAACCAGCCAGCAATCACAGTCGACCAGCTTAAAATTATAGACTTGGTGTTGAAAGACTATCAATTATTTGATTGAACTACTCCATTTTCAATCATTCGAGCCCGTAGGCGACTAGCGGCTTCCTACATATAAGTTGTTCTTGAAAAAAAAAATTTCACGGTGGTTCAATAGACTATTTGATATTCCATCGCGGACATATCCTTTATTTTGTAACCTGGTCGACTGTCGGTTACACCATTTGAATAATTATTTTCCACATCTGTATACCTCATTTTTCATGTAGCCATCTCTCAGCCTAAACCGACTATAACAGACTTAAACCTTCTTTTTCCTACTTTTCTTCGCGCTGTTCATTTTATCGTCCGCCCTAACGCCGGCCCCCTTACCTGATCTACCGCAATCCGAACAAGACACCAGCTCCTCCTGTATGCCCGTCTTCTTGTTCTCGCGAGAATCACCGAGGCAGAAATCGCAATAGGGGCTCGGAGACGGTTTCTTGACGCCTTCGGGCAGGCCCACAGAAGGCCCCGGCATATCCATCGGAGCCCCTATGGGTGGGGGACCCGCCTGGACCGGCTCCAAAGACTTCTCCGGCATCAGGACCGGCATTTGCGGCTCGTCCATCGACTGTTGCGGAGGTTGGGGAGGCAGATTCGGCGGGAGATTCGGGGGAGCTTGGGACTGGGAGGGGGGCGCCATAGGGGGCATGGGGAGCTGGGGACCGGGGGCGCCGTTGGGCTGTCGATTGCGGCGGGGCGTACCTGTAGCATGTAGGGATACAGAGTTAGCTCTCCACCTTTTTATTCTAGAAAGAATACGGCTGTGAGTTTAGGGTCCGACTGGAAAGCTACCTACTTTTCGCACTCATACGCAAAAGCATATCAACGGATCCGTGAATGAAATACGGCATATTTGATGTAGCTCTCAGAAGTTTCGTTTCGTGCTATTATATATAACTCGACGATAGAAGTTAACGCTCTGCTGCAAATATATATGCAGAAATCAACTCTGCTGGTTCCAACTGAGAAATTCAAAGGACGCTTATGAGCAAAACACTCTTGTCTGGGATTGAAATGTTCTCCTGGTGAAAGACTGTTTACTACAAACTGCCCTCTATTAGGGTAGAAACATACTATAAATTACACATATTTGGCTAAGGGTTCGTATGCTGGGAATACAAGTCGAGCAAGAAAAGTGAATTCTATGTTTTTGAAAAACACATATCAACAGAGAGCGTTTTGCGAATTTTTTTTATGTTACTCATTCGAAGCTTTTTTTCTTCTTAACCACCGATTTGGAGATGAAAAAAAATATCATTGTTGAAAACTTTCTTGTTTTCAACTGCCCTCTGAGTAGAAACATACTATAAATTATATACGTTTGGTTCAGGTTTCGTATTATTGGAATTTAAATCGCGCAAAGGCAGTGTTTTTGAAAAACACATCAACAGAGAGCGTTCACGAACTTTTTTATGTTAGTTATTCGAAGCTTTGTATTTTTTTAACCACCGCACCGATTTGGATATGAAAAAAAATCATTCTTCAAAACTTCCTTTTTTCCAGCTGCCCTCTGTTAGAGTAGAAACATCCTATAAATTATATATGTTTGGTTCAGGTTTCGTATTATTGGAATTTAAATCGCGCAAAGGCAGTGTTTTTGAAAAACACATCAACAGAGAGCGTTCACGAACTTTTTTATGTTAGTTATTCGAAGCTTTGTATTTTTTTAACCACCGCACCGATTTGGATATGAAAAAAAATCATTCTTCAAAACTTCCTTTTTTCCAACTGCCCTCTGTTAGAGTAGAAACATCCTATAAATTATATATGTTTGGTTCAGGTTTCGTATTATTGGAATTTAAATCGAGTAAAGACAATGTTTTTGAAAAACACATCAACAGAGAGCGTTTGCGAACTTTTTTATGTTAGTCATTCGAAGCTTTGTATTTTTCAATCACCGATTGGGATATGAAAAAAAATCATTCTTCGAAACTTCCTTTTTTCCAGCTGCCCTCTGTTAGAGTAGAAACATCCTATAAATTATATATGTTTGGTTCAGGTTTCGTATTATTGGAATTTAAATCGAGCAAAGACAGTGTTTTTGAAAAACACATCAACAGAGAGCGTTTACGAACTTTTTTATGTTAGTTATTCGAAGCTTTGTATTTTTTTAACCACCGCACCGATTTGGATATGAAAAAAAGTCATTCTTCAAAACTTCCTTTTTTCCTCCAACTGACCTCTGTTAGAGTAGAAACATCCTATAAATTCATGTTTCGTATGCTTGGAATGTAAATCGATCAAAAACAGTGTTTTTGAAAAACACTCATCAACAGAGAGCGTTTGCGAACTTTTTTGCTAGTTATTTGAAGTTTTGCATTTTTAAACACCGATTTTTAGATAAAAACTCAGGTTTCGTATGCTTGGAACACAAATCGAGCAAGAAAAGTGTGTTCTATGTTTTTGAAAAACACTTATAAAAAGAGAGCGTTTGCGAAATTTTTTGTTACTTATTCGAAGCTTTGTATTTTATTAACCACCGATTTGGAGATGAAAAAAAATCATTTCAAAATTTCCGTTTTCCGCGGTAATAATCATGTCTCTGAATGTTGAAAACATCCCACGTTTTATAGGCACAGAGTATTTTTATCGGTCACAAGATTGGTTGCATGTATGCATACCTCACTATAGACTGAAATGACGTGAGTTTTAGGGACCTCGAATTATTGTGGAAGATCAAGAGCAGTATAAGGGTCGATGTAATCGATTTTTAGACTGTTAAATCGAGGTATTCGTCTAACTGGATCGATGTTATAAAATTATTTCGCTTTATTTACACCGTTCCATACGGATATTTCACTGATCGAAGCCGTGTCCAAGTAGTTTTCTGTGAGCATGTGATTCATTGTCTTCGTCACTTGTTTGATTGCCACAACGGATTTTTGTGGAGAAAATGAAGTTTGATTTTTATTTTTTTATTCGGAGAAGAAGAAATACAAACTCATAATTGTCCTACAGACGACAAAAATACAATTGTCCAAGCACAGCCTGTCCAAAGTTTTCTATCATACATATTGTTATATGACTGAGTTAATATATATTCATATATTTTCTAGTTTTTAGATTCAGTAGTTTCAAAATGATCCATGATCAAATTCTTGAGGTAATATAGTTAACGATTTGTGTCTAAGGTTTACGATGGTATAAAAAACAATCTATGGATTGTATATTTCCGCATGACTATTTCAACGGATCATTTTCTCATTTCAGAAACACAAAGGAATTACACAAGAAGGGATCGACCAGACGTTACATCCGAAAATATGTGATTCCATTTTCTTTTCTAGTGAAAACTAATTATATGAATACACGGAATATATTGAAAATATGTTATGTACAGATATAAACACAGCCCCTGTTCTATCCAAGCAGAGATTGCCCCTAAACATAAAATATCCAGCATTGAGTGAAAAGTTTAGGAAACTGAGAAAAGTGCAGTAGGTATTCACATTGACCAGCTTCCGAAAGCATTTGTAAGCATTTTTTCGACAAATCATGTTTTCATAACTCCGTGTGATATTATTTCACTCACACATATTTTTCTAGACATGGGCGACCATCAACTCCTACAGGGTGGTGTGAAATCCCGAAAAGTCCATTGTGCCTTCAATATCTTTTGTAAAATCGATAATGAATTAATGAACGGGAAAAAATGGTAACATAATGGCTATTCACTTCAAGCACCCATTGAGATACATCATTGAATAAAGCCAAACAGATCCGTAGATATGATTTCACCCATTCTATCATCCGTTTTGATTTCATAATAATTGAAAGGCTTGATTTATAATTGAATTAGAACCGGCATTTCAATCTACTGTCAAGAAACTCCGCTGTCAGCTAAGTCGAATGTCTTGGTCAACAAGTTTAGCTTACAGCTACCGCTTAGCTGGTGATTGAAAAACCGGTCCTCAGTTACTAGCAGACACAAATATAATCACACAAGAGTATTCAGGTTTTCTCTAAGAACAATCCTAGAACGATTCAGAGCTCCTAGAAAATTGCTTGAAAACGTTGTAACCTCAACACGATTTGGCATTACGGAGAAAAACAAAATTCCTGCAATCGATTTTCGGAACAAGTTTTTCGATTTGAACTATTAAATAGAGGTCATTGCAGTAAAACAGAAACTGTTATGTTGATTATTGTTTTCACTTGTCAAAATGTGACGTTTTTGGCATTTCAACCAATAGTAGCGGGTTATTCTATGGTTACTCTAGCCAATCAGTGGGTATTATACTGATCAAACTGCCTAGTCCTTTCGATAAAACGTTGTTTACCTTTGAACTTTCAAAACTATACGGTTTACCGCGTCGATTCTATTGAACTGGCTCATATTTATATAAATTATCATGAATGAAGAGTAACCTTATTAATAATAGTCATTCACTTTTCACTTTTTCAGCATAATAATAACATAACACATTTCAATGAACACTCAAACACGTAAATAGCTCATAACCCCAACTTTATGACAGATATAGCGAACGACCGATTCAAATATTTAAGGTTTCCTTAACTCAAATGAATATGGCGTGTATTAAATACAATTAATTTTTTGTGGTATAAGAAGAAACCGTTGTATGAAGATTTTGATACAACGAATGATTTTATGTTCCTTCTGGCGTGATTTTCATTTCATAAGAAATTTTCAATAATTAACCTTGTATAATGAGGGTATGACGCCATCTCTTGGTATCGTCGGCAAGCATTATCATATTCACTGCGTAAGCATCATATTTAATAAGATACATTTTCATATTCGAAACACTCAAACTTTTTTATTTTGAGGCAAAAGGATTCAAACAAACCGAATTAGATAAACTCACTCGTCCTACGGACTCGTGTCAATCGGTTTGTTTTCATACTTTTGCCAAATAAAAAAGTTTTTGTGGAAAATGAAAATTTATCGATTAAATTTTAAGGACTCGTGGTATTACCTTTGATTAAACGAGTAGATATGATGATGTGAATTAGCTTCTAAGTTAATTTAATTTCAAGTAATATTCTAAGGAGTCTACCTTGGAGGATTCCTACCAGTGCAAAATTATTCATTCATTTATTCTAAAAAAAAGAACAAATGTAGTTTCGAAACACATTTATGCTTTGTATTTCTTGGGATCTTTTGTGAAATACTCTGTGCACTGATATTAATATCAGAAAAAGGCAATAAAACGCTTGCATAATAACGAAAGATAAAGGATTTCGGTAATTGGAAAGCTCCTTGTTTTGATCTTGAAAATATCCTACTCTTGAGAGTCATTTATGTTTTTGGGAATGAATTGGAATAAAGTTCTGAGTCGTTTTTTGACATGAAATTATTTCAAATGGATCCAACAATGAGAGTATTTGAGAATCACAGCATTCAAAAGAAAGTGGGGGTCGAGTCAACTGTCACTGATGATGTTTGAACATATTGTTGACTGACTTTCGTCGATGTGTTCTCTTATTTGTAGAAATAATCACAGAAAAAATATGATGCAGTCGAAATCTAGAGGACCTGCTGAGAGTAAAATTCTCAAGTTTCCAAAATTGAATTGAATATTCAGTAGTTTCAAAAGTAATTCAATGTCAAGCTGATTGAGAGATATGCTCGAAAATACATATTCTGAACTAGTAAACCATTTGAAACTAGGTTCGATAAGTGTTTTTTATCGCCTAACAAGTTATCTGGATTCATCAATTGTCTTAACTGCTTCGAACCGTTCTGGAAGGACCCCAAAGAGAACCTGAATACGCTTTTTAAGTTTGTATGACGTCAAACGATAGCGATTGAAAGTATCGTAGTCGACCGTGGAACCTATCTCGCCTGCTATAAAATCAACTTTACTAGTTAGAAGAAATATAAGGAAAGTGTCTTTCGTTAATCAGTACCAAACTAGTTAAAGGCACTACCGTTAATATCGAAAGAAAACTGACTATATAAAATTATTCTAACTACTGAAGAGCTTCACATTCCGTCTACACATGCATGCAATAACACTCAAAAATAAAAAAAGAAAGTAAAAAAGTTCAAAAAGGCAGTACCGGGTGTCTGGTTCAAAAAGGAAACGTAACTATCTTGATAGACTTGTCCTTGATCGGCCCTGTTGGGATTCGCGGCAGCGCCCTCTCCCCCCATCCCCGCGCCCATGTTGGGCGGCAGTCCGCCCATCGGTCCGCCCATCATGCCGCCCACGGGCATCGGCGGTCCGGCGGGAAGGCCCTGGGGCGGGCCGACCTGGGGCAACAAGCCCTGAGGCGGCATGCCCTGGGGCGGCAGGCCCGGAAAAGCAGAACCCATGGTGCCGCCCATCTGGGCGGAGGGAGTGGGGGCGTTACTGTCGCGCGAATTGTCGTCGCTAGCGCCTTCTTTGTGTGAATGGCCATAGTGGTAAGTCAGCCCGGGCCTCGTCTTGTAACGCGCACCACACACTGAAATTTTTCAAAGAAAAAAGAAAACAATGCCGGAGTCCATCGAGGTTCATTTAAATTCAATTGTTTTATGCGATGCTGGTTATCGATACCCTCCCACTATGTTCTATTTCATGGACCAGTTGATTTCAACCATGTAAACTCGGCACATTTCAACGGATACACGCCATTTTTCAATGTGAAATTGAACAGTGAGCTCGTGCCACATGTTCCCTTTTTGTCTTGTCTGAAAATTCTGATCGTCCTTGTAGCCTACTATTTTTAACCAATTTTTTTAAATTGGATATTTTCAAGTCATGCTCCATCTAATAATCATCGCCAATCATTTGGATCATCATCAGTGGACAATGATTAAAAGACAAGACCGGCGCTCGCACTTCTTCATAGGAGCTACGGTTCTTTGGATGCGTTGAATGATTACTTTATAGTTTGCTAAACGAATTAGTAGGCGATTCCAGTCAACTGAATTGATATGATTTCATATCCACAGAAGGTAGGATATGAATTCCACCAATCACAGAGAACAAAATACTTGGTTACCAGGAACAACTTCGTGGAAACGTCACAATTCTGATCTGTCCACATACAAATAGGAAATCCACGTTGTTTCATTCAAGGATAAATAAATGCACCTGTATCTGAAATATTTTCTAGTTCGTTGAGTCGAGTTTGAATTGTAACAATTGATGTTTTATTTTGTGGAATTGAAGGACTTCCATGTACTCTTCACACCAATAATCAACTGAAATTATACAGTCCAAGTGACCTGTTGGTTAGAGTGTTAGCCCTCTGAGTTAATAGTCGTGGGTTCGAGTCTCACCAAAACCGCCTTTTTTGCCTTTTTTTTATTTTACATTATTCAATTTGTATCGTTCAATATTGAATTTTCCTTCCTTTGAGTTTTTCATGAATATTGAAAAAATACTCTATTTCTGTTCTGAGATATTTAACTCGAATGGCTATCGGCCGCCATATCGCCCTCGAACGTTTGTACAGTGGCCTACGGCATCGTGCTCAACATTCGTCCTCTTGTGATATGGCCACCATATCCAATCTTGTTGTACAAACTACTATTTTATAAACTTATCTTTATCTTGACACCTCTTCCCCTTCTTTAATACTCTTTTTCGTAGCTATTATTCGCACTCTTGGTTATAATAAACGATAATAACTTTTACATTTTTGGCGTGACGTTGAGGTTATAAATCAATCAATCACTCGTCCTTCGAAAAATATCAATGAGTTAGTTCCTTGGTTGATCAATGTGACGAAATTTTTAGAACACATACATTTTTTCAAAGCAGTGATAATTTATCATAAGAAATAACCGTCGTTGCTACCTTCTCTACTATTTTTTCTTGAGATCTATTCTGATGTCGTCGGATATGGAACGAGTTTATTGTGATAATCATAATGCGAAATGAATAAAATGTTGGCTATAGAGCCGTTGTAAATTGAAGTCCATTGAGGGGATTTTCAATCCCATACATACTATAGAGCACATTGGAATTTCAATAGTTTGTATGGTTGAAGTAATATCTAGTCATCGGACATTCCGAGGATTTTATTTGACGTTACAGATGAGCACTGTAGAATATTTGAGTGTTTTTATACTTTTTGACAGGAGTGTATAGAACACTCTTTGACCACTGACAGTTCTAGCCCAAGTTTAATGTTTTTCCTCGCCGCCAATAAGTTCTATTGAAGATAATTTTTACTATTCATTGGCGTTTTATCGCCAAGCCAACGTTTTATACACTTTGTTCAATTGTAGAGATTTCACATCAGTATTAATGTTCACATTGAAATGTGCAGCATTTTCATTCTCCAAATAAACTGGTTCAATGAGTAGAAATTGAGAGAAGGCATAAATGAGAAACACTGTATGAACTTTCTGCATACATACAATGTATTCCAATTTTGAATGAAAATCTTCTGGTGAGATGGCAAATGAATCAATTTTGATGTTTTAATCACTAACAAATATACTGGATTAACCATACTGAGTGTTATATTCTGAATTATACCTTTAAGTTAAAATATAAGCTTCTGACTCCTTTTTCCGCAATAAACAATATTTCACATGAATAAATATTGTAGTTATCTTTACATTCGCTTAGGAGTAAATAAGAACGCAAACAGCAAACATCTCGAAATTGAGTATTGTAAAATCTGAGACATCATCATTCGGTATTAGGTATTTATTGTTTAGGTAACTGAACTCAGTAAAAATGTCCTGAGGTATGAGAAATAAATTCATTCAAGAACTGAAACTAACTCTTTATAATCAATTTGTAGATCGGAGCGACAAGATATTAGCAAGAATTTTTTCTCTCTATTATTTAGAAAAAAAAATATTCAGTATTGCCGCTAAAATAACCTCTTCTTTGCGTGCACCAGCTGACATAGCTGTCCAGCTGATTCGATGAATAATATAGGACGAATTATTTGAGTTTTCAATATTATTTGATTGCATTATTGAATGTAGAAGTCCTATGAATGTAAGAGATAAGCCTTGAAACGTCCTGTAAGTGGTTTGGCACATTTTTTCTCGTCTGAACTGGCAAATGGAAGTCAATGTGTTCTTATCCGTGAAGAAAAATAACCGAATATCAAGCCAAATAACCAGAAGATTGTCATTTTTCATTGAGGGAGAGAGAGAGACTGATAGGGACTGGAACCGATAAAAAATTTTGTACCATCAGAAATTTGTCCGATTAGAAAGCTCGTCATAAGGTGTTAGAACAACACAAAAAAGAATAGTTTGTTAGAAAGTGTTAAAAGAGAATATCAGCGACAAGTTTAGGCATATCTCGAAGAACCCAAGCGCCTGGTGGTTTGAACCCGAACCGAAACTTCGAACCACATCTGCAATTTTACATATACGGTCGCAATACATAGACTAACTCTACAAGAGAAATATAAAGTAGATCTGAGAAGTATGAGCATGTATTCATACAAGCTGATCGTATTTTCAATTGACATGTACCAATTTCAATTTTTTATATTGAGGTGAAAAGTCTAAAAGAATAAAGCATGAAAAAAATCAGAATACAGATAGACTTTTATAGGAAAAACTAGATATCAGGGATTATCAGTATCCGAATAATTATAAACATTTGTTGATGATTCAATATCAAAGTATCGAGAAAATGTTTATCTGTGAATAATACGAGTTAATTTTTAAATCGAATCAGAAAATTTCAGATGTTTTTGATATCAGTGAAATAGTAGTTTCAATAAATAAAAACAATAAGTTTTGTTCAGAAATCTAATATAAAACATATAAATCCCAGTTTTGAATTTTTTTGAATCTTTCTTGAAGTCCAAGATGAGATTAAAACCTTTTTGGTGAAAGTGAAGACTTTTCTAGACATCAATTAATCTAACATCAAATGATATTATTAGCACTCGACGTGGTTTCGCTCACAAAATTAATATCGTCAGGAGAAGAAAATTGATACTGCAGTAAATTTAAAATTCATAGCATAACTGACCCTAACCTAATTCACAGTGCAGTTAGTCTATGTCTCCCGTTCACGATTTATAGCGGATTGAACGTTTTTCGCGTCTTATTTTTCTTTCGGTTCGAGTCCCTGCCGAAACAATAACAGAAGCTCTCCTAAAGCATGAAGCGGTTTGAAACACCATCATCTCTAAAGTGTGCTACTGATTATTGAATTATTTCGATTTCCTTAGGAATAATCGCATATGACATGCCCAAGCACAGAACCGAATCATTTCATCTGACTTTGTGTGAAAGAATAAAAAATTTCCGATAGTTCAGTTGAAATATACACTTCATAACCATGTTAATTATTATTGGTTCAAGATAGTCAAGAGGTATTATGAATTTTTAATTTTAATATGAAAAGTGGCAGTTCCATTCACAAATGAAAAAAATCAAAGTTGGATTTAGTATTGAAACTTTGGAAGTGACAAGCGGAAAAAATTAATTTGTTTTTATTGTTATCAGCAAGATGAATAAAAAACCATGGTGTGTTGACTTATACCTAATAGATTGTAAGCAAATTTTCTCGACTTTTCGCTATCTTGATTTTGAACAATTTTAACTGAAGAGATGCCTTCGAGAGTTTGCCAGCAGAGGCGCACCTTACGGGATTTTAATTTAATATGTGATGCCATGATATCCGTCTGCGCGACGGCCATTCGATTTTTTATAGATTTATAGGTTATGTTTATTTCATGGTCTCATGTTTTGCATGCAATTTCTTGCTTTCCCGCGAAATGCTAGAAATTATGTAGTCATCACTGACTTGCTTTCAATTTGATGAAAAATAAATCAGAAACTCAGTGATTGCGATGTGATTTTTTTAAATCTTCCGAAACAATAGTTGTGAGTGAAACTGGAAAGTATTGATATCTTATCTTTCTACTTTCTGAGGAACCGAAGATAGATGAGTACTTTTTTTCTTCCTAGTGTTTGAAATCATGCAATTTTAATGTGATTACGAGCCGATTATATGAGGGATAAGTACTACCTACACGTTACACGAGCGTTTTATTTCGAGCTTTGTAAATGGGTTTACTGAAGGTCAGTCAAGATATACGTATTCTATGAAACTTTCGAATGCATTTAAATTCAAATCGAACTGTCAGACATTTCAAAAAACTTAATAGCTTTTTATTAGATGAACTTGACCTTACGTATTCTGTATACTGATAATTCTATTGGTGATCGACAGATCCCGCAAGAGTTTATCCAATGAGACCGCCGGTATCGAAAATCACTCGTAAGCTGCCGCCTCAATGAAATTGTACCCTTAGAAAATCGCATTTGTATCACCACCTCAACACCACCTACCGTCAAAAAATGTAAGTTTACTTTTCGATTTCTCAGGTCGAGAGGAATTGGCTAAACAAATAAAGCATATCGGTCAACGCACCAGGGTTTTTATTCATCTTGGTTATCAGTATGACAGAAGTTTTCATCACAAGAAAATACGTCCATCAACTTGGATATAACCATGGTATAACCGTCCTTCAAACTTTTTTGTAGTATTTTGTATTGTGCCCTTATACAGGGTAATTAGTACTGCTGAATATGTCGTACATTTATTCATTTCTATTTCGTTTCAGACAAAGTTTTCCATTCAGAAAGAATTAATTCATGCTAGAAATGCTCCGAGTGTATATTTCAACTGAACTTGTGACATCAAAAGTTAAAACCATATATAAACATTGAAATGATGATAAATTAATGGAATGAATTGTGAGAAACTTACGTTCACAAGCAAAAGGCTTGTCTGGATCGCCGGGAGTTGGTTCGAAGCTATGCCCGGACTTTTTCCTCCCTCTACCCGCCCCCTTTTTTCTTCCCGGAGTACTAGGAGAATCGGTACCACTTCGTCCCTAACGATATTAAATAATGTTCATTTACTATGTAGTTGAGTTTTGAAGTCGATTGCACCGGCTTTTTGTTATGAGACCATTAACAAAAGGAACTCTTTAATTTTATTAATCTCACAGCGTAATTTTAAGTTGGCACATTCATATATGGGAACTATAAATAAATGAAGGACACACTTTACCTATCTTCAGGGTACTTCAGTCCATTTTCAATCAGCTCCAAAAGCTGCATTACTGAAGGTTTGTTAGACGAAACCTTCTAAAAAAATCCAAGTCACTCAGTTCCTCATAATAATTAGGCCGCTCGTTTAACCTGCGTGGAAACCCAAAATATTGGAAGTCTTCAACTTCTATATCATTTTCTAATATATCTTCAATTAAATCATTCTCCAACACTAATAAAATCCATTATAATAGAATGAACCTAACTCCAAAAAGATAATAAACCACTAACGTATGTTTGAAGGAGGAAATATGGTGAGTTAGGTGGAAGTTTATTAATAGGTGTTTAATAATCTCTTGAACCTTCAATGATCCATTAGCTTAATGCTCCCATAACAAAAAGTCGTTGCAATTGGCCGATGCTTAAGAAACTAATAATTTTTGTGTCATTTCCTATTTGGGAAAATAAATGACATGAATGAATGCATACCCTTCCAGTTGCGCCTCGTCTTCCTCTTTTTCTTTTCGTGTAAGTTTCTTCGTAATCCAAATCAGAATCAGGATCAGGTTCATCATATGCTTCCATCTCGAGCATATCGGTTTCATCATAAAACCACTCCTACAAAAATCCACTTCTCATTTCCTCATTATGAAAATCATTTTAGACAACTGTTTAAATTTTTTTTTGTATTGTTCCTAGTATTCGAGAAAACATTTTTGGAAAGTGATTCCTTCTATGCCAACCAGCCACAAAACAAATTTAGAAATATCATGGCTTTTCTCGATTTCTGTCCAACTAAGTTAAAATAAACAAGTTTTTATAAATGCAAAAAAAAACTGTGTGTATATAAGTATTTATAATCCCAAGAAGAGAGACAGTTGCAGGGAAGTATTCAAATAACAACAAATTTTTACTCCTAATGAATTCGATATGGATATTATTATTCCAACTCTTCCCTATATATTTATATCCATGAACGTGCATATTTTGCAATGACAAATTATAAAGAATTCATCAAACATTATGAAACAGATCATTCCCTTGGCACCAAGTACAGAAGAATGTTGTGTATCAAATTTTAAACGGTGTTCCTCAAGAATTCGGAAGACTCTCCAAATATAAGTTTAAAAACGAATTCAAACAACAGACATTTATAACTTTTCATGAAAAAGTGAACAAATTCACATTTTCAGTAAATTTGCACCCAAATTTCTTCTGATTTTTTTTAACTTCAACTATCAATTAGTGAAAAATGGTCGTCAAACTCAATATATATGGAAAATTAGTGATATTTTACTAGCATTCATGAAAAACTCTCACAATAATTTTTTGGGGTAAACTTGAAGGCTAAAAGTGGGAGTTTTGTTTGACTTGGATGGTAAAAAGTACCAACAACTTAAAGAAATACCTTTATCTATTCAGATGTAAAAAATGTATTCATACTCTTTATAGATTTATGAAATTTATGCAACAACAGAGTCAGTTTCCACTACAGTTAGAATGTATCAAATAAGAAAAATTACGATGAGATAATTATTATATTATATATTATTTTATGTAACTGGTTGGTTACTAATTGATATTTCAACTAATCTCATTATCGTTTGTTTTTTTTATATATATATACACTTTTAGATGTATAACTACTTTTATTCTTGCTTGAAGGCCGTCGTTCTTTGGAATTTCTTCCTAACCTTTCGCTAGCGCGAGTGGCCAGCTTCTTCAGAGGCTCACTCATTTCCGATGACTAAATGTTTCGATGGGATTCCAAATTATGTTTAGACTCAACGCTTCTTTCTTGAGTCTAAACAGAATTTGGAATCCCATTCTGAGGAAATCCAGAATAACTAATGAAATCACGGCAGGTAGTGCGGCAACTAATAATGATGATTATTCCCCGAACCCGACAGAAGTAATTAACACTCCAGACTACCTGCATCATTATGAATACGCCTTAAGAAATCGAAACGTTCAGTCATCGGAAATGAGTAAGTCTCTGAAGAAGCTGGCCACTCGCGCTAGCGAAACGTTAGGAAGAAATTCCGAAGAACGACGGCCTTCAAGCCCGAAGAAAAGTAGTTATACTAATAACCTCGGCCGCGAAAGCCTTAACCATTTTGTTACACTTTTAGATGTTTGACACTCAAATATATCAAGTTTAATTTTCTATTTTGTACAATTCAACGAGCACATGCTCATAAATGAATGAATGACTGAAGAAACAGTATGCTCATTGTGTTTCTCTTCGAAGATGGTCTTCATTACAAAATGAATTGAAGTCAATGAATTCAACTGATTTCAGATGAATTGAATTCACAATCCTGTCCAACTCTGATATGTACCTTATGAGGCTATGCCTGTACTTACCTTGGACACCTCGTCCTTGAGGAGCAGCTGGCTATCCTTGCTATCGGTGTCCTGCAGAGCGGGATTCTCGACCTGCGAAATGCTGTGCATGTCGACTTCGCTACCATCGAGCATATGGTCCGCAGCCCTGGCGAAAGCCCTCGCGTTCATAGTCAGATACTGCCTCCTCTTTTTCCTCCATCTCTGCCGGGGGTACGAATAGATCTGTCCGGGAAACAGTCCGGGGATCCGCTGCCGCTTGTTCATGAACAAGGCGGAGTGGTTCTGCGCCACCCCTGTCTGAGTGTCTATGAAGGGCAGTCGGAGCCTCCTTTCGATGCATAGTCGCGTGTTGTAGTTGACGGAGTTTTCAAGGGCTTCTTTGTATGCAGGGTCGTTGAGGAAGCTGGAAATATCAATTAATAATTTTTTTATTCAGCCAGTGCTAATATACTGAAATATAATATAGTAATTACTAAAAAGTAAAGAAATTTATTTTACAACTAAATATACAAAGTACATTTATGGCAAGTCATATATATTTACTAAGCCTAACATTTAAGATCTCAAAATGAGCATAAAAAAAATAATTGAAAATACAAATCTGGTACGATAAAAAATCTCGAAAAGAGTACATTGCCACTAACTGAAAAGGAATATAAAGATTTAACACAAATTAAAATAAATAAACGGATAAATATACAAATAATTGAGACATATTCTATTCCATTCTTCTTTATATACGGGGTGTCAGGGAATCAATTGGACAAGTCATAACTTCTTGAATATTTGGTGTATCAAAATGAAATTTTGTAAAAGTGACTGGTAAGTGAAGAGGAGAGTTTTCGCATATTTTCCACTTTCCGATTACTTGCGGTTTCACCGGAAACGGCTCCGGATTGGAATTTTCAAATGGAATACACTGTGTACATTGACATTTTTATTCATTTTATCAGTCATTTTTATTAACATTTAAGTAGCCATCGGAAGTATACTAATCTTGGATTACATAAAATTA
Source organism: Zygogramma bicolorata (assembly GCA_032362365.1). NCBI lineage: Eukaryota > Metazoa > Arthropoda > Insecta > Coleoptera > Chrysomelidae > Zygogramma > Zygogramma bicolorata. The sequence continues at coordinate 5,628,295 of JAVJAQ010001645.1, read as the reverse complement.
CAATAATCGAAACTAGCGTTTTCATATATAGGAGAAAAGTTGGTTAAATCACATGTTGCAAACCCAAAATTGCATGTATTCATATTCATGCAAGTTTTTCGAGTTGCATGAATCTTTATTGGTGCGATAGTGATAGTGCATAGCAACTCAGCCATCTCTGTGGTGAATATCTTGCCGCAAACTACAAATATATGGTGGCACCATTGTGAAGAGTTGAAATTTTGAATAATTAAATTATTTTTTGACACCGTATTTAAGTAATAAGCTGAATTTATCATGCACAATTACAATCATTACAAATGAATCAAATCATATAATAGTTGTGATAATGGCCGCGACTAACAGCTCACAGCGCTTAGAGCCGCTGCACAAAACTTGACAGTTTTCCACGGTAAAATGTCAAATCTTGTGAGGAGACTTTAAGCGCTGTAAGCTGTTAGATGGGGCCAATGTAGACGTTTATCTTACACTCTGTTTCGACGATGCAATTTGTCGCTGCAATTTCACGCGGCGAGAAATGTCATTTATCTACCAGTTTTCATTGCCAATATTCAAAAATAGCAATGAATGCTACAGAGATAAACGCCTACAATATCACAACTGATATATGATTTAACTCAGTTCTGATAATTGTATTTGTGATAAATTCACCTTATTACTTTACTTGATTCCTTCAGTTTCGAAAGTTGATTGATATATTCAAAGTTACCATTCTTCACAATGATGCCACCACATATTTGTGGTTTGCGGCAACAAATTTACTATGGAAGTAACTAAGTCGCTGCAACTTATCGCACCAAAAAAGATTTATGCAACTCGAAAGACTAGCATGAACACATGCAAATTTCTGGAGTTGCAGCGATAAATTGCATCGTCGAAACAGGCTATTCGTGATAGAAAATAAGATCGCAGCGCTAGCGCGGAGAAATGCGGAACTGTCCATGGTTAGATTGTTTTGTTTACATTTGCATGTGTATACATATGGAGCTTCGATGTTCTCGTGTTTCTTTCGTCCGTGAAACTTTCAATTTCTCATTGATTTCTGTGTGAGAAGTGACTCAATCGACAGTTGATTACTTGAAGAACATTTCATTGAACAAATTCGAAGGTTTTTCATTATCAAAACATTGTAAAATTCGAAAGACTCGGGGTTGTTTCCAGATGAGACTTGGATTTATGAGTTTCTGCTATCAAGTCGGGCTTACTGAACGAATATTGCATAATTTAATGATTAATACACACCTCAAATAATTGAAAATTACATCTCTCAGCTGGAAAAATTTACTTCTATAACTTGAATATAAAATTCATTCAATGTATTTAAGCAATAATAAAGTATTAGAATTGGCAGTTTTCAGCTGGATAATGTGATTATCCCTAATTAGAACTATACATTACACACTAAATTATGCATTATCACCCATACCGTAGACATTGTATCAAAGATTAACTGGTTTATATCCAGAACTAGAAAACAACAAAAAGTGAATATACGCTCACAATGAGTGAAAAGCAGCAAACCTTCCAATTATTTCACTGAAATATTTTTTCAAACTTCTTGAAAATCTCCACTATTGCTTTTAAAGCTCAAACACATACAAAAATCATAAACATTCAAAATCAACACAACACCCCATATGAACACATGCACACTAGAGTATGGCGATCTAACCATTGAGTCTTCTCGCAAAAGTCGATAGGGGGCGTATCACTTATATTCTATCGCGAATTAGTAACATGCAAACTGACAGACAGATAACATTTTTCGCAGCGACAGGTTGCTGCGAGAAATTGCATCGTCGAAGCAGGCTGTAACTATTATTTTTCAGAAGGCGGCATTTTTACGATCGTATTGAAAATGGTAACATAAGACAAGTTGAATATCACCAAGGAAAATAATTCATTGCAATAACCTTGCTGCTCTTGAGATATGGTGTAGAGAGTTAGTAACAAGGCCTACTTGCTGAAGGACTTCGATTGAAGTCGATGGTTTATGGTATGCAAAACCAAACAAACAAACTTCAAATAATTTAAATTTATGATAATTCTCCAGTCCTTGGTTCACGCGGTGTTCTTTCAACATTACAGGGCTTCGTTTAATTCCTATGACAATTAATTTTTTACAATCTTGTAGTGAAAATGCTTATAACTCGGTTGAAAAGTGATGAAGGTGGTATAGAATGTGTATATTGCGCCTATATAAAGGAGGAATTTCGAGCGTAATTGGCTGAGAAAAAAGCATATGCGTCAACTCCGTTTTTCCTCTCTTTGGGGGGCCAAATCTCTGAAACTATTTGACACCGCCAACAATTTCCTTTGAATGTTTTGTTCAGGAGACCGAAATACTCAAGTACAAATAATTTTTTTATCTAACGCGTGGCGTCGGGTTATGAGAATTTTACTTTGTATTGTATTTTTATTTTTGTCATGTATAGACAAAATGGTTGAGGCCTTGAGGCATTCGCGGCCGAGGTTTTCAGTATCACTACTTCGGGTTTGTAGGCCGTCGTTTTTTGGAATTTCTTCCTGACGTTTCGCTGGCGCGAGTGGCTAGCTTCTTCACAGGCTCATTCATTTCAAAGTAGTGATACTGTGCCATGTATAGCCATGGTGCATATTTTTTTTTCACACTCCTACTATAATAATACACTTATATGCATATAGTCCGTTTCATAATGAGACCCATTATGATACAGATTTTCAATCAATATATTATGGAGGGCTTATCACATAATATGGACTATAATCTACAAATATTTACAAGAAAAGCACATCTGGGTTCACAACCATAAATTTCTTTTTTGCTCTAGAGTACTGAAGTTCAAATTTTCTCCTTCAAAAACAATATCGACAGATGGCGTTCTACGTCTAGGTATAAAAGTTAAAAAATCGTTACTGAGCAATGTGCATAGATATTCAAAGAAGTTTGCTTTCCTCTACAACATTCAGAAATTGCAATCATAATACAGATAAAATAGAAACAGTCAATGAAAAATGAAATTGTCAAACTCGGAATCATAAACAAATATATGGAAGGGGAGGGGGTGAAATAACTCGTGCAATGGATTTGAAAGGTCCGCAGTTTCCTGTTACTTGAAACGTCGCGAAAATAAATTCATTTACCTTTCAATCTTTTCCAATGTTGTACGGGTGCTTACAGTAGGACTCACTGCATCCACAGGAGTTAAAACAACGGTAGGTGAGGCAACCACCGCCATTTTGTATAATTGATTTTCGTTTTTACTTTACTCTTTACTCACTCGCACCACAGAACACCCTTGACACCCTAGTGTCACTGTCATTAGTCAACTTTCAGTACTGAAAGAGTGCGTCTAACACAAAAATATAACAGCGCATCCTGCCTTGATTTGGATTCCCATAGATCGACAATTCGAAAGATCATTTATTAAATTTTTGTCTGTAGTTCACACAAAACTACAGTTCTTTTTTTTTAGTACATTCAATGAACGTATCTCTCAGAATAACGTATTCGTTCAACTGGGAAATCGTTCCCCTAATCAGTGTTCGTATTATCGAGTTATTGTTGTTTTGGGGCTTGATATCCATAAATCCTATATTTGATGGTCAAAAAATTTCTTGATGAGGCAAATACAGATTTCCAACCAAAAACTTGTAATTTGTAATAATATAATAATAATATATAGCAATATACAGTAATAACAAGGATTAGTTTACTGATTATATGCGTTTATGTTTCTATTCCTTTGCACTCTCTAGTTTTCGAATGACAAAGTCACCGAACAGTATTCAGTTATCACAGACAGTGATCGACGAAATCTCAAAAAAAAAGGAATTTAAAATTTTCCAAGAGGAAATATGTTCAAGATTGAGTATAAATTGAAAGCCACTGATATTTTTTGTATTGTGATAAAATGGTTTCAGTTCTCTTTTTTAAATTTCGACTAGAGGCAAAACCTTCAACTTCCTTTAAGATCACTAACAACGAAGGAAAATTAGATCAAAACAAAATTTTAATGGAATTTGGAAAAAACGTTTTGAGTGAGTGTCTAAAATTGTTGTCCAAGGGGATCAATTTTTTTGGGAGGGGGGGAATCTCGGAGATAAAAGGATATGAACAGCGGAAAACACCGGATAAATACCCCAATTATTTTACAAAAATTTCATCTGCCGATGGATCTACGGATCTCTACGGAAATTTTTGGTGACTTCTACGCATCTACGGATTCCATTTCAATTTCCAGAGTGGGCTAAAAGCACCGTACGGAAGTAAAGGCCAAGAGAGAGAAGTTCTAGAGTGGCAGCGTGGCAGCACTGTAATGTTGATTGGGAAAAGACGAACGCACGCGGAACCGGCCTGTCCGACGTACAGAGGAATAGAGGAACCAAATCAAGATAACCAAATATAGAATATATACTATATATGTCATTGGTGGAACAGAGACAGAGAGATAAAGAGATTAAACTAAGAAACTGTTTGAAAGAGAAGAAGAAGAAGAACTTGGAAGAGTGAAAAGACTAATGTTTTTATTATTGTAATCAAGAAGCCCAATTATTATAAGAATAATTATTAACAGGTGAAGTGAAGCTGATATACTGACAGTATTTGCAATTGATTTCTTAATTGTAGAAAATTGATTTGACTGGATTTTACAAATGACGAGACATGCTAGAAACTGCACTGCAGGAGCAGTCTACACTTACCATGAAAAGAAAAAAGATGCTCAAGCCTCGGGATACGGAACAAATGCTCAAAGATTAGGCAAAGATTCTGTGAAAGATTTTGATTGCTGTTCCTTATCATTACAACCATGCAGAAATCCAGTTATAACGTAAGTTTACTGTTTGAAAGTTTCAAGGCTATTTCGAAGGATTTTTGGTAAATTCTGAAATGAAAGTATTCTGAAATTTTCATTATAATAATGATATTTCAACACAAAATCTGATTTTACAGTAAAGATGGATATCTCTTTGATAAAGAAATTATATTGGAATATATCATCGCAAAGAAAAATGAATACAAACGAAAATTGAAAGAGTATGAACGAATGAAAAAGAGAGCGGAAGAGGATAGTGCCCAGAAAGATGCTGATGAGATACACAAGAAAGTCTCCTCATTTTTGAAAAGTGAAAACAGTATTGTGAGCAAACCTTTGGATGGCTTCAAATCAGGTGAGCTTTCTTGAAATTAACCAGGATCTAATTGTGTTAGTTCCATTACAAAAAGGGACATGAAACTGCAAAGAAGTGATGTCATTACTCATTATATTGAAATCATTTTCACAGATGTAAGTTTCTCAATTAGGTACTTACAATTTTGAATGCATTCAGTCTTACTGTGTCTTAATTTTTGAGGTGTAGCAGTAGAAAATAGTAAAACTATTTTTCATTCACTGATTTCATGTAATCAGGTTTATTCTGGTGACCTATCGAATCTTGAACATTCGATTATTGACAAAAATTCAACAATGGGACAGACAAAATGCAATTGTCATCAATATTCTCCGGGAATTGAATATTATATCAAAGCGTAAACCAATACCTACATGATATTTCAGAAATTTCATAGGTGCATCATAATATTCTTTCATAACTGTTGTCAATTATTTTCAACCACCAATATTTAAAATTGAACGTTAGTCAAGATTCACCAAAATAGACCTGATTATTGGATATTGCAATATTGATTTTCCATGATTGGAGTTTTGAAGAGTTACAAGGTTTTTGAAATCAAAGCAATTTGTTTATAAAAAAACTTTTATTTTCACAAATAATCACAGGTAACAATTCAGTCTTTTATAATTTGTACATATATATGTATAAAGAGACTATGTACAAAAATACTGTTCATATATACATTATTTTAAAAAATTCAGTCAACTTCTTCAATGGTGGGTCCAGTTCTTCCTCCAAATCCACCTGCTTGTTGCCCACAGTTTCCTGGCATTCCACCCGTTGCTCCTCCATATTGGTTGTTGTTCTGCTGGCCATTGCTGTACAGTTTAGCCATGATGGGACTGCACAGAGAAGTTAGCTGTTTCTGCTTGTCCTCGTATTCTTCTTTCTCTGCCAAAGAGTTGTTATCCAACCATTTCAGGCAGCTTTCACACTCTCTTTCGATAGTTGACTTGTCTTCTGATGACAACTTGTCTCCACAGTCCTGGACAGCTTGCTTCAGCTGGAAGATATAACCTTCCAGTTGGTTTCTTGCAGTAAGCCTCTGACGTTGCCGTTCATCTTCCTCTTTGTATTTTTCTGCTTCTGCCAACATTCTGTCGATGTCTTTCTGTGAAAGCCGGCCCTTGTCATTTTTGATGACTATGTTGCGAGAATTGCCAGAACTGGTGTCTTTGGCAGATACATTTAGAATTCCATTGACGTCAAGATCGAAAGTAACATCAATTTTAGGAACTCCTCGAGGCGCTGGTGGAATCCCAGTCAAATCGAAGGTCCCAAGAAGATTGTTGTCTTTTGTCATTGCTCTTTCACCTTCGAATACTTGGATAGTTACTGCTGGCTGGTTGTCTGCATATGTTGTGAAGGTCTGCGATTGTTTGCATGGAATCCTTGCATTGCGTTCGATGATCTTTGTCATTACCCCACCGGCAGTTTCGATACCGAGAGATAGTGGGGTGACATCAACCAGTAAGACGTCTTGGATCTTCGAGTCAGTTTCACCGCTGAGAACTGCCGCTTGGACGGCGGCCCCATAGGCTACAGCTTCATCGGGATTGATTGATAGATTTAGTGATTTACCATTGAAGTAGTTCTGTAGAAGCTGTTGGATCTTTGGTATCCTGGTAGACCCTCCAACGAGGACAACATCGTGAATCTGCCCTTTGTCCATTTTGGCGTCATTCAAGGCTTTCTCCACTGGCTGAAGAGTTCCTCTGAACAAATCAGAGCAGAGTTCTTCAAACCTGGCTCTGCTGATTTTCGTGTAGAAATCAATACCTTCGAAGAGAGCATCTATTTCAACGGTGGCTTCTGTACTCGAAGAAAGGGTACGTTTAGCTCTCTCAGCTGCTGTCCTCAATCTGCGTAGAGACCTTGGATTGCTTCGAAGGTCCTTTCTGTATTTCCTCTTGAACTCATCTGCCAGATGATTGACTAGACGGTTATCGAAGTCTTCTCCTCCTAGATGCGTGTCACCGGCTGTGGCTCTCACCTCGAACAGCGATCCTTCATCGATGGTCAGTATAGAAACGTCGAAAGTTCCCCCTCCCAAGTCGAAGATGAGAACGTTTCTCTCGCCCTTCAAGTTCTTATCGAGCCCATATGCGAGAGCGGCTGCTGTTGGTTCGTTTATTATTCTCAAAACGTTCAGACCTGCGATGGCACCTGCATCTTTCGTGGCTTGTCTCTGCGAGTCATTGAAGTATGCTGGCACAGTTATAACGGCATCTCTGATCGATGTTCCCAAATATGCCTCTGCCGTTTCTTTCATTTTTGTCAAAACCATGGAACTGATTTCTTCCGGAGAGAACGTTTTTCTCTCGCCCTTGTGTTCCACCTGAATTTTCGGCTTCCCGCAGTCATTCACCACTTTGAAAGGCCAGTGCTTGATGTCCTGTTGGATTTTGGGGTCGTCGAATTTTCGGCCTATCAGACGTTTGGCATCGAAAACGGTATTACTCGGGTTCATCGCTACCTGGTTTTTGGCAGCGTCCCCGAGAAGTCGCTCCGTATCCGTGAAAGCGACATAGCTAGGTGTCGTCCTGTTGCCTTGGTCGTTGGCGATGATCTCCACTTTTCCATGCTGCCACACTCCCACACAGGAGTATGTCGTTCCCAAATCAATACCAACTGCTGGAGCTTTAACCATTTTCTTATCGTTTATTTCACTCGAATTACACTTCAAAACTGTAGAATACTTTGTATTATCACTTGGAAGTAAAGTAATCGCTTGTACTACTTTGCACTTGCTTTTTATTCGATCGCTTTATTCGAATTCAACTGAAGTCCCGCTCGTTCCGGCTGCTTTTATATAAACGGCAAAATCGACCCGAATACTCTCGAAACTTCGCCGAACGTCATCGAACATCGACCATCCTAGTTTGCATCTAGAACGACCGCTCTCGAAACATCGGCAGGGCGTTCCTCAACTGCACTTATGCTTTTTAACCAACATAGACTTGATGTACCATTTTTTTTGATTGATTACAGCTCAATTGAAAAGGAATTTTGATTCATTCAATTAAACTGTACAAATAAATTCAAATTTGCTTCACTGATTGAAATTACAAGATGAATCAATAAAAGTTTCGGCAATTATTGATTACACATTGAGATTCAAATCGGAATGCTAAGGCATTTCAAAACATGAAAGTCAAAGTCAGGACTGCATTTTATTCTCGGGTCTTCCATTGACCGAACCATGATGATAATGTGAACCGAAACACTTGAAAATGTTTCAAGTGTGATTAAGGCGGAATGCAGGACAGAAATGCCAAAAAAAAAAATTATACAGAAATATACAAGTTCGTATTTGGACAAATATTCGAAGGCGAACGAAACTCCTTTCCAAAGATATTTTGACTCAAATTGGAGGAGACAAATAAATCCACTATTTTGATTGTTTTCAAATATTTTGAAAACGCATCCAGCCATTTTCGATTTCAGTACACCATTGAAATACTTTTTTGTAATTTAACTGGGCTTCTTGCCTTAAGCTTTCGCAAGATCCCAACAGTGGCCCGCTTAAATAAAAAATAACAATCAAATGATGTCTGCCACTTATCAACTGAATGAATCATGTTCATTTGCCGTCTCCGAGTAAAGATCACAAAATGGACTTCTTTCGTGCAATTGAGTCTCCCCCTTTATAGAAATTGACGTTGTTAAACGAACTTCAGGCGCACGCGTTTGATCGAGAATGTTCAGGAAAATAGGTAGGGTTATGTTATTATGATAGATATATACATTCCGTAATGGACCAGAATTTTCGGGATTGATAAACAAGATTGGTACTAATGAGTCACGTTTTCACTTGGTTTGATGTCTTAGTTAGTTGATAAAAAGTTAACTTTCATTACTCTTTTTTACCAACATTAATGCAATCAGCATTTTAAAATGATTCAACAATATTTTTTTGTCTGGCGGTAAAAATATGGACAATCTGGTGAAAAATATCACTTTCCTTTAATTTACTTTTTACTCATATGTGTACATATATGCCTACATATAAACACATAAGTTAAGGTAGATCAAACAATACGCAGATTCAGATATTTTTTGAACTTATCCTATTCAAAATAACTACTAACTACTAAAATCAAGATTCTCATCGATAATTTTAACTTTAAAATATATTGTAATAGCCGTTATTTTAATATGAATTCGTCGTTTTCTCCACCACAGAAACAAAATTTGACCTATACATGGGAAAAATACCTATTAGATTTTTGCTCTCGGTTTTTGTTTACCTCCGATTTGCGTCGGAAGACAACACAACCAGTTTTATTGCGGAACAAAACAGCAAAAGTGGTGCAAGATTTGGAAATGTTCTCGAATATTATAACGGAAAAATAAGAATATAAACAAAGTTCATAAGTGAGATCATAATTGTGCATTTTCGTTTCTTATTTAAGTATTTCCTGTCTCGAAGTTCGGACATTTAACTTTGATATACCAGAGACTATTAATAAATTCCACTTCCATCAACGATATTTTCCGAACTAGATGCAGTTTTCATGATAGGAATCGAATATAAATTTCCGATAGTTGTGCTTAGAATAAACCGCTGCCGCGATGCACGTGCTTTGGTTTATCACATGGATTACGAAACCAAAATTTTTGCTTTTGACCATTCCATGTGATCAATAATAATTTAAAGTAAAAAATATCAACGTGCGATTTTGGTATTTCAACAAATTATTTATTCTTGAGTTATGTGCTTAGCAAAACTTGATGTATTTCCAGAAAGTAAAAAGATGACCATAAACTCAAAAACTAATTTTCATAATTGACGATTATAAGTAACAGAACAAATAATAAAGGCAATATAATCTTGTACTCCCTTTATTTGATTGGTATAATTAACTTGATAAAGAAGTCTCAAAGTTATTGATGTGTCTTAGTTGTAGCCTTTCTATGAGTATATTATAGTAGTGAATACCAGGCCACATCAAATATCTGAAATAATAGTTCCCTCCTCCAAATCAGGTATATGTAGGTATATGCTACTTGCTTAACAACAAGGAGAAACTGTATCCATGCGTTGAAAACGTATTTCACAGTGCAATTTTTAGTTTCGTTTTGTGACTTGATGAACTAATTCTGAACTGAAACTGTTCGGAAATATCTGTTGGTAATAAGAGCAGATTTATATAGTAGTTGGATATGAGTGGATGTTTTTCTTTTAATTTTCTGTGTTTTATGTTCATCCAATTCATTAAGAAACGTGACTGAAAATTTCATTCTGGTATATATTCAGAATTCATGGATACCCTCAACCTCTCTGTAACATAATGATACTGACAAACTAAACTTATTCCAACTCCAGTCAGAGAAAAATCCGTTGATATATAAATGTTTATAAATATATAGGAAGTATCTACTATAGAAATAATGATTTATTTATCACAGTTCGTTGCAGACCAATTTGACACAAGTTCTTTATTTCTAGATGCGGCAGGAACTTCATCAATATCGAACATGGCGGAAGGAAAAGAAAAGGAGCTCCCAAGTTTTTGGGTCCCTTCCAAAACACCAAGTGCGGAAACACCCAACCTGCAAGCACCTGTAAGTTTTATATTCAATTGTCTAAATTTTCTAAGGAAATACTGTTCTCTCGCAAATGGAACAAATAATTTGACTCAGTTGATAACATTGAAAACATAAATGGGTAAAAATAGTTAAATAATGATTGTTTCATGCTTTAGGATACAATTTCATAATCTTTCAACTTACCCTTGAAAACATTGAAATTTTTATAATATGTTTTCGAACTTTAGAATACACTGGTGAGAAATCAACGAAATATACACTCACACACGCGAGCAGATTTTTATTCTTCTCTGTCTTCCAATATGAATGGAAAAAGTGGAACATATAATGTATAACGGCCGAATATACCGGTTATGTAAATTATTACGCTCCGAAGCGGGTAATTCAAATTTTTAAAAAAAAAATTGATCGGTTTTTCAAGCATAGCTCCTTCATTTTAGGTTATAAAAATTTTTTTTCGGGAACGATTTTCTAAAGCTCTTCAAGAGCTATAAGGCTATGTCAGGCGCGTATACAAGGTGGGGTAAACGGGGTAACCCCCCCCCCCATGATCGATCAATCACATAACATATAATATATAGTAAAAAATATAGGGAGGTATCAAAAAATATAATAAATGAATGAAAAATCAATCACAATTTTATTTCACCTTTGCTCCCTGTAACCCTGTGAGATCGCAGAATCCAATAATTAAATTCAAAATTATTCTCAAAATTATAGAATATCTCAGAAGATTATATAGTCTCAGGTATTTCGGGAGAAATTGATGAACCAAAATTCAAATTTATTATTTCATTTTTCTGTTGCATTATCTTGTGTTCAATAAGTATATACTTTTCATTCTACTCATATTGATATGTAGTATGATAAATACATGAACGAATATCATTTTGACGGTTTATTTTTACTTACGTTGACAGGGCAAATGTTAGTTATCTCTAAAATCTGAAGTTTATTTTCATCGAAAATTATTGTTTTCTCTACTTTCCAATTTTATTTATGGAAAAAATGAAGATTAAACAAATCTGACGTTTTTATTCCATAGTTTCCTAATAATTTAAGTCATTGTGAAGGTGAGTTTGTAAAAAGGCCAATATGCATTTTTGTGTTTTGATGAAATATAAACTTGAGCTGTATACGCGCCTGGGCTATGTGAATAAAATTACTTAAGATCCCTTTATTTTTAAATGGGTAGAGTTTAAAGCGCTTGACTAAGGTAATGTTCGATCGTAAGTGTAGGTGTTAAACGGCTATATCTCGCCAAATATTTACTTTACAAAAAATCTACACACAGGGAAAATTTTGTCATCAAAAAAGCTACAATTTAATACTGTATCGTTTCTTTCGTATCTTTAGTATTTTGAGCGATATTTATAAGAAAAGGGTTAAAAACACGAAATTGAAAAAAAATCGTTTTCTCTTCCAATTTATACATTCAACGAAAAAAAGCAAGCACTAATTTGCTGTATCTCAGTTCATATGTGTCGTAGGAAAATCATAAAGGGAGCATTGTTTTTGTTTTTTCAAAAGCTACAATTTGCCTATCCACACTTTTTTGATAAAATGCATAGTTTTAGAGTTATTTGCAAAAAAACATTTAAAAAAAAAGTTGATTTTTTCGTCAAAAAACTGTTCCTTTCAACTTCGAATAACTCAAAAAGTATTACATTTACGAAAAAACAAAGAACATTTTTAACTTAGAATTACTTTTTCCGTCGATTCCTACAGTTCAAATGTGATAAAAAATTTCCACCCCCGTGATGGGGTGGCAATCACCCCCAAGGCTCTAGCGTACAGCGTCATGATATAGAAAGTGATCCTTGAGCTATTCCCTACCTTTTGTGAAAATTTCAAGTAAATCCATGGTGGACGAAAAAATTGCGAGCCAAAATGCTTCATTTCCTGAACTATTTTCCATAGCCAGATATAAAGTTAAACATTCAAAGTTGAATATTCGCTTCGATGACCATTTCTTGAAGCAGATATTGTTTATACATCTTTGTGATTCGATATACAAAACTTTGTTTTCGTAACCTCAAAATATTTTGCGAAACGTAGCTTCAACTGGTTCTCTTTCAGGATCCGACAGTTTACTGCCCTATATCTCAGAAGCCGCTCAAGGCTAAGGATTTGATAGACGTAAAATTCACTCCTGTCAACGACCCAGACGAGAAGAGATCTATACACACCAGAGAAAATAGATATATGTGCGCCGTTACCCACGACATTTTGAGTAATTCCGTTCCTTGCGCAGTATTGAGGCCGACGTAAGTGATTATAGGCATTTAATTTTTTTAACACGTCAAAATAACCATATTTCAAGTAGGAGGGAGGGAATCGTAAAAATTCCGGTTGAGACTTTTCCTACCTCCTATTCCTCTTTATTGTGAGTCTTCATTATTTAACGACCTGTCAAATCAGTGAAATCTAATCTCTTCTTCATTTGAATTTTATTTATTTTATTATTAGTTTTTTGCTCCCAAGAAATTACATGTATTTATAATAGGGAACATCTAGATTTCAAGCAGTTAAATTCAGTGGTTCATTAACAAAAACAAAAAAAAATCATTTATACACGATATAGTCATGGGTAAGATATAATAAAATGATAAATAAAAAAGTGAATGAAGTTCAAGATAATAAGTATTTTTTTAAGTTTTCCTTGAATGAATTAGAATTTTTTGGATTTTTCAATGTTTTCGGCAGGTGTTATAAAAGATGACGCCTTCAAACAAAATAGTTTTTTAACAATAATTTGTTGTAACTTTAGCCAGAGAAAAGTCATTTGCTTTCCTTGTTGAATAGTCATGGGCATTAATATAAATACGAATAATAAATACGAAAATTTATATTTGAAAAGAGAAAGAATATCTAATAATCTTCTAGGTTTATTAAGATTAATTGTTGGTTCTTGCTGCTATAAATTGAATATACATCTTATAATTTTGTTTTGAAGAGTTTGAAGTGGCTTAATAGTTGTTTTATTTGCTGTTCCCCAAATTGAGATGAGGTACTGGATTCTTGAATAAATTAATGAAAAATATTGTTTTTCTATAATGTATCGGAATTTGATTCTTGATTCTATATAAAATTCCCAAAATTGGCGAAATTCGCTTTCTCAATACTTCAATGTGATTTGACAACGATAAATTTTGATCGATATATAACCCCAGAAATTTTGTGTTTGTGAAATATAATATTGATTCTTTCTTGAATTTAATCGGAACTCTCGAAGAAGTTGGGTATTGTTTTTTCCGAAACAAACATGAACGAAGATTTAGCATAGTTTAGACTCAGTTTATGAGAAGACATCCAAGACGATAAAAGAATCAGATCATCAGCTATATCTTTTATATTTCTTCGGATTTATATCCTGAATAAACTATAGTATCTATCGTCTTGGTCGAGAAATTGGTAGCCGAATTCTAGTGAGAAATGAAGCACTTCAATATCAAATCATAGTTGATGTCCATTTCAGTCATATTTCAAATTGATTCAATAAACAACACTTTCTCTTGAATTGAACCGGCCGATACTTGATGATAATACACATTTAACAAAATATATCAGTTTCCCGTACGATTCTCTCACCAACAATGGGTTTACAAAACCAAGATAAATAAATATTCACCCTGCTTGTGGAGGCTATTGTATAGCGAAGTTTCGAAACCCATTGTTATTGAAAATAGTACAGGAAACTGTGATATTTTTTGTTAACACTTCATCTCTCTCAAACTACAAGTTCAATGATTGACATGTGAATAAGGTTATGCCGGTGGTCAACCTCTTGGGAGTTTCAGTATACTTCAAATACTAAAGAAGCTGATTAATTTTTCCAGTGATCCTGAAGACTAGTTCTAAATTCATTGCAATGTTTTTATTAAAAATATTGGCTACTTTTTCACAGTTGATTACACAGATTACAGAAACAAGTTTAGATGTCCAGATTTTCACGGTCTAATTAATAGATATCTTCAATACAAAAAATAGATGATATATCACAAATGTAGGCTTATAGGAATCAGAACAGGGTGCATGTTCGAATAGGAAAATATTGTCATTTCATTTGAGTACTTACAGAAATAAACTCCAAAAAATGACGTACCAATAAAACTAGTTCACATTTAAAATTGACTATAATCAAAATGTTTCGATGGAATATGTTCAAATAGTTTTTGTATGATTTCTTCAAGGTGTATTAATTAATATCGTTTAGATGCTCGATCAACGAACTTTATTTTGAAAACAGATCATTGGAATCTAAAAATTGCACCAAATTTCTAGGAGTGTTCATTGATCAGAATTTAAAATTTGTGGATCATGTCAAACAACTCACTAGCAAAGTCGCCTCTGGCTGTTATGCGGTTATTCGTAATGAATTGGGATTCGGCACTGCAAAGATGGCTTTCTATGCACTCATAGATTCTCACTTACGCTATGGAATACCGTTTTGGGGAGCATGCAGCCCAACTTTATTCAATAGTCTTCTAATTTTACAGAAAAGGGCAATAAGGTATATGGGAAACCTTAAACCAAGAGAGTCCTGTAGAACCTTCTTCAAAAACCATAATATTCTAACGGTAACTGCATTATTCATACTGGAATCTGTGTGTTTTACTTTCTATGTCTATTCTTATATGAACTTGACTTCCACTCTTTTATATATACATACTTTTTATAACCTCCATTTTACCATGTTTTGTATCTATTTCTATAGTTTTATTTTTATTATCTTTTGGTATATATCGCATTTTTTTTTAAGTAAGTATTTACTACCCAAGCTTTGTCAACAAGATTATGTCTTATGATAATAAAGCATATTATTATTATTATTATTTGGAAATGAACGGCAATTGACCGAACGTTAAATATTACTTAATATATTTATATGTTATCGATATAAAAAAAAATAATGGCGAAAGTGTGTGACAACCGTCTTTTTTTTTCTTAGCTTTGTTTAGCGGCAATGACAAGATATATTTTTATAATGAGACTTCAGTCGTGACGATTTTTATTTATTAATCCGTATATTCGTTTTCGCATTAAATTCCTGAGACACTTTCTTATGGTGTTTTTGTTTTCAGGCCTTACTTTTCCGATATTTTCTCTAATATATCTTCTCATCTTTTTCTCTCATAAAAACGGAACAGAAAAAAAAACATTCAACTCGAGATTGGATACTGTTCATACGGTTCTTTTCGTGTTTTGCGTGATTTCTAGATGATTCGAACTCTCAAAACATTTTGCTGAGATATCGTCTCAGTGATGTACCATTCATTATGAGGTATTCGATTTAATATTTTTTTCATTGTAGAATCTTTTGAATTATAAGATTTTGTTACTTACCTTCTATTAGCTTCTCGAATGACGAAAATTTACTCTTAATGAATTTATTTTCAGAGGAGATGTTGTTACCATGGAATGTGTCAGAAAAATCATCAAGAAAGATTACATTCACCCGCTGACGAATAAAAAAATATCTAAAAAAGATATCATCGTAATGCAGAGGGTTAGTATACGCCCTTAATAGTATTTTAATGGTACAGAGGTGGTCTACTGAGTGAAAAAATTGTCTGATGGAATATTTCCCTCATATATAAAATGTCCCATAAGAGCAATGGAATTATCGAAAACTTACAGCGGTAATTGCATTGTATCAAGTCACCATAACAACACATTTGAAACCGTATCGCTAGACGTCAGTAAACAACACAAATAAATGTCAGATAGACTTCAAAAATAGAAAAACATTTCGCGTTTTGGTGAGTGCTCCATACAATCTATAGAGGAAAGTATAAATTAACAAAAAATAACATTTCCTTGAGAATTTCTTTATTCGTGAAATATTCCAATGAATTACATTCGTGCATAAAAATGACCTGATTATTTTGCATTCAAGCGTGATATCTTATCTTACAAACAAATTGCATTCGGTTATTTTCATATATTTTGTAAAAGAGCCTTCGTCCTTCGGACTCGGGCACTTCCGCCAAAATATGAAAATAAACTCTTGCAATTTTTAGATATCACGCTTTCTTGCAAAATTATCGGTAATTTTTGTGCAGTCGTGCAATTATAACCGATAACAAACTCTGAAGTAATTTCGTGTATTTTTTGCGATATATACGAATTTTTTTAATTAGACATTGTGTCTAGGACTGATTAATCATCATCTGCTATTAGAAGTGATATTTTAGGTATATTAGATAGGGCTTCGCGAGACCAAGAGATTATTCTTGTTCTTGTCTTGGTCTTGATACAAGACTGAGACCAAGACTTGACTTTCGAGACCAAGACCAAGAGTCTCCTCTCCCAAGAGTCTTGGTCTCAAAATAAAAATAATGAATTTAAATTTACTCAATATCAAAAAAAAATCTGATGGAAAATATTATAGCAATTTATTTCAATTGCTTATTTTTCATATGGTAGGTTTTTATTTTTGTTCAATCAAATTCGAAAATACATTTTTCAAATTCAGTATTGCAAATATAGAGTTTACAACGAATAGGTGTAGGTATGTTGTATGGTCCATACCTTCTACTATTGAAAAAAAAATACAAAAGTTGTTTGGTTTGAATTTGGAATTTTTTGTAATATTATTTATACTCTGTTGTTGTCACTTCCAGCTAAACTTGGCAACGACTTTTTATTGGAAATAAATCATCCTGTATATTGATGAATACCTATTTGAATTTTAGTTTGAATATTTCATTAATATTCCATACCTATCTTCAACTGTTTTTGAAATAATGACAGGTGAAAAGTGAGATTTTGAAATTTTTGACAGCCTATTACGTACAGCAGAGTTATTAACTCACCCTGTATATGGGTTACATTTACATTCAAAAATACCACCCAGCAGGTAAATAACATAATTATTAAAGGAAAAACGTAGACACAGATTATTATAAGTTCAACGTTGCACCCACCAGAGTTCAATACAAAATAAAAATAATAAATTATGACCAATATATTTGGTCAGCTATGTGATATTTTTCCACTCCAATATAATATACCAAGTATTGCAATTTCCTCGGTATTCTGATTCCACCCTTCTGCCGCATCTGAATCTTATTGCTCATTACAAAATAATTGTAAAATGGTCAATAAAAACCTAATTAACATTCCGACCCTTTTGAATATTTCTTTGTGGTCTGTGCGCGGTGTGGGTCTAATTAAATCTTTAAGTTTTTCAAAAATTATATTTTCTTGGTGAAACAAGAAATTTATTTTGCTTACTTTACCCGTACAAATTGACGACTGTTAAAGACAGAAATATGAAATACCTATAATATGCAATTTAAATGTTGAGCAATTGAATTTAATGATTCAAATTTCTAGACGCATTTTGATCCATGGTCTTGGTCTTGAAACATCAAGACCAAGATTACATTTATTTTTCGAGACCAAGACTGAGATTGATCAGTCTTGGTCTCGCGAAGCCCTAATAGTAGCCTTATAAAAAAATCCCATTTTCTTTCACATTTTCACCAAT
Organism: Zygogramma bicolorata; assembly: GCA_032362365.1. Classification (NCBI taxonomy): domain Eukaryota; kingdom Metazoa; phylum Arthropoda; class Insecta; order Coleoptera; family Chrysomelidae; genus Zygogramma; species Zygogramma bicolorata. The sequence continues at coordinate 5,610,093 of JAVJAQ010001645.1, read as the reverse complement.
TGTTGACACCAGTGAATGAAAAGTTCAGTCGTGATTAAGGTGTAATAGAAAATTTCGTAAATAACGCAGAAAAATACACAATGATATTATTACAATGTTTTATAGTCCATAAGAATAAAATATAAACCTGATAAGTAGTGTCAGTATTTGCCGTATTTGGTGGTGTCAAAGTTGAATTTGGGGGTTCATTCATATAATCTTAGAATCAATTTCCTGTTTAAATTTTTAATAATTTGTTACTATAAATTTTTATAAGCGATGAAATGAATTTATTGACAAATCTGAAGAATTTTGACGTTTATAAATGAAAAAAGGAATAGAAAATGGCAAAAATAAAATGGAAGACCAAAGGACAATAAATATTCGAAATGAGTAGGTGATGATAAAACCGAAAAACAATGATAGTGCATTCTGGAAGGAACATTGCAAATAACATAAATGTAGTACATTGAACTGAAAATTCGTTTCAGTATTTTTCTTTAGGATCATCTTCTGATTTTGATTTCGTTGTTTTGAATAATTACTTCAATTTAATTTTTTTTGATCCAGTAAGTTTTCAAACATTTAATAAAGTAAATATAGATGCGGAAAGTTCGTACCAATACCACTCTCAATATCTCAACTTTTCCTCGTGCCAAAATCGTAAAACTAACCTAATTAATGCTCTATGAAAATCACTGACATTTAATAACGCTTTTTGTGAAGTTATAATATTTTTTCATTATCATATTCTTTTTTTTGTTTCAGGGTGGAACAGGATACGCACAGACAAACGAAAAATTGAACGGGAAACTAGCAAGGCCTGCTCTTCAGGCATAGATATTCAAATGAAACTACTTGTTACTTAGTTTTAAACTATATATGAGGTATATTCATAAATATATTCAATAAAATCGTTATTCAATCTCCGTGGTTTGATTTCCGGAGCTCCTGTGAAATATTATTCAAATATATATATATATATATATATATACAATCATTCGAAAAAATTTCATGAAATAAACAAAAAATGAGTATTTGCCAAATTAAGTTCTATACCTAATTTGTGTGTCAAGCAGACATTGAATTTAAATGAATATATATAGATGTCATTTGCCCACGTAGATATTGAAATGTTTCACAATTTAGCTTCTTCAGTTTTAAAAATCCATTTGACATTGATATCTCATGAATTTCCATCATTTTCACGAGGATTATTGCAAATACCAACATTTGGAATAATTACTGAAATATTAGCGACATTTTCGACGGTGACGAGAAATGAAATAAACCCATTTTTGAATGATTGTGTATGTAGCCTGAGGAAAGCATGTTTTATTTCTGCATATTTATACAAATAAAATCGGTTCCTAATACCCACTGCAACCATTTGAATTGGAGGAATACAGATATATTAACACTCAGTTTTGGCTCCAATTCTTTTTTTAATCTATATTGACAATATCAAAAGACTAAATTTATATGAAATACACTTTTATTTTGCAGATGCTATAACATTATTTCACTTTGGGAAAGATATTGACATTTTGGAAAATTCATTGAAACATGATATTGACCTTATTGAAAAATGGAGGTGTAGCATTAACCTAACCGTCAATTCGGAAAAAACTGTTTTTATGATTTTCAAACAAAAAACATGAAGAATATAAACTTGAAGATAGATAATGAACTGATAGCCGAAGTTCCTATTCATAAATATTTAGGTTTATTAATTGACAAAATTAAATTTTGAAAATCATATTGAAAAAATAAAGAAATCTATTGTTCCATTCCTGGGGGCCATTTAATGAACAAAACAATAAAGGTTATATTCAGAAAACTGTGGGATACTCCTGCAGATTTATATATAAAGTAACAGATAATATGACTTTGGATCATCTAATTGATTATGAAAGATCTAAGTATATATATAAATTAACAAAAAATCTTCAGAAATGAAATATAAAACTGTCAAAAAATTATGATTTACATGGCCACGATACCAGAATATCAAATAATTTTCATTTAAATATGATTCATTCCAATAAAGGAAAATAAACCCCATTTCATCAGCATTAATAACTTTCAATGAACTATCAGAAAAAATAAAAACATCCAAATCCATTCACATTTTTTCAAAAGAACTTAAAATATTTGCTTGCATAATGATGTTCACCAAATTATCAAATGAATATTATACTCCAATTTATTATTTATAGTACATAATTTTATGATGTTTTTTTTTTGACTTCCTCATACCGGAACCCTGTCCTGTCTAGAAGCTGTATATTGAATAAATAAATAAATATGCGTAATCAATATCAATAATATTCAGTTAGGTGTGTGCAACTCTAGAAACAGTCGGGTTGTTTCAGACTTGTAGTTTTTTCAGAATAACAAAAATACCACAATTCAAGAAGTTTTGGCATATTCAATATAAATGTTTCGTAGGTATATAATTTTATTGAAATTTTAACAATTGCTTCAATGAATAAAATTTTCAGCTGAACTCATACTCATGAGAAAAGTTGATTGACCATTTTATCCATGAAATATTTATTGTTATATTGAAATTTTCCTGCTCAACACGAACAGGTTATTAGGATTCATTTGGAAATGAAAAACAGATTCAAAAATTAACAATTTTTATTGTTCTATATACAAAATAACAAAAAAAACAGTAATACCTATATCAGTCTTCTTTTACATACATAGTATGTGAAATAAAATGTTATGAATAAAAATGTTTTAGACTAGTTTTGATTCATCTGGTTGATTAGTCAACTTCCTCAATAGTGGGTCCAGATCTTCCTCCAAAACCGCCTGCTTGCTGCCCACAATTTCCTGGCATTCCACCAGTTGCTCCTCCATATTGGTTGTTGTTTTGCGGGCCATTGCTGTAAAGTTTGGCCATAATGGGACTGCACAGAGAAGTTAGCTGTTTCTGCTTGTCCTCGTATTCTTCTTTCTCTGCCAAAGAGTTGTTATCCAACCATTTCAGGCAGCTTTCACATTCTCTTTCGATAATTGACTTGTCTTCTGATGACAACTTGTCTCCACAGTCCTGGACAGCTTGTTTCAGCTGGAAGATATAACCTTCCAGTTGATTTCTTGCAGTAAGCCTTTGTCGTTGGCGTTCATCTTCCTCTTTGTATTTTTCTGCTTCTGCCAACATTCTGTCGATGTCTTTCTGTGAAAGCCGGCCCTTGTCATTTTTGATGACTATGTTGCAAGAGTTGCCAGAACTGGTATCTTTGGCAGATACATTTAGAATTCCATTGACGTCTAGATCGAAAGTAACATCGATTTTAGGAACTCCTCGAGGCGCTGGTGGAATCCCAGTCAAATCGAAGGTCCCAAGGAGATTGTTGTCCTTTGTCATTGCTCTTTCACCCTCAAAGACTTGGATCGTCACTGCAGGTTGATTGTCTGCGTAAGTGGTGAAAGTCTGCGTTTGTTTGCATGGAATCCTTGCATTGCGTTCGATGATCTTCGTCATAACTCCACCGGCGGTTTCGATACCTAGAGATAGTGGAGTGACATCAACCAGTAAGACATCTTGGATTTTGGAGTCGGTTTCACCACTGAGAACTGCTGCTTGGACGGCGGCACCATAGGCTACAGCTTCATCGGGATTGATTGATAGATTCAGTGATTTACCATTGAAGTAGTTCTGTAGAAGCTGTTGGATCTTTGGTATCCTGGTAGACCCTCCAACGAGGACAACATCGTGAATCTGACCTTTGTCCATTTTGGCATCATTCAAGGCTTTCTCCACTGGCTGAAGAGTTCCTCTGAACAAATCAGAGCAGAGTTCTTCAAACCTGGCTCTGCTGATTTTCGTGTAGAAATCAATACCTTCGAAAAGAGCATCTATTTCAATGGTGGCTTCTGTACTCGAAGAAAGGGTACGTTTAGCTCTCTCAGCTGCTGTCCTCAATCTGCGGAGAGACCTTGGATTGCTTCGAAGGTCCTTTCTGTATTTCCTCTTGAACTCATCTGCCAGGTGATTGACTAGACGGTTATCGAAGTCTTCTCCTCCTAGATGCGTGTCACCGGCTGTGGCTCTCACCTCGAACAGTGACCCTTCATCGATGGTCAGTATGGAAACGTCGAAAGTTCCTCCTCCCAAGTCGAAGATGAGAACGTTTCTCTCGCCCTTCAAGTTCTTATCGAGCCCATATGCGAGAGCGGCTGCTGTTGGTTCGTTTATTATTCTCAGAACGTTCAGACCTGCGATGGCACCTGCATCTTTCGTGGCTTGTCTCTGCGAGTCATTGAAGTATGCTGGCACAGTTATAACGGCATCTCTGATCGATGTTCCCAAATATGCCTCTGCCGTTTCTTTCATTTTTGTCAAAACCATGGAACTGATTTCTTCCGGAGAGAAAGTTTTTCTCTCGCCCTTGTGTTCCACCTGAATTTTCGGCTTCCCGCAGTCATTCACCACTTTGAAAGGCCAGTGCTTGATGTCCTGTTGTATTTTGGGGTCGTCGAATTTGCGGCCTATCAGACGTTTGGCATCGAAGACGGTGTTACTTGGGTTCATCGCCACCTGGTTTTTGGCAGCGTCCCCGAGAAGTCGCTCCGTATCCGTGAAAGCAACATAGCTGGGTGTCGTCCTGTTGCCTTGGTCGTTGGCGATGATCTCCACTTTTCCATGCTGCCACACTCCCACACAGGAGTATGTCGTTCCCAAATCAATACCAACTGCTGGAGCTTTAACCATTTTCTCGTTTATTTCACTTGAATTACACTTGAAAACTGTAGAATACTTTGAATTTTCACTTGAAAGTAAAGTAATCGCTTGTACTACTTTGCACTCGCTTCTTGTTCGATCGCTTTATTCGAATTCAACTGAAGTCCCGCTCGTTCCGGCTGCTTTTATATGAACGGCAAAATCGACCCGAATAATCTCGAAACTTCTCCGAACGCCATCGAACGTCGATCAGCAACCGCCAACCGCCTAGAACGGTCGCTCTAGAAACATCAGCAGGGTGTTCCCCAACTGCACTTATGCAAGCTTAAAACATCAATCCTGATTTCACAATAATTTTTTTTGAAATATTGCACGTAATATTTACGTAGTCGTCCATAGAAATATTTCCAGGTATATTGTCATCCTTTTCTCAGAGATTGAATAATATTTTTCAGAACGACGTTACTTATTGAGTTGTGTAGATTCACGTTAACCACAAAACAGAACATACAGTTGTATTCATAGAAAATGGATACACTAAAATTGTTATAGTGTAAATCGGGTTTGATTGAATTTGACTTAAAAATAATGTATGGTTGACATTAAGATGTCTAGAAGGATATGGTGTACCGAGTTATACCTGGGCATGTTTGGGGTAAACTTGGCGACACATGCCTACTATGATAATAAGCATCATGACCCCTTGACATCAAATCAGTTCAGATGGCGTTTGCAACGAAAAGAGTTACAAAGTTACTAGGAAATGTATAAACGGCCGACCTGACGGCTGGCTATACTTTTACTTTTGGACGCTGACTGATCAACAACCTATATTATTTGTTCAGAATACTGGCCAAATTCCCTATAATTGTGTTCCTTTCATTCGATTTTGTTTTTTATGAGTATGACATTAGATTTTGCTCATTTTGTTGACTGCTCGAATCGAAGAATATAGTTTGTCGATCGATCGGTTGACTATGCACTTCCAATTAGCGTCAACTAGCGATGAATTTGAGAAACACACCACGATACGTAAAAATGACACTAATGACAGATAAGTGTCGCCATAAAATTCTAAACAATATCGCATCAGTCCCAGCACCATATCCTTCTAGACATCTTAGTTGACATTGACAAGCCTGTCAGTGCCAAAACGTTTCAAAATGCCTCGTCATTTAACTGAAATTGAAAAAGCTCAAATAATATCCAGAATCGTAGATGGGTGGTCAATACGTGCATTAGCAGATTTTACCGGAAGAAGTAAAAACACTATTTTAAGAATTAAGCAATGTTGGATTCAAGAGGGGTCTTTGAAAAGAAAAGTTGGTACTGGTCCGGCACGCATTTCCGTTCCTGAACAAGATGATGCATTTCTGGGATATCTAAGGGCAAATCCTTTTGAAACTGCAAGAAATGCTGTCATTGACACAGGATTTCCTGGGTCTCAACCTACCGCTAGCCGAAGAGTCAAAGAATCTGACTTAAAAAACCGCGTAGCTGCGAAAAAAATGATGCTCACAGAAGAACGGAAACAGTCTCGTTTACTTTTCGCCCTAAATTATACCTACCGCGACCATCAGTTTTGGAACACGGTAGTGTTCACTGATGAAAAGGTTTTTCAGTCAACATATAATGGACAAATTCGTGTCTACAGGCCAGACAATACAAGATTCGAAGAACGCTACACTAGCGATCTTGCTTTCAGACCTGGGCGATTTTCAGTAAACGTATGGGGTTGGATAAGTGCTTATGGACTTGGTGTCTGCTGGCGATTGGAGGGAAGGTTTAACGTCGAACATTATGTGTCCATTCTGGAAGATATAATGCTCCCATCTGTTGGACAAATATATCCAAATAACTCATTCGTCTTTCAGCAGGATAACTGCCCGGTCCATACCGCAAATGCTGTAAGGGAATGGTTTCAACATAATAATATTGAAGTCTTGCCATGGCCCGCTTACAGTCCCGATATTAATCTCATGGAAAATGTTTGGGGTATAATTGAAAAAAAAATTAGACCAAACAATTCTAATGAATTATGGGAAGTTATCCACGAGTGCTGGGAAGAGCTGGATGCAAATGTTATAGGGAATTTAATTAACTCAATTCCAGGCAGATTGGTTCAAATAGTCGAAAAAAATGGTCATATGACCAAATATTGAATTTTTATAATTCAATTATAAATTATATATTACATTATAATTAAAAATTATTTATACATAGTTTTCTGTTTTTATTATTGTTATTGGTTACGTTGTGTTTAAAACTTTGCGTTGTAGAAATATTCTAATACATTAAAATCATTAATCACATTTTATATGTTTTTGTTTTGTCTATCGCCGTCGATAAGAAAAGCCTGATATACGCAAATATGGCAAAATCTAGTCATAAGACTTGTACCCATTTTCAGTGAATACAACTGTACATTAACCATAGACATTACAACTAATTGACTGGCCATCATGACAGTTTTTCACATAGCATGATGCGGAATACATAAGAGAGAGAAAGGATATACACATTGAACAGACATTGTGAAGGACATAATGACAATTTTATACCAGAGATAGTTGATAAGATAATTAGAAAGTGTAAATTTAGGGAAACAACTTCGTAAATCTTCGACTTTTCAAAAAGATGAGAAAAATGAAAAGTTTATAGTAAGCCCTTATGAACCTCAATACACTAGAGGACTTCAACAGATATTTGATAAAGTGAATATGAAAGTTGCATGTAAAATATCTTACAAATTACAACAGCTTCTTGGTAACCCAGAAGATAAATTAGAAAACTCAGAGAAGTCGGAAATTTACGAAATCAGTTGTCAATATTGCAACAACAAATACATTGGCCAGAGCCGACAAGCTATTAAAAATACGGAAGGGTAGAAAAATCCAGTGTTGCCCAACACGCTCTAGACAATGACCACAAAATTGATGAAAGCAATCTTAAACTGACCAAGCATGTGCATGACACAAGACTACTTGATGCATGTGAGAGTCTAGAAATAGCGAAATGTAAAAACAGCATGAGTAGTGACAAAGGACCTATCCCTTTCAGCCCGCTTTTTAATTTATTGTTGAGAAAACAATCAGAATAATCAATAATAACAGATGACGGATCAATAAATTTGGCTGGTAGTCACTACACTTATTCATTATCCAGAAATTAATTAGAATAATTAACAGTAATAAACAAACCCCATGTCGGACCAAAAAACTTTTGGTATATGAAAACAACTAACCCTAGCTTTAGATTTAGTATCAATTTTCTTCTCCTGAAGATGCTAACCTTGTTAGCGAAACGCGCGTCGAGTGCAAAAATATCAGTTTGGTGTTAGGTAATTGATCTCTTGGATAATTTCAATTTTTACACCAAAGGTTCCAATTTCATCGTGACAATTATCTAGAAATTGATGAGGAAGAAAGAGATTTTATTGTCAGACTTGGGCTTTTTATTAAACATGAAATCAAGGTTGCATACAATTTTTCAAACTGTATAAACGGAAAAAGTTTTGCACCTTTCCAAATTTCAGCAAATTATTAACATATCTTAATTAAAAACTAAACTTAAAAAAATAAGTGGAGTTATGATAAATACAAATTTAACTAGTATCATCAACAAATGATTGAATCAGGAATATCTGGTTTCGAATTAGCGAATAGAAACCTTTTCAGTGATTTACAATAACTTTTTTTCAGATCACTTCGTTTTTTCCAAATAACCTACAGGGGGAAAAATTGTATATTCAAGTCAAGTCAGGCACTTTTAATTGTTGTGTCTGCGATTGATATCTATAGCCAAATGAAGAAGATCTGAAAAACACCTAGCACCAAATCTCATCAGAAAAAATGTAAAAAGGAAAATTTTAATTTTTTTGTAACTTCGAGAGATTGAATTTTCCCTATAGCAACTAAAATTATCCTTTTGACCTCAGAAACACTCTGAAAATATATACATATGGTTTATTGAGTATAACACTACTTATGTAAAGAATTATTTGGCATTGTTTCAGAGAAGTGATCAAGTTTGAGGGTGGAATATCAGTGGTGATGACCAATCTTAAGGAGCTGCCACGATGTAAAGTAAAGTAGCCCAAAACAGCAAACCATTTTTAACCAAGAATAAGTAAATGCACCTTCACTGGCAATTTTCCGAAGTAAGTTGTAACATTTTTGTTCCTTTCAATATTTGATAGACTTTTGCAGTTTTTCGCTCTAATATTTCCAAATTGAGGTTGAAGACGACGTATTGATTTGAATATTTCAAATACCAAATATCGAAGTATATGTATGTGGCATATGAAGGAAGCAGCGCCATTCCTTTTTCTTTGGAAGCTAAGGCCGTTCAAGCCCGTTCGGATGTACGTTATTAGTCTTCCACTTTTTTCCTTGAAAATGATCATCTTCATACCTCATTTCCTTCTTTGACACAGTGTCAAACATTTGAGGAGGTGATTCCTCATCGAAAAAAAGATAGGATCTTTTATATAAAGAAACTTCATTGGAGCATCCCTTGTTAAGATTCAGCCCCTTAAAGGTGGTACATAAAATTTGTATAACAATTTTTTTCACAAGCACTGAAAAAGTTACAATATTGAAATTAACTTAACGTCTTGTACTACCAAAAAGACACGCCAGTAATTTATTTGGTTTACCCCATGGTTGTGAGGTGTCGAAAACGCAACCCCTAAAATTTATTTCCAATGTAACTTTTTGTCTTATTATTTGTTTACCATTTATTTCCGATAGCCTGTTTCATTCTAAACAAAAAATGTCTCTTGGGTTTTTTTGCCCAAAATAAACCAGCTCGCAGCAAACAATTATTTTACGAACGACTACAGAGATACATCGTCGTAAATGCGAACTGGATTTATTGTTATTTTGTAGTTAGTACCTGCATTTAACGATTAAAGGGTAATGAACAAAACTAATTTAAACTTTTTCAGTGCTTGTGAAAAAAATTGTTATACAAATTTTATGTAAACCCTTTCAGGGGCTGTGTCCCAACAAGGGATGGATGCTCCAAAGAAGTGTCTTTATATGAAAGATCCTATCTTTTTTTCGATGAGGAATCACCTCCTTAAATGTTTTACACTTATTCAGTTACACCCTGTATTACACATCAAAGTTCAAGTTGATTGATTTTTTAGTGGAAACACCGTTTGAGATTTCATTTACTTGTATGAGCATCGTTGCTAGTTCCCATCGGTTTTTAGTATGATTTTCTTGTCTTGGGAGATTCAGAGTCAGTTCCGTCGTGCAGTTGAACCTCGCCCATTTCGAGAATCTTCGCAAAATCGTAGAGCATTATGGGGAAAGTTCCAGATTGTTATAGGAAGGGAAAATCCGTTATGAAATGGATTGCATACAGATAGATTGTCTGGAATTTTCTGGACTAGTAAAAGTAACTAAATGGAGAGTTGCGTTTTCAATTATTTGTATGCCTCAGGGAGGTGCGTGAAAAATCCAATATAAGAGTTTTGTGCGTCAGTTGAAGGTTCGGTTTCTATACAGATTGAAACTACCCAGTAATTATTTTATGTCATACTAGTTCATTGTTGTTTTTCTATTGCTCAGTCACTAACTATACATAACAGTGTACGTGCACGTTCTATAGAGACACTTTTCTATTTTTACTGTTTCTTCATTTTTACCACGGAATTAAAATGGTTAATACAAGTGGTGGAATTTCGATGATTGGAACTTTTCTATTGGAAATTTTATCTTCATCTGTTTGAAGAATTCACCAAACATCAACGGTGTTCAAGGTATTTTCGAAAGACTAAACCCCTTTTTTTTTACAATTTAATTCGTTAATAATTAGCGAATTAATTTACCGGTGGATGAAACCTTCTTGCACATTTTTCTAGAAATCATCCCGAATCGAATGAGCCCGGGATCATATTTTTACGACCACTATCAAGAGATTTCTTGATGATTCAATGACCATTTTTCTGTGTATTTATCCCATATAGCACCGATTTTCATAAAAATTTGAATTCAGGTTCTACTTACCATCTATCCTGTGCTGGGAGTTGCTTTTTTCCTGGGGCTGGATGACACCCCTCCTTGGGGGTGAACATTTTTTCGTAGAAAAAAGTGTGGGAATCGATAAATTGACTAATTCTGAGCAACTTTTGTTCCTAGAAGTATTTTTGACTTAGACTAGAAACTTTCCATTTTGGCGTTTGAAAATACCAATCAACTTTCAACAAGCAAAAATTCCGTTTGGTTCGAGTCTGCATACACCATAAATACCTTTTTTCTTCTCTACAATTTTGCTTTCTACAGTTTTTTCGATTGAATGCATATTCAACATATTTTCCAGTTATTCGTGAAAAAGAATCTGAAAACGTTTTTTTGTCTGAAAACCAGGGTGGGGCAAAATCTGATTTTTATCAAAAAAATCAAAAATCATTGATTTTTTTTAAATCATGATTTATTTGATTTTTTAAATTTGAATATTAAATTTGAATATTTTGATTCTTTGAAATTATTGTTAATTATTTTAATGTATAAGTCTAAAAATTTTAATACAATTTGCGGCTCAAAAAGTTGTGACAACGCATTTGGCGCGCTTCTTGCAAGAAAATTCTTGTCGCGATTTGTTTTCCTTCTGTCCTATAGACTCGTTATACAGTGCCGAGTGAGGCACGAACACGAACGCGTTTGTTGTGTTGTGCTTTTTGCAAGAATATTCCTGTCGAGGCTTGTTTTCCTTCTCAACCTATAAATTGACGTTGCCCAATAATTTCACGTATTTCGCTAGTTGTACACTCGGATATTAGAAACAGATTAGCCATAGAAAAAGGAGGAAAACTTGTGTTTTTGTTCAAATTGTATAACGGAAATAAATGGACTGAAAATATACACTAATAAAATTTCGGTGTTACGTTTAGATCAAGAATTTGGTATTATGTTGTTAAATATGATTTTTATCATGATTTTAATTTTAAAAATCAAGCGATTTAGCCTATAGAATTCTCATGATCGGATCAGTATTTCCGAAGATAACCCCCCTACAAACAAAGTTAGAAACAAACCTCTTTATAATATTAGTAATATTATTATCACATGACTTTTAAGTGAGAATGGGAGTTTAAGGGCCAGTTGCACTCCTCAACTCAGTAGAGATTCAAATAAGCTTGGCTCAATCGTTAAGGAACGAGGAAGCTGATTGGCAAATCCATAGCAACAAAGCCTGGCTTAGATGAAGCAAAACTTAAGAAAAGCGGTGCAACTGGCCCTAAACCTTTCACCAACGTTTTTTTTTCGGCATTGATGTGCATTAAGCATCAATATCTTAATATATTTCACTATAGGTATTGAAATGGGTAATTCAAGTGGATATATAAATTGAATAACATTCTGAATTTTGTTTATAAATGGGGTTCATATATTTTGAAAACACTGTTCGGGTATCGCTAAGCATTCGAACGCACTGTAATTTGCTTACTTCCCGCTTTCTCGAACATTCACGAATATCATGACCGCGATCGATAACATCACCCGTCCTCATCCAGAATGGGAGAGGCTCAATTGCACTGAATTAATCGAAAGTTTTGGATCTTCCATGAAAGTTATTCTGGGCAATATTTACAGTGAGTTAATTATGCTCCACTTTTCAGCTTGCTAGGACAAATATTATTTTTCCACGATATCTATCAATCATGCCCTCTCAGCTGGAAGTGGTTGAAATAATAATGAAATCACTTGATATTTTCTAACATTAGATAGAAGTATACATTATTTCACAACAAGATCTATTGCTTATTCGATTTTGGAGAAAATAATGCAGATCTGCTATCATGTTAAAAATGTTTTTGGACGAAATTGTTGATTTTTTTGAGTTTATCGCGTTCATAGGAAAAAATCTTAGAGTGAAATCGTTTCAGACAGTTCTGTAAAAAAAGGATGATTAAAAACTAGTTTATTCAATGTTCCTATCAACAGACATTTAGAAATCGTCAAGTCCAAATTATAGAATGATGGAAATATAATCAATAGAACGGAGTTGAATGTAGATTCCATAATGGATATCCTAAAACTATGTACAAAATAATATATTTCAAGTTCGAAAATGATTTTCACCTACAGGAATTTGGGATGGCTATGGGTTCACCTCTTTTAGCAATTCTGAGCAATATTTATATGGAATAGTTTGAGGATTCTCTCGAAGAAATGAATTTGCCATTTTTTTGGAACACATTAACAAACAAGAACCAACAATAAAGTTCACAATGGAAATATAGAAGAACGATGAACTTCTTTTCCATTATGTTAGGTAAAGAAATCAACACTTAGACACAAGTGTATATCGAAAGGAAGCATACCAACATATATCTTGACTATACGTTAAACCACCGTACAAATGTCAAAAAAGGTATAGTAAAATGTATTTTCAATAGAAAAAATTATGCAATTCATTACAAAAAATCGATGAAGAGATTAATTTCATAAAATCAATATTTACGAATCTAACTGTGAAACACATATTATGTGAGTGCCCACTTTATCATCCAGAAAAGGTGGATCATCGCATTCCGGAAACATTAGAAGATATTTTAGGTGAAATTTATTACGAAGTATTTAAACAGATATATTATTATAAACCAAATATCAATATCATGTTCAATGTTTACTAATCCTTCGCTGATAACCCTAGTGGTTGATGCGAAATGAGAACTAAAACAAAAATGGAAGGAAAATGGAAATCCATAGAATGTTATGGAAAATACATTGTCTGAAATTGAAAATCGTAACACATCACATAGTGAACACATAAAACCTGCACAAACGGATAAAACAGATCGGCAACAGGTATACTTTTGAAACAACAAATACTCTACCTTCAAAATTGACACACACTAAACATAACAGAAAACGAATCTCTTGTTTGTGCGGTCAAAAACATATCGGTGAAACGTCCAGACCTCTAGAAGTACGAAAGAGTAAACACAAGATAAACATCAAGAAAAGACAGATTGGTGGTTCTAAATTATCAGAACACATTTTCACTGCCGATTGTGAACAGTTGAATGGAATGACACTCAAATGATAGCAAGAGAGAGCAATTGCAGGAAACGAAAGTTGAAGAAGTCTGCTTTGATCATTGTGTCTGCGGATGCATCACAAATAATTTGGTTGATAGGGATCGCGCCTGGCTGCCACTCTTGAAAGACATAATATGTCAAATCTCAAATTTTTGACATTCGAAAGAAAACGAAACTAAAAGAGAATATTTGTGAAAAAGTTTTGAGAACGGAAGTGGATTTGGTTTCCGAAACGTCAAATATGAATATTTCGATAAATATTATTTCTTGTATTTTCTTGATTGGCAAATTTGTGATATACAAGAATTTCCTGACTAATAGAACGTGTTCCTTTCAGAAGGAACTGTTTTTTTTCAATTAACGCAACAACTAACTACTTGAATAAATTCGAAGATCATTTCTTATTTGTACGATTGTGGTAGGTTAAGAACCCAAAAAAGTATGAAGAAAGATTTCATCCACCACAAAATAATGACATTCAAACAATATTGTTTAATTTTCTTCTGTGCAGTTGAGGAACGCCCTAGTGAAGTATCGAGAGTTGCCGCTCTAGACTGTTCTCATTTCTAATTTCGTGTTCGATGGCGTTCGGAGAATTTTCGAGAATATTCGGGTCGATTTTGCCGTTCATATAAAAGCAGTCGGAACGAGCGGGAGTTCAGTTGAATTCGAATAAAGCGATCGAATAAGAAGCAAGTGCTAAGTAGTACAAGCGATTACTTTACTTCCAAGTAAAAATACAAAGTATTCTACAGTTTTCAAGTGTAATTCGAGTGAAATAAACAAGAAGAAAATGGTTAAATCTCCAGCAGTTGGTATTGATTTGGGAACGACATACTCCTGTGTGGGAGTGTGGCAGCATGGAAAAGTGGAGATCATCGCCAACGACCAAGGCAACAGGACGACACCCAGCTATGTTGCATTCACGGATACGGAGCGACTTCTCGGGGACGCTGCCAAAAACCAGGTGGCGATGAACCCGAGTAACACCGTCTTCGATGCCAAACGTCTGATAGGCCGCAAATTCGACGACCCCAAAATACAACAGGACATCAAGCACTGGCCTTTCAAAGTGGTGAATGACTGCGGGAAGCCGAAAATTCAGGTGGAACACAAGGGCGAGAGAAAAACTTTCTCTCCGGAAGAAATCAGTTCCATGGTTTTGACAAAAATGAAAGAAACGGCAGAGGCATATTTGGGAACATCGATCAGAGATGCCGTTATAACTGTGCCAGCATACTTCAATGACTCGCAGAGACAAGCCACGAAAGATGCAGGTGCCATCGCAGGTCTGAACGTTTTGAGAATAATAAACGAACCAACAGCAGCCGCTCTCGCATATGGGCTCGATAAGAACTTGAAGGGCGAGAGAAACGTTCTCATCTTCGACTTGGGAGGAGGAACTTTCGACGTTTCCATACTGACCATCGATGAAGGATCGCTGTTCGAGGTGAGAGCCACAGCCGGTGACACGCATCTAGGAGGAGAAGACTTCGATAACCGTCTAGTCAATCACCTGGCAGATGAGTTCAAGAGAAAATACAGAAAGGACCTTCGAAGCAATCCAAGGTCTCTTCGCAGATTGAGGACAGCAGCTGAGAGAGCCAAACGTACTCTCTCTTCGAGTACGGAAGCCACCATCGAAATAGATGCTCTCTTCGAAGGTATTGATTTCTTCACGAAAATCAGCAGAGCCAGGTTTGAAGAACTCTGTTCTGATTTGTTCAGAGGAACTCTTCAGCCAGTGGAGAAAGCCTTGAATGATGCCAAAATGGACAAAGGGCAGATTCATGATGTTGTCCTCGTTGGAGGGTCTACCAGAATACCAAAGATCCAACAGCTCCTACAGAATTACTTCAACGGCAAATCACTGAATTTATCAATTAATCCGGATGAAGCTGTAGCCTATGGTGCTGCCGTCCAAGCAGCAGTTCTCAGCGGTGAAACCGACTCTAAAATCCAAGATGTCTTACTGGTAGATGTCACTCCACTATCTCTCGGTATCGAAACTGCCGGTGGGGTAATGACAAAGATCATCGAACGCAATGCAAGGATTCCATGCAAACAATCGCAGACCTTCACCACATATGCAGACAACCAGCCAGCAGTAACTATTCAAGTTTTCGAAGGTGAAAGAGCAATGACAAAAGACAACAATCTCCTTGGAACCTTCGATTTGACTGGGATTCCACCAGCGCCTCGCGGAGTTCCTAAAATTGATGTTACTTTCGATCTAGACGTCAATGGAATTCTAAATGTATCTGCCAAAGACACCAGTTCTGGCAACTCTCGCAACATAGTCATCAAAAATGACAAGGGTCGGCTTTCACAGAAAGACATCGATAGAATGTTGGCAGAAGCAGAAAAATACAAAGAGGAAGATGAACGCCAACGTCAGAGGCTTACTGCGAGAAATCAACTGGAAGGTTATATCTTCCAGCTGAAGCAAGCTGTCCAGGACTGTGGAGACAAGTTGTCATCAGAAGACAAGTCAACTATCGAAAGAGAATGTGAAAGCTGCCTGAAATGGTTGGATAGTAACTCTTTGGCAGAGAAAGAAGAATACGAGGACAAGCAAAAACAGCTAACTTCTTTGTGCAGTCCCATAATGGCTAAACTTTACAGCAATGGCCCGCAAAACAACAACCAATATGGAGGAGCAACTGGAGGAATGCCAGGAAATTGTGGACAGCAAGCAGGCGGTTTTGGAGGAAGATCTGGCCCCACTATTGAGGAAGTCGATTGAATTATTGGCATGGATTGATATCCTAGAGCGCTTTCTCAGGCCAAACTTAGAGGCTGAAGTTCTCAAAACGCGCCCAGCTGACAATTGTGGCCTACAGGTTTTTTGATTCACGAGAAGAGAAACAGGAGCCCGTGAGTCGGAGAAGATGAAGAGTTTTTACTCATATTCAGTTGAGCAAAATATTATATTGATTTCTGTAAGTTGTTATTTTTTTGAAGATTCAATAAATGGATTATATTTTTATATACTTGTTTCATTCCCAACCTGATACTTGAATGGCATTTGATTGATGAACATAATCAGAATGAATATTTTTTAATTTCATTCGTGGATAAATAGGTTTGAGTTCTAAAGGTCCTATTTCCATTGCTATTCAACACAAGAACGGATCAACAAAAGAAGATGGTTTATCTCAGTTGTGTTTTGTTAACCTATCACAAGAAAATAGACAACAGAAACAGATAATTTTATAAAACATATAAATCCTTACATTTTTTTATACAAAGAAATAGAGTTTTATGAGAAGTGGCTGATTGATAGGATGTTGTTCTCATTCAGACTTCTCAAGGGGGACAAGAAGTCTGTTTTTTCACACTTGCATGGATGCCAACAATTTTTCAGAGTGTGGTAGGTATCCAACCAAAAAAAACTGTGAAGAGAAAATTCATTCACCACAAGAAATTTTTTTTTAACAGTATTACTACAGTTTCAATTTAAATTATATCTGTGTCTTTTGTGAATGATCCTTCATGTCCTCATAATTCAGATTATGGATCACATCGATAGGATAACTCTTTTTTCTTCGTAGTTTTCTGGGTTTCTAATCTACCACAATCTGAAGAAAATAAGAATTAATATTGGAATCTATACAAGTGTAGGACAGATTTTAATCTACCCCGAGAAGTAAATCAGTATCGAAAGAAAATGGATTTCCAGAAAAATTTATAGATAAAACAAATTGAAAATCCAAACACGCCCCACAATGAAGACATACATCCTGCAACGAATACACAACCTGTTTCAAACATTATAACTTATGTCCCTCGTTTGTCTAAAAAGACAAAACGGATCGGTAACAGTTATAATGTTGGAACAACATTCAAAACCACAAATACTTTACGCGGTCAATACTGACACATAGCAAAACGAATAACACAACGGAAAACAAAAAAAATGTGTTTTTGTACAACTGACATTAAAAATGACGTTTTTAATTCATTGACACATGAACTAAAAACTGACGTTTTCACAAAATCACTTTTAACACTATAGTGTTAAAAGTACTTTTAACACTAGTGTTAAAAGTAAAATGACAGATGAGATGATGGATACTAAAAGCGTCTAGCGACAGATGTACACAGCTCGGGAGCCAAAATGTCCATCTGTCGCTAGACGCTAGTATGGATACTCAGTAATATAGATCTCTCTAATAGAAACACTTTAATCAGATATTAATACTATTATAACAATCAGAATCAAAATTACTTATAAATATGTATTTGGCAAAACCCTGCCTGTCCTGCTTGCAATTTAGATTTGAAATACAAAATATGGTTGTCAATAATTATAAAGTCCATGTAGCTAGATGCGTAGAGCATCTGACTTGTAATCCAAAGATCGTGTGTTCGAATCCTTACGGATCTTATATTTTTTTTTGTTTTTTTCTTACTAACAGTAACTGTTGAACAAAAAATTTTGTGTGATACATTTGTTAAAAGTGATTTTATTTTGCTCGTGGGGTTGCTCCACTCGCTAACGCTCGTTTCGCAATATTCCCCACTCACAAAATAAAATGCCACTTTTAACACTTGTATCATAAATAACTATTATGAAATTCCTTGTTCGTGCGCTCAAAAATATTGGTGAAAAGTCTCGACCTTTGGAAGTGCGGAAAGTGAACACAAGATGTACATCATTAACAGACAGATAGGTGGTTCTAAATTTTCGGAGCACATTCTTATGGAGATCACACAGTAGAATGGAATGACCTCCAAATGGTGACAAAGGGGAACAATGGCAGGAAATGAAAATTAAAGAAATCTGCTTTCATCATGCTGCCTGGGGAAGATTTGCATCTCTATGAGTTCGCTTGATATGGATCTGAAGGACAAAATGTTATGTCAAAAATCAAATCTTTGACAGATGATAATTACGAAAATGGTCAAAAACAAATATTTGCACTTTCCGAAACGTTAACGATAAGTTATTTCATATATGTTAGTTCTCGTAATTTTTTGATAGTCAAATATGAGTTATACCAGAAGTTTCTGACTAATTGGACTTGTTCAATCCACAAGGAACAATTTTTCAATTGACAGAGCATCTTTTCGGGGTAGATTAAAAATGTGCCTTTCTACATTTGTATAGACTCCAATATTAATTCTCATTTTACAGATTGTGGTAGGTTAGAAACCCAGAAAACTACGCAGAAAAAATTTATCCACCACAAATAATGAAATTCAAACGATAACTTTCTTTTATATAGATTTGATATTTTTTCTGGTTTTCTTTAACCCTTGTTATATGGGATTCTATTATCCTAGCTTTTTCAATCAAATTGAAAATACTGTTTTTGCATTTCGGTGTTTTATTATTATTGGCTGCGTGAGAATTACAAGAATACAAAATATTGATGAAGTTTGCTGTTAAAGAAAAATTAAATGCACGTATACAACCTGCGAAGTATGACTCTGATAAAAGTACATTCAACACTCTGCATCTCCTAGAGGAATTTTAAAATTCTCTTCCCAATTATTATTGGTGACTTGACTGACTTGAATATGAAACTGAATATGTGAAAATTCTACAAACAGATTATCTCCTGAAAGTCTTTATTGATAACTTACGCTGATATTAAATGAATTCAAGCATTCAAATTTGATGTTCAAAATGAATAGTGATCAACACAATCACTCAACAAGGTTTTCAAAAAATTTGGCATTTATGAAAATTAAAACAAATATAGGACAGCAATCTGTTTACTACAACGGAATAAAACTATACAATGGTCTACCGAATTCATTGAAGAAATATGGAAAATTTCGTTTCAAAAATAATTCAAAAAATCATTTGATATCTTTTTTTTTTCTTTTTATTGCCATATGAAGATCTGATCCAATTACCCATTTTTGTATTCTATTCTACTTTTATTGTATGGCATATCAGTTTAATTTTCCCTACAATAAGCATGTATATGTTTCTTGGGAAATAAATCACTATTATTATTATTATTATATATAGAATATTCTTATTTTTTCTGGGTGATGACGTGAAAAAATCAAATCAAACCATGCGATTATAACTAGTTTTTATTGTAATCAATATATCATAAATAAAATGGTGTAAATATTCAATAAAAACTGCCCTTTCATCTTCGTGAATTGGTACTCGAGCTCCTTCATTTATACACCTTATTGAAAAATATAACAAAATTACAAAATATCACCTCTCCACCAGATACACAAGGCACAGTTTTTATCGAATGAGTTTGAAAAAATAGTACATTCCATTATAGAGGTACATATTCTGCTGTTCTAACAGATAGATATATTAACATAAATTTTTCAAAACATTCATGGTGTACGATGCACAATGATAAGATTGTGTAAAGATAACAATGCTTTCGGAATCACATACTTATATTTCAAGAGGCAAAATACGCGCAGATGTCAGTTTTATCAAAACTCTGACAGAGCTGACTAGAGTCCAAAATGGTGTTAGCAAGTTTACACCAGAAATGGGAGTTTAAACTTTGAAATAACTATTGATTGCTATCTTTTGGCTTCTTGTATAAATGACTGAAAGAAAAAAACTTGTAAGAAGAGACACGATCTAGATCTGTCTGTAGGATCCTTCCATTCAAATATATTTTCATATGGCTGTATAAAGGTGGATATATGAAAGAATAATTTTTATCTTCACTTCCACTTCAACTAGTAAATAATGAGCCAATGACAGTAGAACATTTATGCAGTATTTCCTAGTGAAAATGTTGTTGGTAGCAGGGTTCGGAGTGATGATTATCAAGATAATTATCTTGATAAATATCTTGATAATTATGAAAATCCAAATTAACTCTAGTTGTACTTTGTATTATCAGTTTTCCACTGCACTCCAGTGCACTTGAGCGTAAGTTCGGAACGCAAATTTTGAATTCATTTATTTTTTTATTTCATATCTAGTTCTATTCATTTATTTTTATTTTTGTAGTTTCAAATAATGAAAAAGTTGATACAAATGCCTTTCTTATTTTTATACACAACATATTTGAACTGAAAAAATAATTTGTAAGTAAAAATATGAAGAAAATAAGTTGTCTGTCAGTATGGATAATTATCAGATAATTATCCGATAATTAACTGATAATTATAAAAAAAAAATTATCTTGATAATTACGAACCCTGGTTGGTAGATGAATTGCTCTAAAGGGGTTTAAAATCAAGACTGCAGCGCCACTTGCTAAAACGTCAATTATTTTGAACCACTTCAAAAACTATATTCACTCTGATAAAGGTCAGAACTTGGATATTTTTGGCATCGTTAGAAAACTTGAAATCGCGAGTTTTCAGTAAGCAATCATTATTGTTTTCAGCGTTCTTCAGTTTTTTGGTGAATTTCAGTCATAAATTCTGCGCGATAAACGTTGTAGTTACTCCGTTATAGTGTTGGCGAATATCAGTTTGAACCTTCCAGAAAAAGAAGTTCAAACTTTGGCATAACTCTCGGAATCTAAATCACCCATGGAATTGACAAAATAATCTTGAATTCATTGCCATCTTTTATAATTGAGCTACGAAGTCCGGTGAAAACAGACGTGACTTTAAAACAATCTTGTCACTACCATCTATCAGTGATAGCCATACCTCCGATAATGGTTGTTTAACTAACTGTACCATATATTTTCGGTTATGCTAACGGAATATCCACTTCACCACAAACATTTTTCTGATTTAAATTCCTTTTCAGACAGACTGAATTAGATAGTGGATATTCTTCAAAAAGTAATAAATCGTAATCTTGTTGAATATTCTATGGAATACTCATCATTCTGAATCTACTAGGAACATCCATATTATTCACCATTGAAATAGTGATATCTTGAAGAGTCATGCATACCTTTAATAAGTACTAACTCGACACGAAATATTCTAGCAGTATATCGAAGACTTCCGATAATATGCCACAATAATATCTTCGAGAAAATTTTTGAAACAATAATCTTAGAATATTTTGAATATACTAAGAATTTTTATGGAATATAAAAATAAAAAAAAAGAACTTAAAGAATATTTGCTTGCATAATGGTGTTCACCAAATTATCAAATGAATATTATACTCCAATTTATTATTTATGGTACATGATTTTATGTTTTTTTTTGACTTCCTCATACCGGAACCCTGTTCTGTCTGGAAGCTGTATATTGAATAAATAAATAAAAAAAAAATATTTCCTAACATTATTTGCTGTGAAAGTATTTCGATTATGGCTTTAACCTTAAATGGGAAAAATCTTTGACAAATTTCTTTTATTATTTTCAAGTCACACATTTTCGGCTTCAATTTTTAGCGCTTCATCATTGCTAGCTCATCAAAAAAAGAAAATTAAAGATAAGTTGAAAAAAATATATTTTTTTAATTTTCACAGGAGGTAGCCTATTATAACCTCATTCCGATGCATTTGTTAAGCAAAATACAGTAGAATTTCTGAAAAATCTTTCAACCTTCTCAGAATATTTCCTAAAACGTTTCAAGAAGATTAATTCCTAATTCAATCCTTGAATTCATATGATGTACTGGTAATATTGAAAATTGGTTATTGTTTCGTTTGAGAATTATTTCAGAATGCTCTGCAGACACTTGAAGAATGTATTATATTCTCAGAATATTTTTGAAGCAATTCTGAGAAGGGGCAGGGAATGTCAATTCCAATCAACACAAAAATTTCACAATATGCACTGAGAATATTCGAAGCAAGTACTGGTTGTCTTGAGTCTAAAAATGTTCTATGAATATTTTCAACAACATCAAGAGAGAGAACTTGGAGAATCGGAGTTCTTCTTTTATATATACAGATTCACATGAAAGAAAGCGATGAAAACATGCAAAAGTTTCGGAAATGTTCATAGAATATTTGAATGTCACAGTAAATTCTTCAATCAATGAACATTCTCAGAACCTACTCGTGCTTTCTGGGTTCGTATGTGACTCCGAAGACATTGCAACATCCGAGTACGATATAGGTTTCTCACCGTAAACCGGCCACAGTATTTTATACAAAACCTTAAAATTAACATAAAGACTTTCATCACAGATTCACTATAATTATTTCCTAGAATGTATTAAATGTTACGAGAATATTAAAAAATCTGTACAAGTTTTTTATCCTAACTGAAATCATAAAATAAATCAAACTTTACCTTAACATTAATCAGGTTTTCTTTGTATTGTATATATTTTTTTGAATATATAACACCGACTTAACACCGTCCACACATATATATTTTTTAATTTCTAGTCAAGTCTTTGTGTGGGAGACGTTACATCCTTAAGTATGGCCTTAATCAATCAGTCTCTTTAAATATTACACATTACTCGAAAGTTTAGTCAGTTGGTCATGCTGATATATTGACATTTCAGGTTGGCTCTGCAACAAAAATATCGGGGACATCGATAACAACATTTTACGAGGATATTATTCACGAATTTCGTTGATTTTTTTTACTTTCATTACAATGTATATGTGATGAATATTTTGAATTCTCAGACATTTTGATATATGTGAGGAATACCGACCTGATATATGTTAGTTACGTGCAGTCGAAAAACGACCTTGAAAATCTAACAAGAACTATCATAAGATGTCTGAAAACCTTTTTTTAAATGTGGTTGAAGATGCTTCTCTAGTCAAACCCCTGTCAAAAAACTGATAAGGTTAAAAGGTAAATTAAAATGAAAATAACAAAATCCAAACAAACAATTGATCAGAAAATTGAAATGTAAAAAATTTCAAAACAGGAAAATTGAATAAAGAGAAATCAAACAAAAAAAAGGGGAATTGAAAACCTGCTAAAAACTTGTTGGGTCGAAAAACAAAATAAAAAATACTAAAATCCAAAGAATAAACCAAAATGCACCTTCTTCAGAAAAGAATATCAAGAAAGTTGACAAAGGTGAAAAGATCATATTATCTCTATGAAAATGAGCAGAATATAATCGAAAATAATAAAATGAACTAAAAAAATCAAAATAAAATTTGGAAGAAATTATGAATATGAAAGCAAGTTTTCGAGTTCAGTACACTTCTTTTATTTTTGATTTTGTTTAAATTTTTCTACTGTATTTTCAAATTCATTTTATTATTATTAACGCAAATGTCTGTTCATTCACATTTCTTTCCCCAATTATTTTCATTTTTCATGTTTAGATCAAAGATTCATTTTTTTTTCGACCCACCGAGAGTTATTTGACAGTTTTATAATTTAGACATTCATGTCTAATAACTATTGATCCCCAGTTCTTTTCTGTGTATTGAATTCATTCTCCAATGGTGTTTGTTTTCAAAATTCTGTAAATTTTTATTTTTATTGAATATTTCCAAAAAATATCATGGTTTGTGATTAATATAAGCCAAAGTCATTAGAAGAGCTGGTCTGAAGTAAGTATCTTATCAATAACCTTTCAAATTTCAAACCACCAAAATGTTTTCTCATGAAAAAGGTACACGGTTGCCGATCTTGATTATTATAAATTTTTACGTTTGGTTCCAAAAAATATATTTTTGGAAACTCGATAGAAACATTTGAACGAGTTATTGAAAGCCCTGGAAAGCATCTCGGAAAGGAATAAAAAAGTTAGTTATTGTCTTAATTTGCAGATCAAACATTGAATAAGTATAAAACGGAACTCACATCTAAAGGAAAGGGCTTTGGTGAAAAAACCGGTGCAAGGAGGTCTTTAGACATCTTACAATGGCGTAGCAAAAAGCTTGTGACGTATCCATCAAAGTTCTTTGATTTATCACAATTTTGAATAACATGTCAACGTACTGTAATAATCATGCTTCTTTTATTATCTTTTGATCCCAGAAATACTTCCAGAAATCACTTCTGCGTTTTTTTCCTCAAAAACTTCGTAAAACGGGCGTTTTTTTATGCAGGCACACCCGATCATCAAAGCGTTCATTTTCAATGTATTCCTGTCGACGTACACAACTAAAATAATGCGTACTACGATTTTCGAAACATTTGCTGCGTCAGTGTCTTTCATCCGTTCGAAAATTCATTGAGCTGCGGAGTGGAGGGAGGAGCACTTTCACAAAACACCAAAGTGAAACTTCTGTGCTTGGACGTTGAATTCCATCGGTATTCCTTAATGTCCCGTTATTGGACTGCATTCATCTCCGATCTGTCAAATGACGTCAACTTCTTATACTTTCCGGAAAGTCGCCTTCACGTTTGAGTCCTTAGACTTGTGAAAGGCATGGTAGTAATGCCATCTTCGATTTCGACCTGAAATTACAATTATTATTAATTATATCATCTTGTCAACGTGAGTAATCTTCATTTGTTTCTTCACAAAAAAAATATCGAATTGCTGGACTTCTTGTAATGAATATTATATATGAGTCAGTGGCGGATCCAGAATCAAGTCAAGGGGGGGTCTATAACTCAATATATATATATATATAACAGAAAATTATGAGCTACCGTATAGCAACAACTAGTCAAGATCCAAAAAAAACGTGAAAGAGATTGACATGAGCAAAATTTGAAGGTGTAGCCAAGAGGTAAAGTAGGTTCGAAACTTCACTGTTTTTGAATCGAATCGAGTTGATTTTACCTAATCAACAGCATATTCTACTCATACATAGTATATTCAAATCGTTACCGGCATACACAATACTCATCACAAATGTAACAAGTCTAATTTTTCAAATACTGCGCCAAAAATGATCCAATGGCAGCACTGTCAGAAATTTATCGAACTCCTCGATAAGCCTGACAAGTGTCAATTTTCTTCAAAGTGTCATCGAGAAAAATTGCAATTTGATAGTTAAAAAAAAAACATTTTATTTTGAACCTACAACCTGAAGAGGACTCTATTTTCATATTTTACTCGGCTTGATCCAGCGTCTGAACCGACTGAACCAGAGAAAAAAAGGAAAGAACAATCGGTGAGTCCAAAAATTTCAAGCGAAATTTTTTTGGGTAACATTCAATCCAGATCTTGTTTTTACTATTTTTAATTCTTGAGAATTATTTTTTTTAGGAATTGGAGGATTATTGAATTGATGAAAATGGATGTTAAAAAATGAAAATTTACTAATGTTTAAATGTAGCCTGCTCTTTAATTTTCAATGGAATGTAATAATAATTATTGGAGTTCTTCAATTTTGCTCATGTGACATTTTTTCGATCCCTGATGAATTAGGAGCCGATAAAAATTGAAAAAAAATCTCTTATTTTCCCAATGAGGGGGTCCGGACCTGAACCCCCCGCCCGGTGGATCCGCCACTGATATGAGCTAAGTATTAGAATTTTTCAAAAAATACTAAGTAAATAAAAACAAATTTACTTTGCTTGCTCGAAATATACTTTTTGTACGGCTACAACACAAACCTGCTCTATCTTATCTTTTCTTGATAGAACAATGAGGTAAATCGTATGTTTTCAATTTCATTTCCTTGCTTGATAACACAATGACTTCATTGTGTTGAAGTTGTAGTTATTATTATATAATAAATCATCTCCCATGAAATGTCAAATTTCAAGCAATTACAGTTTTATTTATTTATGTGATTGTACCTACATGGAAATTTTGAATGAAATTGAATTTGGAATTCATGTTTTCGAATCATTTCGCTATTATTTGTTATAGCCTTAGAAAAAGTATTGTGTATAACTCCCATGAAAAGCTAATTTCCCACTCCTATGATTCGCATACTAGTGGGAAATAACTATCATTCCTTGCTCGTCAAATAATACAGCATATTCACTCACATAATTCATTTGCTGAACTATTTTGCCGGTTTATAAGAATGATAAGTCTCTATTTCCAAGGAACAAATGGTATTAAAGTGGTAGGTATATAATTGAATCAATACACGAAGCATTTTTGTAAAACTGCTGTTGTCCAATATTTTTGCAATTTTGATTTGAAAGTAATGAGGCTTATTATAACTGAAACATCAACGTTGCCAATGTCTGTCATTATGTTTGATGTTATGTTTAAACCCACCACATAACTATTGTATCATTTGGAGAATTTTTTTCCCCTCAATCAGCTAACTCGATATTTAAAAGGTTTGTATTATGTTTCAAAACAATAGTGGTGATGGCTGTTGATAGTACTTTCTTGTTCGATTATGTACCTACATATGGTGCTAGGTAATCTTTCGTGCACTGCTTGTCAGGATTAAATTTTGAAGTTCAAGTTTGAATGCTTTTTTATTTTCGATGGAATGTATGAACAAGGATTTTTTTTTATATAAGTTTAGTTCAAGCGAAGCGATCCTCTGGGCTTGTATATATTCGTATTTGGTTCAAAATGATCTAAATAAAAAATACGTTTCAATAATTTATTTTCAGGACTTTTCAATGGTTTTAACGGGGTATTTTTACTGTGCCTCACACTGAAATAACTTATATCTTTCTAGAATTATTCTGAACGAAGATTATTCCTTTAGTAGGGCATAAAAAGAAGTGTTGGTATTCTTTAGTGATGACGATCCCTTTAGTGAAAACATGAATATTTATAGTAGAGATCAGTTAGCCTAGTTTCAATTTCTTTCGGAAATACTAACTAGGTAAACACGAAGTGCTTCGAGTACCAGAGTATATTATTTAGTTAGAGAAAAATTTGTTTCACCTAACCCTAAACCAATTTTTTGTTATATACTCGTATGAATTGTCATGAAAAAGGACGTAAAATGTCAATACATGTTTGAATGATAATTAAATTTTGATACAATCAATGCAAAGAACCCTAAGAGGATTTTTATTTGATAAAATCATCAAATATCGAATCACTCCAGGTAAAACTACTGTAAATAAAAGCATTCATTATTTCTTAGTTTTTTTTTGGTTCTCAAAGAACCTTTCTTCTGAATAGAAGACGTTTTTACTAGTAAGCAACTTCTCGTATATCTCGAATTTGCCTATGAAAAGAATAGAAGAAACAATATTTATCAAAATACTTATCGTTGACGTTTCGGAAACGGCAAAGTATTTTAAGAAATATTCTCTTCTAGGATTCATTTTTTGTAAATGTAAAAAATTTTTAGATTTGATTTGTCTCACAAAAGTGGCAGCCAGGCGCGATCCATATCAACAGAACTATTTGAGCTGCAAGTATTGGCAGACAGCGTGATAAAAGCAGACTCATTCAACTTATGTCTCCTGCTATAATTTGAGTGTAATTCCATTCTACTGTTTGATCACCATCGGCAGTGAGAATATGTTCTGATAATTCAGAACCACCGATCTGTCTGTTCTTGATGTTTATCTTGTGCTCACTCTTTCGTACTTCCAGAGGTCTGGACGTTTCTCCGATATGTTTTTGACTGCACGAACAAGGGATTCGATAAATACAACTCTTTGTGCTTTCTGTTATGACAGTTGATTTAGTTTGTGTCAGTACTGAAGGAGAAATATTTGTTGTTTCGAATGTTGTTCTAGCATTATACTTGTTGCCGATCCGTTTTATCTTTTGAGATAGTCGACGGACGTAAGGTATAATATTTGTTACAGCATGTGTAGTTTGTGCACTTGTGCAGGTGTTATGTCTTCAATATAATTTGTGGAGAACCCAAAGAAAAACTACGAAGAAAGAATCCATCTACCACAAAATGATGACATTCAAACAGTACATTCATTATTATTATTGCAAATTTTTTAATTTAGAAGAATTGTATATTTAGTTAGTTAGTTAACGTTTATTGATCCAAGAAACATGTAATGTTTATAGAGGAACAATTAAAAAAAATACATGAATAATATCATTAACATTATCAACAAATACACAGAATATGATATGTATACACACATACATATATATATATATATATACATACATATATATACACATATATTAGATCAACTAATTCCTTGACCAAATTCAAGAATGACCTGAAAAGATATATATTGAACAACTGACTCATTTTCTTTTTTATGAATTGTTATATATATATATATATATATATATATATATATATATATATATATATATATATATATATATATATATACATTTCAATAATTTATTTTCAGGACTTTTCAATGGTTTTAACGGGGTATTTTTACTGTGCCTCACACTGAAATAACTTATATCTTTCTAGAATTATTCTGAACGAAGATTATTCCTTTAGTAGGGCATAAAAAGAAGTGTTGGTATTCTTTAGTGATGACGATCCCTTTAGTGAAAACATGAATATTTATAGTAGAGATCAGTTAGCCTAGTTTCAATTTCTTTCGGAAATACTAACTAGGTAAACACGAAGTGCTTCGAGTACCAGAGTATATTATTTAGTTAGAGAAAAATTTGTTTCACCTAACCCTAAACCAATTTTTTGTTATATACTCGTATGAATTGTCATGAAAAAGGACGTAAAATGTCAATACATGTTTGAATGATAATTAAATTTTGATACAATCAATGCAAAGAACCCTAAGAGGATTTTTATTTGATAAAATCATCAAATATCGAATCACTCCAGGTAAAACTACTGTAAATAAAAGCATTCATTATTTCTTAGTTTTTTTTTGGTTCTCAAAGAACCTTTCTTCTGAATAGAAGACGTTTTTACTAGTAAGCAACTTCTCGTATATCTCGAATTTGCCTATGAAAAGAATAGAAGAAACAATATTTATCAAAATACTTATCGTTGACGTTCCGGAAACGGCAAAGTATTTTAAGAAATATTCTCTTCTAGGATTCATTTTTTGTAAATGTAAAAAATTTTTAGATTTGATTTGTCTCACAAAAGTGGCAGCCAGGCGCGATCCATATCAACAGAACTATTTGAGCTGCAAGTATTGGCAGACAGCGTGATAAAAGCAGACTCATTCAACTTATGTCTCCTGCTATAATTTGAGTGTAATTCCATTCTACTGTTTGATCACCATCGGCAGTGAGAATATGTTCTGATAATTCAGAACCACCGATCTGTCTGTTCTTGATGTTTATCTTGTGCTCACTCTTTCGTACTTCCAGAGGTCTGGACGTTTCTCCGATATGTTTTTGACTGCACGAACAAGGGATTCGATAAATACAACTCTTTGTGCTTTCTGTTATGACAGTTGATTTAGTTTGTGTCAGTACTGAAGGAGAAATATTTGTTGTTTCGAATGTTGTTCTAGCATTATACTTGTTGCCGATCCGTTTTATCTTTTGAGATAGTCGACGGACGTAAGGTATAATATTTGTTACAGCATGTGTAGTTTGTGCACTTGTGCAGGTGTTATGTCTTCAATATAATTTGTGGAGAACCCAAAGAAAAACTACGAAGAAAGAATCCATCTACCACAAAATGATGACATTCAAACAGTACATTCATTATTATTATTGCAAATTTTTTAATTTAGAAGAATTGTATATTTAGTTAGTTAGTTAACGTTTATTGATCCAAGAAACATGTAATGTTTATAGAGGAACAATTAAAAAAAATACATGAATAATATCATTAACATTATCAACAAATACACAGAATATGATATGTATACACACATACATATATATATATATATATATACATACATATATATACACATATATTAGATCAACTAATTCCTTGACCAAATTCAAGAATGACCTGAAAAGATATATATTGAACAACTGACTCATTTTCTTTTTTATGAATTGTTATATATATATATATATATATATATATATATATATATATATATATATATATACATATATATAATATATAATTTTTGCAGTTTTTAGATTACTGGATTACCTGGTATCATAATTATGAGTATCTGAATTTATCACATAAGATATTGAGGAATGTTTGTTCTTACGTTTTGTTGAATGGATGAAAATGCAAACTTTTATTTCAAATAAAGAATCGAGGTCAAAGAGATTTCTTGGTCTATATAAGTTCGAAGTTGGTTCCAAAAATGGTAATTTGAAAATGCACTTGATTGCCTTGTTTCGTGAAGACTTGAGAGGTTTCAAAATAGATTTATTAGCAGCGTACCAAATTGAGATTAGGTACTGAATTTTTGAATATATCAGACTGAAATAAATAATTTTCTGATATTTGAGAGGTACAAACAATCTCAATTTATGAAGAATTCCAATAACTGGAGAAATTTTTTTTCTATCACTTTGGACGTGCTGTGACCATGAGAGAGATTTATCCACAAGCAGTCCTAGAAATTTCAAACATTCTGTGTGATGTAACACTGAACCATTCAAAGAGAGGTGATAAATCGGAATCAGGTATCGTTTTTTTTGAGATGAACATGAAAGAAGATTTTTCAAAATTAAGCGTTAATTTATGCATTTGCAACCATATTGAAATCAATTTGAGGTCATATTCCATATTCACTTTAATTTCTCGAATATTTTTTCCATAATAGAAGAGTGTAGTATCGTCGGCATATAGTTTCAAACTATCTCGTAATTTCAATTCTGAAAGAGAATCAAATGTATATGAGAAATAAAACAGGTTCAAGAACAGATCCCTGGGGTACACCACAAGAAATTTTTCTCTCTGAAGACATCGAGTTTTTTAAATGAACAAATTGTTCCCTACCAGTCAAATAATTTTGAAACCACTCGTGAATTTTCCCTCTGATTCCGAATCTTAATAATTTTTCTAGTAAAATATCGTGATTGACAGTATCAAATGCTTTTCGCAAATCCAGTGACAACAGCCCACACATATGGTCTGAATCCAATTTCATTTGAATATCAGTTACAAGGTCCATAATTGCACACTCAGTATCACTGGACGTGCGAAAACCATATTGACACCTAGTAACCGTCAATAACCAACCTTGATGTCCAAAGGGCTGATGGGGGACATTTGAGAATAGGGCGTCCTGTGCACGGGCGACGTGAGCGGTTGCGGCTGCGCAGTCTTCTTCCTCTTGTTGAAGCCGTTGAATTGAGTATCGGCTGCGGCGGAGGAGCACGGCCTCTTCGCAGCGCCAGTCTTGAACCGCACCTGGTGCCGGCTGGGCGAGTTCAGCCCGGCGGCGGCGGCGGCCGGCGCGGTACTAGTATTGTTGAAGTTGGTGCAGTCTTGGCTCTCGTAGTGGACCTGCGGGCTGGGCGTCGAGCGGTGCTCGGAGGAGCCCCCCGGGGACGGCAAGTTGCTCATCAGCTGCGCCACCGCCTGCTCCACTTGTTCGGGGTCTTCCACCAGGTCGATGGGGGCGCCGTTCTCCGGCACCAAAGCTCCCTGCAACGATGAATATAATAATAACGTGGATACAGTCAATCACATAATTTTATCGAAAAACGTGTTTCAATTTGACATCAAAGGTGGAATTTTGGAATGGTTTCAAAGTTATTTGAAAAACAGAAAACAATTCGTGAAAATTGAGAACAGTATGAAAAATATTACCTGCGGGTGTGCCCCAGGGATCAATTTTAGGTCTAACATTATTTTTGATATAATATATGATACCACATTATTATATTACGGAAAAAAATTGATGAAATACATGTCTCTGTGTTCAAAATGATCTAACCATAATAAAAACATGGCTTCAATATAATAAACTGACTTTGAATTTTGACAAATCGTCTTACATGTATATTTATAAACCAAGTCAACCATTCTGCTATCCCCCTTAAATTTGACGGCAAAATGATATATAAATAAACAACTCGATTACTTTATACACAGATCAAACTTTGAATTGAAAGGCACATGTAGACAAAATAAAAACAAGAATCATTCCACTAATAGGTATTCTTTACGAAGTTAGGATGTATATTCATTCCATTCATATGTTTGGAAAATATTCACTTCTCTCTCGTTTACTACCATCTTCATTTCATGATACCCATCTGGGGCTCTGCTTCACAGAGAACTTCGAAACCATTAGAAAGACTGCAGAACAAATTTGTTGAATGTGTTTAAAATCTATCCCGTCTGGAACCTACTATTAACTTATATCGACCAAAAAAACTTCTAGATATTGAAACCCTTCGTGAAATGAGAACATGTGTATTTATTCACTTGGTAATCACTGGCCACAAACGTTCAAATATTGAATTTCAGAAGAATAGAGACATCCATAGCTACAGTACTAGGCAGGTCGACTTCTCGAGTATAACTAAGTCTAAATAAAATTTTGACAGTAAATTGATACTACATGGTGTAGCTAGTTACAATCGCCTACCAACAACGATAAAAAATATCTAATCCTTAAAAAAATTTAAAAGGAAATTGAAGGGATTTTTTCCTTATAAAATGAATACTACCTTCAACAGACTTTTTTGAAATCAGTTTCTATTTTTATTTTTGACTACCTGTTTTACTATGTGTATCTCTGTTATATTATTTATTTCAATTCCATTCCCTAACATAAACATTATCATTGTTTCTTGGGATAAATGAAGGAATAGTTCACGTAAAACATTACATTACAAGGCTTCGATTAGATCGATTTTTTACAGTTTGCCTTCGGAAGTGGCTGTTATAGGGAAGAATATTCGGGATTTTTTGTTATTTCTTGAATTATTTATTTTCATAACGTATAGGAGAATCTAAATAGGGACGGAAATATTCAAATTATTATCGAAACCGAAATGTAAAACACCAAATTAATCTGAACCGTTCAAACGTCACAGGAAGCTAACAAACCTTCTTACAATTATTGTTTTGTACCGAAGTGCAAAAACACTATGAGAAATACGAAACATTTGAGTTTATATCGTTGTAAATAACATTTCAATGTAAGTGTGCTACTTTTATATTATATTCAGTGTGAATTAGTCAGAAGAAAGTTTTGCAATAGCTATGTAGTAGTAGAAATTTCGGTTAAAAACCTAACCCATATCGATTTCAAATATACATCATATAACTTCAAATTCATCTGGCAATAACAAAAAGTTAATGAACGTATCATACCATACCTGTATTATTATTATGTATGATACATTATCATGATGTAGATTTAAAATAGGAATTTTGGTGCAATTTCCATGACAAGTAGAATAGGTCATGTTTTGGTATACTAGGGACTGCTGTGTGAATTTATGCTACTAATCTATGTTATGGACTGAAATATATCATATAACATAATCACCTTGCAGCTTTCACTCCTTTGCTTTCCGCTCACGTAAAATCGAGATTTGATGCAAAACATCATTTTGTCTCCTCTGAAGTGACATTTCCTGTCGACCAGTGGTGACGCGTTTTGTGAGTTTGAATTTCC
Organism: Zygogramma bicolorata; assembly: GCA_032362365.1. Taxonomy (NCBI): domain Eukaryota; kingdom Metazoa; phylum Arthropoda; class Insecta; order Coleoptera; family Chrysomelidae; genus Zygogramma; species Zygogramma bicolorata. The sequence goes on along the minus strand of JAVJAQ010001645.1, from coordinate 5,576,215 downwards.
CTTCCTAATTCTTAACTTTCATATAATATTTTATCGTTTCAAATAATATCTAAATAATAAAAATACATTCATATTCAAATCCTGAAAATGTATGAATCGAAATAAACTTTTGGATAGAAATTCATAAAGCAACATTCACAGTATACGAGTTCCATAATAAAATAACGGGTCATTTGCACCTTCTTATCAAACTTATCAGTAGTAATACGACATTTTTAGAATATCAACTCACCTCCGCGTACCATTGGCTATTAATAATAGCCGAATATTTTTTCTTCATGTCGTCAATCTGTTGTAGCCCTTCTCTTTGGGTCACCAATGTATTAACGCACACGAAACTCTCGACAGTTCCTTGTTCGTCGATTTCCAGGAATCCGAAAGTCTTCAGAAATATGAATTGTCCATTTCTCGACTGCAGTCTATAGCACGATGAACCCCTGCTTTCACCTCTATCGTACACTATTGGAAAAAATACAATTGAAGAAAGCGAGCATAATCGAAAAGTGAGGAAAAGCAATTTTGAATTTCAGGTGAAACGAACATGTTTTTTGTAAAAACATGGAATATACTTAATTGAATATTTATAATATTAATAATGCAAAATATGAGTCATACATATCTACGTACACGTGCATGCAGATATATAATAGAAATGAATTATTGAATAAAATTCGTAGAATGAAATGGTGATTACGCTCCCTACGGCATTTTTTCATAAGAAATATCCATAACTAAAGTAATACATGAAGAAGGCAACTATTATGTTATGGAATTATTCAACTGTAAAAGTATTATCTGCATATCCCTCACGATTTTAGTGACATTATTCTACTCATACGTTTTTGCCTTTTTTTTTGATGAACATTGGTTGATAATTTGATATCTTTATAGAAAGCGGTAGTTGATTAGTTGAATTCTAGATCGCTGAACTTTTTTTGGGTCCTCATTTTAGTTTTTCTATTCGTAAAATGATCAATGCCTGGCAGGTGATTGTTAAACTCTGATTAAAGTCGACATCAACCAGTAAACCTGAGGGTCGAAATAACTATTTACATACCGAGGGAGGAAAATACTGATTTTCCTCCTGCGCATTGCGGAATGCATAGATATCCTAGTGAGTAAGAGTATTTTTCTCCATAAAGATTTTTACCACCTTGGAGGTCGTCATATTTATAATGCCCAGAAAATTAAAATGCGTGCAAACTGATGAGAACAACTAAGAATAATAATAGCCAAGCTAGGGTACCGAGATTCATGTAGAGATGCTTTCAAACGGAACAAAATTCTTACAGTAGCCAGCACTCATATACTAGAGGCTAGTGCAAACGTTCACAAAAATAAATCCAATTTTCAGTTCTGTCATCTGAAACATAACCACAATACTTTTCTGAAGATCTAGCTTTACCAAGATGAATAAAAATCCTGGTGTGTTGACTTATACCTAATAGATTGTAAGCAAATTTTCTCGACTTTTCGCTATCTTGATTTCAATCAATTTTAACTGAAGGGATGCATGCCTTCGAGAGTTTGCCAGCAGAGGCGCACCTTACGTGATTTTAATTTAGGGTCACTGGATCTAGTAAGCTTCGCCTACTCGGGTACGGACATTGGGTGGAGCTAATCGGAACGATTACCCAAAAATTGACCAATGGAATTGCACTGTAATTTGTTTAAACAAATTAGAAAAGAAGAAGACAAACTGTCATTTTTCGAATTGACGTGACATTTTGATGCTCGATGCAAAATGTAAACAATCACAAGGGTTTTCGACTAAAATTTTGGGTGTTTCCTATGGATATTTGACTAATTTTAATTTCCTTTTAGGGCTACCTACGCTATTTCAATCAAGTTACTGGGATTAACAGCAGATTTATACAACAGTTTCAAGTAAGATGAAATGGTCATCTTTCTGAATAATAATTGTTCATATGGAATAGTAATGTTGAACTTCTTATAGTGAATGCTCACTTCGTAAATTTGTGTATTTGGTGATTCTTTCTCAGAATTTCCCATTTGAAGAAATAACTTTCTACCCAAGTCCCAAGTGAACATCGAGAAAGGTCCATTTAATTCAAGGTAAAGTTTGTTTTCATTCGCGTTCCATACAAAACTATATTCGGTGATAATCTAGTAAAAAATAGTAAATAACTCACCACTAGGAATGGAAAATAGTTTGTGACTTTTGTCATTGTTTTTACAGTTTTTAACTGAACAAATTTTCATTTCAAAATTTTGAATTTCAAATCAGAATGAAGAATATTGTGTAAGTTGAACTCTGTTAAACTTTAAACTCAACAAGCATACACGAACACGAAAGGCGAGTTCTGAAATTCAACAGTAACTTTCGCCTCTCTCTCTGTTTGTCGTCCGTCACAAACAGAGAGAGAGGCATCAGTGACAGAACTGATGAAATTTACTGTTGAATTTCAGAACTCGCCTGAACTCAAACACTTCTTCTTCTCATATTCTCCGAATTCGTATAAACAAATTATCCTACATTGCGATTGGCCGATTTTTGGGTATCTTCTGGGATTGGCCAATTTACAACAATTTTCGCCAGGGCCTCGCCCATTGTCCGTACCCGAGTAAGCGAAGCTTACTAGATCCAGTGACCCTAGATTTTAATTTGATCTGTGATGCCATGATATCCGTCTGCTCGACGGCCATTCGATTATTTATAGATTTATAGGTTGTTTATTTCATGGTCTATGGTTTTGCATGCAATTTCTTGCTTTCCCGCGGAATGCTAGAATCTATGTAGTCATCACATTTTGACTGATTATTAGGTATTCCTTTTGCTTTCAATTTGATGAAAAATAAATCAAAAACTCGGTGATTGTGATGTGATTTTAAATCTTCCGAAACTATTGAGTGAAACTGGAAAGTATTGATATCTTATCTTTCTACTTTCTGAGGAACGGAAAATAGGTAAGTACTTTTTTCTTCATAGTGTTAAAAAAATGCAATTTTAATGTGATCACGAGCCGATGGATATGAGGGATAAGTAATACCTACACGTTACACGAGCGATTTATTTTGAGCTTTGTAAATCGGTTCATAATATGAACAAAGTGTACAGTGGGTGCAAATTATACAATATGCTTCCAATAACTCTTAAGAATTTCCCGAACATTAATGTATTTAAATTTATCTGAAAAAAAATGCTGCTTCAGAGAATTCACTAATCAAATAACTTGAGATCTTCAGCTTCAGCTATTACTCCTAAGTGTTTTGCTGTGAATCACCGAATACTTGAGCAATTGTTTGTTGTTTATATTATATTGACTTTTTTACAGTATGCAACTATTCACATTCATACTTGTATTAAGTACTTCTACTGCTTATGGATTTTTATCAATACTTTTGGACTGTTTGTGTTATTGTGTTGTTCATATTAGTTCGACCGTATAAAGTTATTTACATTTATGTTTTTTATATTTATTTTCGGACTTGACATTTTCTTTGTTTATTGTGCATTTTTTTTTCATCTGTACTATTTTTCATTCGAACATCTTGAAGGGTCGGAGACTTGTCTCTCTTCTATAGATATTTTCACGGTCGGTGCTCTTCTGAATCATTCCACCCTTGGCGATATCTACACGGATGACTCGACGAGTACAAAATTCCCACCCCTTTATTGTGAATTTGGAGACCTGTTGAACCTCTCTTGCTCAGGGATCTTTTTTGAATAGAACAGCTAAGATTTGGAACTCCTTGCCAATGGAGGTTTTTCCCGAGGCTTATTAACTTCAGAAATTCAAAGTGAATGGTAATTCGTATCTCCTGTCGCTTGATTCACGCGGTGTTCTTTGAACATTACAGGGCTTCCATTTCGTGTGAATCTGCATATAAAAAAAAGTTGGGAAACTAATAAAATATCAAGTGAGTGTTGCGTCGTCGTCATCGTATTGCCAATGCTTTTATGACCTTTTTGGTTCTATAAACAATAGTTGTCATAAAATGGAGAAAAAGGTAGTAGAAACAAACTTTCATTCTAGCCTTCACGATCTCAGTTGAGACAACAGCTATGCCAGCTTATAAGATTGGTAATAATCCACCGCCAGTGTTTCATCAAAGATACGCCGACTGTAAAAAGAATTTCAGTTTTCACGCTGTCTCAAGTGATCCTTATAATAGACCGGGAGGTCATGACAGGTGACGTTCCACCATTTTTTCGTGCATGCCTTTTTAAGGCTTGATGAATAACCCTAAAATATCAAAGAAAGTCGAGTTTTTAGCCCCCCCGCGCGTCCTCTTCATAAGGAAAAACGCTTTTCTTTCTGTAGCGAATTTTCGTGTTTTTCCGTGATATTTTACTGCATGCCATTGTAATATACGGAAGTTCAAACTAATTGAAGCTCTAATAATTGATGGCATGCACCCCGCAGCGGCCCAAGATGATCAAAGGGTTGTGAAAACCTGAAAAAAAATTTAGGGAAATTCCGTGTTTTCAAATTGCATGCCGATGTGAAGAATTGAAGTTTTCGTAATAAAAACACTATGGAAAAATTGGCATGCACCCCTCGTAGGACCAACGGTGAAAAATTTCCGGAAAATTCTGTAAAATTTTAACACCGATTTTCCGTGATTCGAAACTGCATGCCATTGAAAAAATACTTAATTCGTACCATTATTCAATAGAAGGAAATTTGGCATGCACACCAGGGTGTTGCAAAATAGAGGCATGCGCGACGAAAGTTGCAAAAAACACTGAGCAAATTTAGGTGACTTGTTTTTGCATGCCGTTTTGAAATTCATGAATTTACCTTATTTCAAGTCATGAATGTAAATGGCATGCATGTAGCTACAGCCCAATACACAAAAATTGAGAAAAAATGGAATAAACATCAATTTTTTAATTGAAAAAAAATCTAAAAAATGGCGTGACTTCTTTTTGCATGCCGCTATGTACTTTTTTGAGCCGAAATGCAAAATAGCATGCATGTAGCTTTATGACAATTGGTTAAATAAACAAAAAAATCATTCGATAATAATATTATTATTTTATTATTTTTCAAATTTTTTATGAAAAATGAAAGTAGAAAATCATTTTCAGCATCATTATTTTATAAATGAAGTATTATTATTGAATTCACTCGCCGCCCTATTTGCGTTAATATTCCCATCTCTTAGCCGCTCAGCCGATGTATCTGAGGCGTGAGTGCAAGTGAGCCAAGAATGCTCTCAGTCGACACCCTCCTACCGCACCACATGCTGCCAGAGCCCAGCTAAATATAAAATCTTGACCTGATACATCATGCCGACTGGTAGCGAACTTGTTGTTTACTTCTATACGGTGGAAAGGCAATGGCTTAGTGTATAGCGTCTATCATAGTGTTACGTGCTAGCGCCGGCCCTGACGAGATCGTAAAAGCAGATGAGGGATCGCGTCGTCATTTTCTAAGAACTGTTGATTGCCGCCTGGAGAATTCGAGACACGTCATCGAGGATTCTCGATAGGTACGCAGGTATATAAGTATCGTGATATCGCGGCGGAGAGAAGTTTTTATTCGGAGAGTTAGTTATTGACAGAGTTAGTTAAGTGACAAATTTTATTCAGAGCTAAGTGGTGAAAGTTTTTGGGAGCTAAGTGGAGCAGAGCTTTGTACGGAAGTAGAATTTTTGGTACCGAGCATTGGAAAGTTATCGGAGCGATTTAGGTGATTGTGTTGTATTGTATTGTGAAAGAGAGTTATAATAAAAGAAGTTCAGTGTTGTTCGGTGTTTTAATCGACGAACCCAGGGATAAATCGTAACAGTAGTGTCAGAAGTTGGATTTTGAAAGGATATATCGTAACAGTGGTGTCAGAGTTAATATTTTCCAGAAGAAAGATCGTAACAATAGGGTAGTAGTAACCTCTCGTGCTAGTCGACGTGTGATAGGCCACGTTTAGACTAGAGACCGGGAGATTCGAGTCATTTGAATTTATTTTTTTTACAATTCTTGAATGTTGGACTGTGATAACATGTATGTTATTTCAGCCATCAACTTGAAATAATGTTCATTCAAACAATTTTCATGGAGCTACATGCATGCCATTTCGTATTTCAACTTAAAATAGTATCTACAAACGAAATACAAAGTGGCATGCAAAAAGAAGTCACGGCATTTTTTAGATTTTTTTTTCAGTCCAAAAATTGATGTTTATTCATTTTTTTCACAATTTTTGTTTATTGGGCTGTAGCTACATGCATGCCATTTACATTCATGACTTGAAATAAGGTAAATTCATCAAATACAAAACGGCATGCAAAAACAAGTCACCTAATTTTGCACTGTTTTTTTGCAACTTTTATTATTATTTATAATACGATGGGCTTATTCAACATGCATGCCATTTGAATTAGATGATTATTCCGTTATAAAATTAATATTCATTCTTATTAGGAGTGATTTGGAATCACGGAAAATCGGTGTTAGAATTTTACAGAATTTTTCGGAAATTTATCACCGTTGGCCCTACGGGGGGTGCATGCCAATTTTCCCATAGTGTTTTTATTACAAAAACTTCAATTCTTCACATCGGCATGCAATTTGAAAACACGGAATTTTCCTAAATTTTTTTTCAGGTTTTCTCAACCCTTTGATCATCTTGGGCCGCTGCGGGGTGCATGCCATCAATTATTAGAGCTTCAATTAGTTCGAACTTCCGTATATTACAATGGCATGCAGTAAAATATCACGGAAAAACACGAAAATTCGCTACAGAAAGAAAAGCGTTTTTCCTTATGAAGAGGACGCGCGGGGGGGCTAAAAACCCGACTATCATTGATATTTTAGGGTTATTCATCAAGCCTTAAAAAAGCATGCACGAAAAAATGGTGGAACGTCACCTGTCATGACCTCCCGGTCTATAAACTTTACGCTACGAACAGCACTCACTCTGTCTCAGAGCGATGATGACCCATCGCACATCGTCCCGGTGCATATATTTGAACGCCGAGTCCCCCGTCACCTCGTCTATCATGTATCCCGCAACCAGCGAAATCCGTTGGTCGCAGCCGATTATACGGCCGTCCAAAAGATGCCTCGTCCAGTACTCTTCCTTCGAAGCTTCGATCAACATCTCCACTAAGGGCTCCGGCGGACACATCTTCACGAACAGCACCATTATCTGGAATGAATACTCATCGTTGTGAATGATAATAATGAAGTTTATTCAAAGTACATAAAAAAGTTTGCATTTACATCAATTTGGAACGGTTCAATTATACTTGCGAATTATACCAGCAAGTTTAATTTTTTTTCTCGATACTATAAACCACTCCAGAACCATTTTTTAGATATAACAAAACGCTTGTATGATATCACTTTTTACACAGAAATAGTCGGCCTATTTAAAGAACATTTGAAGCGATTTTGTTACGCCATCTATACTATAATGTCGACATTTTCCTTTACTTGACAATGAACAAAAATATTTTTTGCTCTGAAGAGCAAGAAAGGTGCAGATTCCTATTTATCAGTTTGACCATTGTATATTGAAAAAAAATCAAATTCATTCCTATCAGAAGATCCCATTCAATTAAAAAATGGAATTATTGAGTATTCCTCTGCTGTCAAATTTTTAAGACTACATGTGGATGAAAATTTAACGTGGACCAAAAATATCTGAAACTAATTTTTTTTTTCTCTAGTACATTCCAAACTCCAGTATTTAATTTCAGTTTGGGGAGCGGAAACAAAAACCCTAGTGAAACTTGTGAAAACAAACCCTACAAAAATGTATATATAAACTTGATTATCGGGAACCAACAAAAAACCTAATAATCTTTTGGATATATCATCATTATATACACTCAAACTTTGTACCTTCATACATTTGGTTTAAAACAAGCTGAAACATTTAAATCTTATCTTCAAAATTATTAGTGATCAGCACAGTCATTCAACCAGATCTTCCAAAAATTTATCAACGATGACAGTCAATTTATCACACAGGAATCATTTTTTATAATCGACCTCCAGATGCAATGAAGAAATATGGAAAACTCCGTTTCAAAGCCAACTTGAAGAAACATTTAATGAAATAGATAATTGGCAATTTTAATTTATTTTTTGTCATAATTTTTTTTTTCATTTTCTACAATGAAACAGTCTGATGTCATTGCCTTTTTTTCCTTTAATGTATAATATTCTTATAGTTAATATTGTTCCCTTCCATAAACTTTGTAATGTCAGTGCCTGTCATGAATAAGTGATCAAGAAAATATGGGATTCAAGCTACGACGTCCGCGAGAAAAATGAAAGAAGAAACATGACGTGGAAACGAAATCACTAGTACCATCTACCCGTAGTATCCATCGTTTCGATTGATATTCCCATTTGGTTGGTTGACTCTTTGTAAACAATGGTTTGACTGAAGTGTTGACAAATCATGTTCACAATAGAGGTTTATACAGAAAATGAACGTTTCAGCTTCTAAAAGGACTATACAAATATAAAGATCGGTGATAAAAAATTCCATTTCTGCTTCTGAATAGATTGCTATCTTTTAGCATGTTAGAAAAATATAAAGACATGACTTGGGAACGACTTCACTGTTCGTAGTAAACTCCGTTCAAACGACATTTTAGCGTGGTCGGCTACCTATATCTCTATAAACAATTGTAATACAAATCTCAGCTGAACAGAGGACTAGACTAGAGACAACTGCCACATACTTATTATTATTATTACCAATTTAAGGTGCCAAATCATAGGAGACAGCATTGCTGGAATTGGCGTCATGACATACATGAAACTGAAGTGTAATAATCAGAAGAGTCTGGAGTAGGGCTTCGCGAGACCAACACTCATCAATCTTGGTCTTGGTCTCGAAAAATCAGGGTAAAGCAAAATTTGATTTTTTTCAATTTTTTAATTTGAATATGAAATTTGAACATTTTGATTCTTTGAAATTATTGTTGATTATTTTAATGTATAAGTCTAAAAATTTTAATACAATTTGCGGCTCAAAAACTTGTGACAACGCATTTGTCGCGCTTCTTGCAAGAAAATTCTTGCCGCGATTTGTTTTCCTTCTGTCCTATACACTCGCTATACAGGTGAGGCACGAACGCGTTTGTTGTGCTTTTTGCACAAATATTACTGTCGAGGCTTGTTTTCCTTCTCAACCTATAAATTGACGTTGCCCAACAATTTCACGTATTTCGCTAGTTTTACACTCGGATATTAGAAACAGATTAGGCATAGAAAAAGAAGGAAAACTCGTGTTTTGTTCGAATAGTATAACGAAAATGAATAAACTGAAAATATACAGCAATAAAATTTAGGTGTTACGTTTAGTTTAAGATTTTGGAAGTATGTACTTCTTTTTTGTTGTTTTTGCTAAAAGCAGATACTCCTTTTGATCTTCGAGAAAACTTTTATATTATGTTGTTATCTGGTTCTGAACGAAGAAAAAAAAAAGATTTAAATCATGATTTTAATTTCAAAAATCAAGCGATTTAAATCATGATTTTAATCGTGATTTCAATCAGCCCAACCCTGCGAAAAATAAATGTAGTCTTGATCTTGATGTTTCGAGACCGAGACGAGACTGGCTCAGTCTTGTTCTTGGTCTTGATAGTCTTGGTTTTAATCTTGATAGTATTGGTCATGTCGAAAATTGCAACATCTCTCTCGTCACCCGTCATTATTTCAAAAACAGTCGATGATAGGTATAGAATATCAATAAAATTAGGTATGCATCAATGGACAGGATCATTTAATCGAATAAAAAATTTTTTGCCAAGCTTAGATGGAAGTGACAACAACGCAGTATCAAAAATATTTCCAAAAATTTCAAATTCAAACCAAATAACTTTCGTATTAAATTTTTTTCTTTCTCCTATAGCAGGAGGTATGGACCACTGCGACCTTACAACATACACCTATTTGTTGTAAACTGTAAAACTGCAAACCTGCATTTGAAAGAGGTATTTTTGATTGTGAGTGAACAGAAATTAAAAACGTTCCATACAAAAAATAAGTAATTGAAATAAATTGCTATAACATTTTCCATCAGATTTTTTTTTATATTGAGTAAATTCAATTTCACTACAAGACCAAGACTAATTTCTTGGTCTCGCGAAGCCCTAGCTGTAACAGAGATGACTTCCTGACTTCGACGATGCCAAAAAAAGGATCATCCGAAACAACGCGTATTTGCAATTCCGGTTCCCGTCAATAGATGGTCGAAAGACCCAATTTTTTTTTTGAATTGAATGATATTCATTTCCAAAGAAACCTTCAAGTTCATAAAAGGGAAAATTATAAACAAATGAATGATGAATCAAAATAGAGAAAAAATAAAGTAGGATAATGAAATCAACTATTTCACAGAAATAAAAAAATTCATAATAATGAAAATAAAATAAGATTGTCCTGCACCTATCGCAATAAATGTTTTTTCAACTTAACTTTGGAATTGAATTTTCCAAATTTATTTATTGTATAAGGTAATCCATTATATAACACTATTCCGTTGTAATAAATTGATTGATGTCCTATGTTTGATCTGAATTTCATTGTTGATAAATTATTTGAACATCTGGTTGAATGGTCATGTTGGTCACTATTTATTTTGAAGATGAGATTAGAATGTTTCAATTTATTTTTAACCAAATGAATGAAGTTTTAGTGTATGTATTGAAGATATATCTAACAGTTGATTGGGTTTGTACAAATTTTTTGTCGGTTCTCTATAATCAAATTCATACATACATTTAATTAATTTATTTTGTAAAGCTTTCAGAGGTCTCAATAAGATTTTTGTGGCTGATCCCCAGACCGGAATTAGGTATTGAAATCCAGAATATACCAGAGAAAAATAAATTAATATCGAATTTCAAAGGCAGAAAATTTCTCAATTTAGAAAATACTTCTATAATTGGAGAGATCTGTTTTCTCAGAATTCCCAAATGTATAATACTCCATGTCAAATGTTCATCTATGTATATGCCCAGAAATCTCACAATAGAAGAATATTTGATAATTCTATTATCTATTTTGATGGAATGGTCAGATTGTGATAAATTCGATTTTTTAGAGATAAACATAAATGAAGATTTCTCGAAATTCAACGATAGTTTGTGACTTATTAACCGAAGTGATATTTTTTGGAGATATTTTAACATTTCCACTTCAATTTCATGTTTATTATTTGCCCCATATATTGCTGATGTATCTATCGTCTGTGAACACACACAAGGAAAAGAACCGGTCCAAGAATGGATCCTTGAGGAACACCACATAAGACAGTTTTGAGTGAACTGGTTCTTTTCTCCATGTAGGCATCTAATGTATCTAACAAATAATGTTGAAACCAGACATGAACTATTTTCCTCACCCCTATTTGATATAATATACTCAATAAAATTTTGTGATCGACCGTATCGAAGGCTTTTCGAAGATCCAGTGATAGGAGACCACACTGTTTATTGGAATCGAGGTCAAGCTGGAATTGTGTTATAACGTCTATTACTGCCGACTCAGTATCACTGGATCTACGAAGTCCGTATTGACCATCATAAAGTATATTAGATTTTTCAAGATATTCCAATAGTCTACTATGTACTGATTTTTCAATGATCTTAGAAAATACAGGTAATTTTTCATTTCATCTTTTTTTCCTGATTTGAAGACTGGTTTCAGTTTGTCAATTTTCGATTTATCCGGCAATATGCCTGTTGAGAACGTTAAATTCATTAATTTACTGATCAAAGGAGCAAGGTCTGATTCCACTTCTTTTACAATTTTTACGTTAATATTATCAAATCCTGAGGCTTTTCTTGAATCTAGTTGGTTGATGATTTCTTCTATTTCCTTAGGATCAGTTGGATTTGAGTACATAGAAGATACTTCTGATTTTATTGAGGGGAATTCATCTGTAGAAGGAAAATTGGCTGCTAAACTTGGACCAATTCCAATGAAATAATCGTTGAAATTTTCACTAATTTTCTGTATATCCTCAATACTTTTTCCATTAATAGAAATGTGTATTATATATTCATTATCACATTATCCTCTATTATGTAAGATATCATGTATTGATTTCCAAACCGATTTTGGAGAAGTATTTATGAATTTTTCATTGTAATAATTTTGTTTGGCTTGACGAATAGCTTTCTTCACTAATTTGTTGTAGTGATTGTAGAAGTCTACAAATGATTGAATGCCAGGATTACACTTCTTCTTATCATGGAATTTATCACGTAGTTTTATTAATTTTGAAATATTTCCAATCATTATTTCCATAATTATTTACTATCAAAAATGGTGATTGTTCTGGAATGGAAAGCTTTTTTCATCAGTCTTTTTGTTATGTTGATATCCGTCACTATCAATTCATGGTCGCTCAATGCACTATTTATAACGGAAATATCTTATTTTTTGTTAGAATTTGTTAACACGTGATCTTTTAAGGAAACTTTGTTACTGAAGTCACGCGTGGATATGTTCTCATTGCTTGCGGCTACCTCTAGTAACGCACACTCCGATCTTTCACTTACGTTACTATTCCTCCTAGCCTCTTTGTCGCTCGCGCTGCTCGACGAAGAAGAACTGCTGCTCGATGCCGGAGAGTTGTGGTTGAGTTCGGGAGGGTACACCCCCGGCTTGTGCATCCCCATCATCCTCACGGGTTCGTAGACGGCGGATTCCGATCGGGGGCCGGCCCTCTTTAGCCTCACGCTGAAGTACTTCTTCCACTCTTGGCCCAGCTGGCCCTCGCACTGCAGGTAAGTCCTCAGGCGATCTTGGTCTTCGGGCGAGGTTATGTTGAAAAGGGATTGGCCCATGAGATCAGTCTGGAAACGATTCGATTGTTTATTGGTTTCGGGAACACACATCATGTATTTCGAATTCGATTCTAGAGCGATGATCTTGCCAATCAAGTTTATTTTATTGATAAAAAACTGATCTTTTCAAATTTCCATTCAAAAATCAAAAGTTGATAAAAAAACTTTTGAAAAACTAGTTCAATACGATTCAAAGCCAGTCGAATGAGGAAGTACCTTATGTCATAAAACACATTGCAGGCTTTTGAAATTGTCATTTTAGAACACAGAATGAACAGGTGACTCAAATAAAAAAAATTATTCAATGAATGTGGTGGGTCTACTATGTACCAATCTGGATGACGATGATAACCTACTACTAATCTTTTTAAGCTGCAAACAATTCCAGCCGTTCGAGCAATACTATTGGGATTGATATCATCTACTTTGTAAGAGAAATTCTCTATATAACGAATGGGTTCCATATAACTGCTGCGTATTTTGATTTGGAGCGAAAAATATAGTGTTTTGCAAACATCTCGGTTAGGAGATGACTTACAGTTCCTGATAAGGAAACCCAATCTTTTCATTGCAGATACGATAGTATCCATGTAGCCGGTGAATATTAATTTCGCAACAAAAAGTACCAGATCTTTAACATTTGCGCATCTAGCTGAAATGGTTTCACCAATTTTTATAATTATTCCTAAAATGAATAACCTTCCGTGTAAAAGGGCAAATCTTATTTGTTCAATACAACTTTTTTCAATCGTACTACTTCAATGTCTAATGGTAATAATTTTCAGGTAGGAAAATCTTCAGATTATCCTCGACGAACAAAAGTGAGCGGTTGAAAGAAATAGCCGGGTCTTTAATAAAATATAAAAACAACAAGGGTCCCAAGTTGGAACCATGAGGTGCTCCAGATATTACTTGATAGTGGGCAGGCCTAAAATCGTATCATGCAACATATTGTTTATGAATTCGTTCATGTATGTTCAAGAAGAATAAGATTGTTTGTATTTTGCGGATGATGAATGTGGAAAGCGAGCTGAAAAGACGAAACCGTTTGTAAAGAACGTAGCTTGAGGAATCTTGTAGTGGACGAACGTTTTTAGATATTCCGTTCTCCACAAATATCTCAAGCGGATTGTTCCTCTTACCTGTAAGTGCCCCAACAAATTCTCCACCGTATGCGATATAAAAACAATTTTTCCGTTCGACATGACGACAAGCAAGAATCCTCCCATTTGCTCGCAAACGAGTTGATCCAAAATGAATTGATCGACGTGTTTCGGAAACTGCATGTTCCTGTCGTCCTTGCTATGAATCACAGCTGAAACTGAAAATAACGAAATTAGATAACACCATTAGCGAATAATCAATCATCTTCGTTCGATTCACTAGCAATTTATTCATTCGGGAGATCTTCCCGTTTGCCCTATTGTCGGGGATTCGGTGTAACATTATGACACGTGTGACAGCTACATCAATCATTTTATTGATTGAGCTCCATCTGTGAATGATCGCAGGTTGAGTTCGAAATATTCAAATATTATCCAAACTACACAAGCCCCCTCATACTCCAGTCTATGACGGTGAAAAAAGTGTAAACTGTGTATTTGTCCCATACAGCACCGATTCGTATAAAAATTTGGATATAGGTTCTACTTACCCTCTATTCCAAAATCTACCCCGTGCCGAGGGAACACTTTTTCCCTGGGGGTGGATGCCACCCCTTCTTGGGGGTGAAATTTTTTTTATTGGAAGTAAGTGCGGAAATCAATAGATCGACTAATTCTGAGCAATTTTCTTTCAATGGAGTTTTTTCTGAAAAGCAATACTTTTCGACTTATTCGCGAGTGAAATTGTCGGTTTTCAGTAAAAAAAAAAACACATTTTCAGATCCTTTTTCACGAATAACTGGAAAATAATGCATCTAATCGAAAAACCTGCGGAGAGCAAAATTATAGCTTTTGAAAAAACAAAGGCGATTATTTATTTGTGATGTATGCAAACCCAATAAAAACTGAATAATTGCTTATTGAAAGTTGATTGGTATTTTCAAACGCCAAAATGGAAAGATTCTACGTACAATAACCAAAAACCAATGCATTTTTCGGGAAAAACTAATTGGACCGAGAATTGGACCTCTTCTGAAGTTCTTCAAAAATCCTTTATTTTTGTCATTTATAAAAGTCTCTAGCATCAAAACTGACCGAGGTATGAAGGAAATAGTGTTGAATCCTATTTTTTCGTTGAAAAAAAATTGTGAATAACTCATCCGCTCTTCTCCCCCCTTTGAAAAAAATCGTTGTTACTCTATGATTCACTTCATTTATGTTCTTCCAATGAGTTCTGATTTTTTCATCAATTGAAAGTACGTAGTTTTGGAAAAAATTGAGATTGAAGAGAAAAAATCATATACTTAATTCAGCGAAAAATCACAATTTCTTCGAAATAACTCGAAAAGTATTGATCACATGCAAAATTTTCTGGGGTACAAATTGAAGGCTATTCTTCTCTGAAAATTTTGGTGTTTCAATTTTTTCTGCAGGATGAAAATAGAGTAAGATATGGCCAGTTAAATATTGTGAGGGTTCGCGCAAAGTACCTTTTTTGAGCCTTTTCAACATGAACCTTTTCAAAAATATAATCTGAAACAAAAAATTATGTAAATGAGCTTACAGCTCTTGAAAAAAGCTACAGAATACTTTGTTGGTGGATTTGATTGCTTGAAGACTAAGCGAGTTATGGGAAAAAAACAAAAACATTTTTTGTAGAAATTAGAGTATGTACATTAGTATATTGAAAAATACACATAGTAACTATATTTTAGGCCTAGTGGAACTATTTGTATATTATATATGTATATATTCATATAGTTCCACTAGGCAACGATTTTTTCCAAAGTGGGGGAAAGCAAGGATGAGTTATTCACAATTTTTTTCAAGGAAAACATAGGATTGAACATTATTTTCTTCATATCTCGGTCAGTTTTGATGCTAGAAACTTTATCGAATAACAAAAATGAAGGATTTTTGAAGGACTTCAGAAAAGGTTCAATTAGTTTTTCCCGAAAAATGCATTGGTTTTTGGTTATTGTACGTAGAAACTTTCCATTTTGGCGTTTGAAAATACCAATCAACTTTCAATAGGCAATTATTCAGTTTGTAGTGGGTTTGCATACGTCACAAATAAACAATCGCCTTTGTTCCTTCAAAAGCTATAATTCTGCTCTCCGCAGGTTTTTCGATTAGATGCATTATTTTCCAGTTATTCATGAAAAAGGATCTGAAAATGTGTTTTTTTTTTGACTGACAATTTCCCTTGCGAATAAGTCGAAAAGTATTGCTTTTCAGAAAAAACTTCATTTAACAATAAGTGCTTAGAATTAGTCAATCTATTGATTTCCGCATTTATTTCCAATAAAAAATTTTTCACTCCCAAGAAGGGGTGGCAACCACCCCCAGGTAGAAAGCAACTCTCGGCACATGGTAGATTCTGAAAAAGAGTGTATGTAAATCCTGAATACAAATTTTCATGCGAATCGGTGCTGTATGGGATAAATACACGGGAAAATGGTCATAGACTGGACTATCAGTACAAGGGTTGCTATTAATATTTCGAGTATAACGAAACGAGAACAACAACAAATTAGTAGCTAACATTTCTTGAAACCGATTAGATTATATAATCTCCTCTGGAGATATGCTGTAAATTATTGCAAGTTGAATTTACAACGCTCTCGAAATATTCAGAGATTATCCAAATGAACAAGCCATCTCTGATAGGGTTGCTGATAATATTCTGGGTATAAGGAAGGAAGAACGACAACGAATTAGTAACTAACATTTTTTGAAACCGATAAGATGATGTGATCTCCCATATAGAATACGGTATGGCAGATATTGAAGCGGTGGAGCGTGGCTAGCGATTGACCTTATTTCGTCTGCAATGGAGTCTGAGTTTCCTTGTCGAATTCTTATATCATGTGCTCTTTTATTATGTCTTCTAAATGAATATACTACCTAAGAAACTAGATCCTATCCAACTATGCTTTAGGCAGAAATGCTCGCCTCCTCATACATATGTCAATAAAAAGGTACTACTATAGACAAATGATTCTGGAAGCACTTGGCCCTCTCACTAAGCAAAGTCCAAATTAGTACTGAATTGCCAAAAAACTCGCCTTACCTAGTATGAAGACCAAACAATTTTTCTCCGGTCTGTGTTCCTGGCCACATTGGCCTGGAAAGCCTACTTCGGAAGATCCAGTATGTCGTCTCTATTTGGAAGATGATGAATCAGCATAGCATATGCTTTGTGCCTGCCCCGCCGTGGAGCGATTCAGATTTCAAATTTTTGAACTTTTTAAAATTCGAATAGGTATGAACCATTCACCTTCAACCTAACCGAGGAAAATTGAAATGAAAAACACTTACTCTGATTGAGTCTCATATAAGTCGCTGTCAGTCTGAGGACACTGGTTTTGTCCATCCGCTTAGCACTAGAGGACACCAACGGCACCAGTTTTGCCAGTTCCGCAATGTACGAGTTCAGTTTGTCCCTCCTTTGTTTTTCAGCTCTGTTCCTCTGTTCCCTGCTGTTGCTGAAACGAAAAATGCTCACATGAGATCGGGTTAGAAAATAAGTACTACAAAATAGTGCCTCGAAGGTATTGAAGACATTATGTAGTCCAGAAAACGAATTCTACAATCAGAGTTTTGATGCTCGATTGATTGAACTCATTAACAAAAATACAATGCCAGACCAGTTTCGATCCGACATAAGTCTATTCAGTGGCATTCACACAAAACCTTTCAAAGCGTTTATTCCTTACGAAACAAAAGTGAATCTGGTGCAGATGGCCTGAACCTCTGAGAGGAAACGCCATCTGCTGAATGACGACCAAAGACTCGAACTCCTACTACACCAAGTAGAAGAGACCTCTAACAGCGGGCCCATCGTGGAAAAGTACATCATCTACAATATTTATTCATTTGAGTTATCACAAATCTCAAACGAAAGTACTGATGGACCAGCAATAAAACTGCAGATTGTAGAAGATTAAGGCCAGCAGTACATACTTCAGTGGTTCAGGTGAACCGAGTTGTACAACTGGCCCTAAAAGGTCCGACTATATGTATTACAATCATTTTATCTCGAGACTCAATATCTGCCGAATATCTCTCAATATATAATAATAATAATAATAAATTTATTTACCCAACTAACATCACGAGTTTATAACAAAAAAAAACAGAAACTTGAGGTAAAAAGGAAAGAAGTTCAACGTGGTTGATCTTCCACTTCTCCCTGTGAAAAGATAAGACATAGTATTATGTTACAGCACACCTGCAAACTGATTTTGCAGTGATGAAAAAATGTTTGTGTTTGAAGTTCATAACATAGCGCATATACCCGAAAACAAAAAGCACATGTATCCGAAAAAAAAAGAAATATTCCGCACCATCAGCATGAGACAGACATGAGATTAACCAGAGAGAATTTGTTCATTCAACAATTTGAGCTTGACTTCTTTTTTGAATTTGTGATATTTAAGCTTTTTTTGTTCCCTTGTTAACCCATTCCAACGTTGCACAGCTACACAGCTGAAAGACCTATGGAAAGAGGTTCTGTGAATTGGCATAACAAAATTACTATCTTGATACCTGGTTCTATGTGTATGTCTATTTATGTTTAACTTCTTTGTCAGGTAAAGAGGTTCACTTCGTTCTAAAATTTTATGAATGAGTGTAAAAAAATGTAACTCACGTCTTCTATTCATGTTTAGCTCAGAATGTATATTCAGATGAGGAGTGATACGCTCTCTGAATGGTATATTGTAGGAGTATCGCATGCAAGAATTTTGAACTCGTTGAATTTGCCTCGCTGTAGATGCACTGATAGAATGCGTATATACAACGTCGCCGTCGGCGTAGTCGAATAAACTGAGAACTAAGGTATTGCAGAGTTTGTATTTTATATTAGATGCGATTACATTTTTATAGTTTTATAAAGTTTTCAGTCTGAAAAACGCAACTCATGAACAATAAGCAGGCTGTCGTTTCAGTAAGTTCCAAATTCCAAAGACAGTCCGTATTTTGGTGCCGAAACTACTCTCACTGTATCTGAATATTATCATTATCTTTATTGGTTATAATCAACTGTTTTCCCGTTTTGATAAAGATGTTTGACGAAAAACGTAGCATGCGCTGTTTATAAAAACTTGTTATGCAATTGAATCTCAGCGTTGGACTTTTGATTCAACCAATTTCTTATTGCGGTATGATGCTTGTGTAACTTGTCAAAACTATGTTAACCTCAATGTTCGTTCACAACTCGGGTACTCGATTAAACTTGACATTGAAAGCGTCATAGGTTTCGATAAATAGATAGCAATCGTTGTGGAACTCGCTGTTGATAGATGATCGAATTTTACTTATTCAGAGACTTCGCTATACTTTTTCCTATTTTGAATTTCTGCTCGTGTTTTCATCGACTATTTTTTGAAGTGTCGACTAGGTGTTTCGATTGTTCTCACAAGAACCAGGTTGTTGGTATCTTGAGAAATAACTTTCAGGTAATTTTTAATGTGGTTTTTCATCAAGTATTCCAGTTCTATTCAATTTCAGATGATATTGTCTTTGAATGTCATTTTTCTGCAAAAGGTACGAGACCATTGAAATTGTTGAAATTCGAATGATGTATCACAAGCCCCTTCATTATTTTTTTTAATATTCTACCTGCCTGACCTTTCGAACGAGTGGCATACTTGGTATAATACATTTTGAATATGTTTGGGGGGTAGGTGATGAGATATCTCCTATCATTCAGAAGTTAAATGTGCTCCTTTATGAACTATCAGTAAAAATTCTCTTAGATCCATTTTGGTCCGGGTAATTGCAATAATCTAGAATTTTTGAAAAATAATCTACTCGATGAGGCCTTTCATATAATGAATATCATAAATAATCTAGATATCAACAGTGAGAGAGTTTGATGAATCTTTTGGTTTTTTCTTCTCCGAATCAAATAATAAAAATTTCAACTCCTATGAAAAAAGTAAAATAAAAAGATCCAAACACTCTCCGTTAGTAGGTACGTATATATTATTCAAAGACGTTTATTTCGTTCACAGAAAGGAAGGAAGAGTCCATCTAAAACAGCTACTCCCCTGCCTATATGGCCCGACGGGCACTGGGTTACATAAAAAATCACTTTTTTTTGCTCGATTTGTACACCAAGCATATGGAAATTGAATCAAATATATATCAAATATAGGAATAGCGACACAAAGCAGAAAAGAGAGCTATTTGTAGAGAGTTCCCACTCACCAGGATAATATTTCATTCTAACCCATATAAGATCTCGTTTCGCTCAGAGAAAACTATCTCTTGAGCTCTCCAGTGGGATAATGGATACATTACTGAATACTTTCACTAGAATCTTCAGACGATTCCGAAATATTCAACTCGTGACAAGTCTGTCATGGTATTAATTGACACTTCGGTGACATTTGTTTATTAAATAACTAAACCAGCCATTGTTATAATGATAATTAGTAAATTGGGTATTTTTGTGGAAAGAATGAGTATGACGAATCCTTTTTTGTCTTTCTTCCTCTCAGAATCAAAAAATTAATATCTTTGAGGAAAAAAGTGAATTAAAAAAAATCACAAAGAAACCTAAAACATTATTCATCAAACTTCAATTCTCTCTACAAAAATACCCAACCTCCTAATTGTTGATATAGTGATAGTTTTCGCTAGAAATTTGATGTTACTTCTTTTATAGAAGTTTTGGTTTCTTTTTGCATTGACTTGGAGAAGAAAAAGCCAAAATCACGTCCTCGAAACTTTTTTTTTTTTCAAAAAAAGAATTATTTTCCCTAATAAAGAATATATGTCGCTTTTGTGACTTTTTCAAAATATGAAATAATGGAATAATTCCAATAAAACTAGACGAAACATCAATGAACTTTACCACTAAGTTTTAATGGAAGCTCATTGTATCAGAACCAAATGACTAACAGCCGATTGCATCGGCTTTTTCTTAAGAGACCATCAACAAAGGGAAAATTCAAGATAGGTGAGGGTTCATTAATAGGTGTTTAATAATCTCTTGAATTATGGTACAATTGCTGCAGTGCGTTGAGTGATCTTTAATGGTAGTTGAAATTGCAGAATCTTCTTCATTACTACATGGTGCACGTTGCTAGTGTGAATTGTCGTCCGGCTGAGGAAAAAAATCGCTATGATGAATAAAGTTGCAGAAACAAAAATATGTGCAAGTAAACTGGATTTCATTTCAAATGTTCCCCGTATTTGTGTTAGTATCATATTGTCGCATCTAAATAACATTTAAAAAAGGTTCGATTCAAATTCATAAACCAGTTTAAGACTAATTTATGCGCTCATTCGTGTGTTACGATGTACTATCGAGGCGTTTTTTCTGTAGGAAATGACGGTGAAGGTGCAAATTTCAAGATCGTCTCCGGCATATAAACAAATGTTTTTCAGAATCCCCAATAGTTAGAAACCTTGAAAAACCAGTTACTAAATCGTTTAATTGATTATCGACCATAACTGTCTTCCCGGATTTCAAAATAGTATACCTATAAAAATTCATAATAATGGTTTTTTGTCCACGGTCGAATTGAAATATAAGACAGATAATTAATGGCAATAGGCAACTAACTTCATCAGAACCTCGCTTGATAACGAATTTGAATTATAATGCAACACAGTACGCGCTATTTCAACCTGCCACTACGGAACTAAACTTGTGGCCGAATAGCTGTTTGGTCAGTTTTATTACGGAGTATTATTATTATTTTTCATTTCCACCTCAAATTGATCTGATCCCAGTGAGTATTCCCATATAGTAATAGTATTATTTATTCACAGAAAGTTTACAATACATACAGCTTACATGGTCTAAACTAAATAGGATATGAACTGTGAATAAATAAAATGTAGAAAGTACTATTTGCGAAACAACTAGTGTTTGTATGCAATATATAGTAATATCTATACAATGAAACAAAAAAATACAATGCTCTCATGATATGTCAGATTTGTTGGAAGGTGTACACATTGAAATTTCTCGACAATTCATAGTGGTTGGAATGATGGATAATGTCATTATGAATTATACACAGACATACACATATAAACACATAATACAGACATATACATCTAACAATGATAATGAGAAACATGTATATAAAAATGTATTATGATTGACACAAAGAGAATCGCCTGAGAATGAATACAATACAAGGCATACAACCGAGCATACAACACAATAGTGTTTGTGTATATAGCTATAAAAAATAATGATAAAAAAACATATATATATATATATATACGAAATAATATGTATGACTCGTCTAAATATGAATAGAATACAACGGAGAGAAAAATATATTATATTACATATTATCAAATGACTTATTCCATGAATACGTCATTGGAATTCCAATATTCGATAGTTCCATTTATTTTCAGTCTGGGATGATCTAATAAAAAACATTTTATTCTTTTTTTGAATAGTTGAAATGGCGTCATAGTCCTTAACTCAGTCGGCAAAGTATTGTAGGATTTCGGTCCGAGGTAGTTGAAGCATTTTTGGCCTATCGTTTTCAACATGAAGGTGGGCAGCAGTAATTGCCCTTTTCGTTTTGTATTATATTCATAAGAGGGAATTTTTGCTTCATTTGGTGACGTATATTGGGTGCAACATATTGTGAAAAAATACAGCTGTCTACAGTCAAAAATTTTGGTCTCAGAGTATAGCTTTTCGGTGGAGTATCTCGTGTCTTTTCCGTATATGACTCTCAAAAATCTCCTTTGCATCACCTGTAACGGCTCTAAAGGTGTTTTCGTTACACCACCCCAAGCTATAATCCCGTAGTTCAAGTGACTTTCTATCACACTGTAATAAGTCTTTTTTTTCTGTTGTGTATTGAGGATCAATGAGAGCTGTTTAAATTTGAAGAGGATGCATCTCAGTTTTTTCAACAAATAATTTATATGTGTGTTCCATCTGAGATGGCTATCGAAGTAAATTCCTAGGTATTTTATAGTTCTCGCAGATTTTATGATGGAATTATCTTCTAATTTCAGTTCTGAATCCGGTAGAGATTGCTCGTGGCTACTGAAAGGCAAATATCATATTTTTTAATGATTTATTGATAGCAGCTTGTTGTCAAACCAGAATTTCAGTTGTAAAAAGTCCTTCTCAATTTTGTTTTTGAGTTCAAACCAGTTTTCGCCCTGATGAAATATGGCAGTATCATCGGCGAAAGAAAGTATTTTTCCATGAGGAACAGATCATTCAGAATAACCAAGAAGAGAATCAACTTATATATGTTGGAGTTTTAGCTCAGAATGGCAAATCAATATCTAAAATCTAGCAACTTCTATGAACATTAAGAACTACGAAACGCAAAAATATAGGAAGTATTTACACAGAGCACCCTAATTATGACACAAGATGCCAAATATATTAAAACCGTATGCACCTTTCAAAATGTTATATCTAGTTCTAACCACTTCTCGTTTAAATCAGTTTAACGTACAGAAATAACTTCCTTGCTCGCTTCCTTGTCTGAATCGGTTCCACAAAGTTCAAACACAACTGAATTTCAACTCCAACTGTAAACTTTATGAAGTTTTGTTTGAACCCTAAAGGCTAGCCCCCCTAGATATGGGCGCCCATGATAATAGTTGTCGCCACCGTATCACTACCAAATCAGTACACATTTCTCCACTCGTGTACATGTTGTTCTCCTAATTCTTGATCTCTAATTCGATTAGATTTTATGCATTGCCCTGAGCAGGATGAACTTTCCACCAACTTCAGTTGACACTATGTCATAAAGGATAAATTATCTTTCGATTCGACCAATACCCCGTATAATACGTAAACCTCCGGTTTCAATAAAAAAGTCATGATATCATTGAAAGAACAGCTGTATAATATCTGATCATAGTCATTCTCGATTCATTTTGGTATCATTCCAGGGGTATATTGCCTTTTCTGTTTTATTCACACCAGAAAGATATGCCGCTGTCAAAAATTTTATAACATTTATGTCAGCTTTCATGAACCAGATTTCACCAGAGAAAAAGTCATATCTATCTAGGTCGAATACTTTGTTGAACGTAGACGAATGACGATCCACTAACATTTGATTAAAGATCAAATGAGTCAGTTATCTGAAAGGAAATTCAATCTTCATTATGCGAGAAGCCATATTCGATTAGACCAAAATTGTAGCTACTAGCCACTACTTCTTGCTAAAAAAAACTACAAAAACAATGATTTCAAATCGCTCACTAACCGTGCCCAGGACAACTCATTACGTTTTTCTGCTGAAGCATCAAACATTTGTTTTTTTTTTTTGTCTTTCAAGGGGGGTAGCTTATGTCCTTATATGAAAGCACTAGCAGACACGAAAGATGAAGGAATCTGCTTTTATTATCCTGTCTGAACTTCAGTTGATATAAGTCGGACATGTCTACCTCTTGAAAAATAAATAAAATAAAATTGGTCTTCCACTTTCAGTATGGACTACTACCTTCGCATGGAAGCAGATTTGATTCTGAAACATTAACGATACGATAAGTATCAAAAAAACAGAAAAAAACTAAGGAGAAATACATATATTCAGATTCACGATATGAGTTCTCATAATATGGTTGGAGGGAGGCATCTAGGAGTTTCAACTTCATATATAGTTATTATTCAAAGAAGTTCAGAGAACATACCCAATTGAAAAAAAACAACCAAACTCCAGTATGATTTTTATGATGGTGTTGATGATTTTGATGACAGAGGTGATGGTGATGGCGACAATAATTCAAACACACACACCGATGGCAAATCACAGCTCTGAATCTGTTGAGTTTTCATTTTCCTTGCTTTCATTATCCTTTTCTCTCATCATCAATGGATCACCTTATAAGTTGTAGTTTTGCAATTAGGAGTGTTCATCAATATTGAGCAAACAATCGATCTAGGTATTCTTTTCTAATCACGATACAAGAGATAAGTCCCAGATAAAACTGTAATCTGTTATGAAAATTTTCAACTGAAACGCGAATGAAAAATCCTTGTTTGTTTGAGTTGGCAGCAGAGAAGTAGTTCAAGGACGCGAGTAATAACATTTCTATATTCAATTGAAATATCAGATAATGAACAAAACAAATGAATAATCCGTGTAATCTTCGAAATTTCGAACAAAACATAACTGGGCAGAAACAGTTACTGAGTCTTTACAGGGGGTTCAAGTTGCGGAAGAAAGTTTTTCCATTAGAATTACTGCCTCAAAGCTTGAGAGCAGATTCTACTCACCCCCATTTCACACTTTTGAGCCGTGGAAAATAGAATTTCAGAAGGAAAAGCTTGGAAATTTCTATGTTTTATCTGTCACTTGAAAATTTGTTTAGTTTTTTATAAATAAAGTTGGGTTGCTTGAATCCGCCTTCAGTTTAGTTGACATTGTACAATAATAATAATTTATTCACTATGAAGATAATATGACAATGACAATTGTATTAACAGTAATGTAATGCGAATAAATAATGGTAACTCACAAAAGGCGAACCTTGAGCGTGAGCTGCTTAAATACAAGCAACATTAGACGTATATACACAAAAAAAATATGTGGATACATATGGTGATTGTTAAGATACAATACTTCGAACTGGAAACAAATACAGTCGAAATTTATTTTTGAATCTGCTAGATGATTACATTTCTTCAAGCAAACTGAATTAGTTAATGAAAGCATAATATTATTCAGAAATAGTAAACATTTTTTACATCAACGTATCGATGGAATCGGAGAACCCATGATTTAGTTTTTTGTTCGAACATTTAAGTCTTTAGGTATAACATTGTAAAGTTATGGGCCTAGGTAAAGAAAAATAATTTGCAGGATGTTTTTTGATGGTCTTGCTACTTGCGCCAGATGCGATTTTTGCCTGGTTTGATATGGATGGCTGATGGATTCTGGATTTGTTTTGTATTTATGTTGTCGAGTTACAGTACTTACAAAGAATAATTGTCGAATATCTAAGATTTTTGATTCATTATAGAGGTTTTCAGTTGGGTAAGTATATGGTTTAGTAAAGATTACTTTAAAGATCATTTTCCGTATTTTTTTTAGATTTTTCATGAATGTTTTATTAGCTGCACCCCAAGCAATCATTCCATAACTAAGCTAACTCTCGATAAGTGCGTAATATAGCATTTTCATTTGACTTGTGGTAAGTATTCTACAATAGTGTTTCATTCTGTATAGAATACTCCTCAATTTTCTCACAACGTAATTAATTTGAGCTTTCCATTTCAAGTTACAGTGATGTAACCATTTCCATTATTACGTCGATATTTCCATTCACTTGACAAGGCACGACAAAGTTTTCTTCTCTGAAGGGTAGAATGAGTGCAGATTTCTATTTGCCTTCGACTAAAATGTTGGGGGACAGCTAATGAACGAGAGAGTTATCAACAACGTTTTCCACGCAAGAATTGAAAGTTTAAACATTAAAATAATCTTCAAAAAATGAATGATATACGACATTGACTGAAAATTCCATTTCTGCTTCTGAATTGATTGCCATTTTTTTTTTAATGTGAATAAGTAATCAAGAAAATATGTGATTCAGGCTACGACTCCCGTTAGAAAAATGAAAGATAAGACAAAAAAATCCACTTGGCTGAACTGACTGCGAACCTACGTATAACTAACTCCATCTACTAACTTTCCAGGATGACCAGGATCTCCTATATCCCTTTCATCTCCTCATCGCGTACAAAAAGCCGACTAGATGCAAATATTACATCCCGTCACCCAGAACATTTCCATCAGACTTCCCTACCGAACAAACCTCCATTTTCCATTATGCTGTAATCAGACTTTTCTTCGTCGAATGAAATCCCGTTAATAGGTACAACGTGTAATGAGACTAGAAATTGCTTCGCAACCGTCTCGATAGGCATGCTTTTGACATATCGGTCGAAAATGTCGCTCATGTCCCAGACAAACAACTATAGCTCTACGGATATCAGTTCCAGTTTTAATGAGTAGGTGGGAAGTACGGTTGGATGAAAACCTTCGCTAAAAGAACTCCAGCGGGATCATTCTGCTGAAAAGCTACGAAAGTGGCTATAACTGTAATTGTCACCATTTTGATTTTAATATCAATTGTCTGAATGGAGTGCACCTATTTTTCCAATAATTTTTTTTGAATTTCTCTTTTTTTCATCCGCAAGGGTATAAGCTCGCAATAATTTTTTCATTTCAAATCCTACTATTGACAACATTTACACTAGAAGTTAATACAATGGCACAACATTTTATACCAATTTCCATTATAGATTATAATAATGTCCAGTATAAGCATTGTAAAGATAACAAGTAAGGAAAATGACTGAAAAACACAATAGAACGAGAAGAGCCTACAACTGACTACAGAAATAGTAGAATAATACTGCAGGAGCGGAAATCTGTGAGCATAAAATCGAAATGAAGCAATAACGGTTCACTTAGACTGTGACCGATTTTTATGTATTCAATAGTAATAAATATCACGAGTCATTATTGATAGCTATTATTCTCGAGGAATTTTCACGATCCGAGCCGCGTCAGTAGCGAGGGAGTAATATTCCGAGAGAATAATAGTTATGATTGCGAGTAGTATACTCTACTTTATTTACGACTAATTTATTCATCATAAATAAATTATTCTTCAGGTAAATTCATCTCAATACAAATACACAAACACTACCTATACGCATTTGACACTGACACTTTGTAGTTTGGTTATATCGTTTCCATGGGAATATTCAATTCAAGAAATTGTGTGATAGGACTGACTACAAGAGGGAATGAGACTATAACTATTAATCCCTCGCTATTATTTCCTGAGGGAATAATATTTATACTCCAGAAAACATAAGTATAATACTCACATGTATTACCCGTAAATAAATAAAACGAATACACAGATGAGTTATGAATAACTCTTCTGAATAATAGCATCGTAGAAGGGTCGGAGACTTGTCTCTCTTCTATAGATATTTTCACGGTCGGTGCTCTTTTGAATTGTTATCAATCGTTCCACGCTTGGCAATATCTACACGGATGACACGACGAGTACAGAATTACCACCCCATTGTTGTGAACTTGGAGACCTGTCGAACCTCTCCTGCTCACGGATCTTTTTTCAATAGAACAGCTGATATTTGGAACTCTTTGCCAAGAGAGGTTTTTCCTGAGGCTCACAAACTTCAGAAATTTAGAGTAAATGTTAATTGGTATCTCCTGTCCCTTGATCCACGCGGTATTCTTTGAACATTACAGGGCTTTACTTTAGTGTGAATCTGCATGAAATGAGAATAATATTTACATTTCGTTTTTCTTGACTTCATACGATCTCTATGAATTTATTCATTTCTGATTTTTTTCCTGTCCTTCCATTCACTTATTTCCTCAGCCCTTTCCAATACTTCTATACTTTTTCAGATATTTTATTCAATTATTTTTACCAATAATTGCAATTGTCTTTCGTGGTCATGACGAAAGCAAATCGTTTTCCGTTCCGCCAGTATTATGAATTTAAAATGCTTTTTTTCCGTATGAAGTATATATGTATTACGACTATATCAACCAATCCTGTATGGGACCTTGGCTGCTTAATTTATCAGTGGATAGTTTTGAGTGGAAATAGATAAGTACTACGATTGCTCAACGGCTGCTGATGAGGGATAACTGACATTCAGAGTTTCCTCGCATATTCGATTCTTATCTTTTCCGCAGGTTGAATAACAATGTCACACGTTGAATGGATGAAAGGTTATAAATAGTATTAAATACCGTGGATGACCCAGAGATAAATATTAGTACAATCAATTTCAATTCATGTTCTGTTGTACTGCAAATAGGAAAACTTCTTGTAGCTCCCTACGAATGTCATTATATGTTTGTTATACATTTTGTCTCATTTCGTTGAGTATCACCAGGATTGACGCAAATGGGTTCGGATTACAACTAAAATATTGGTGGCATTTTTGATAATAAAAAGGGATTACTTGATGAATGTCAGTGCACTGTATCAGTAGCCCTTGCCAGGTTTTTATAAAATTTGCATTTGGTGGTATAAATATTACTGTGGAAAGGTACCACCTTGAGTGAATTTATGGACAAAATGAGGATAATAAATAATAATTAAAATATAGATACCTACAAACTAATTGAAATATATTCCGGTTATAAGAATCCAATTCAAAATTATTTCGAGTATTCATTGGAAAATTCCTTGTCAATTTCATGTATTCGTTTCTTTGGCTCATAACATGCTATACTATTGAGGAGCATTGGGTACATTCAGGAGGTCCCAGCGGCTGAGACCGCTTAGTAAGCGGTCTATCTGAATGCAGCGCTGCTTGAAAGCTGTTCGACAGCGGCTGAGTGTTTTGCTAAGCGTAAAAATTTGTCGCTTTCGAAAAAGCGGATCGCGATTTTGACATTAACATGTCATTTGGAAATTGGGTTATAGTTATGTATGTTCTGTGTTTGTGTTGATTGTTGAGATATGAGTTACCTACATTTTTGAAAAATTATGGTTTTCTTTTACTTTAAAAGATTTAGGATACTCATTGAGAACATATTCACAGGTTCATTTCCCAAATCCCATGCCCAACTCTCGGGAAGCCCTATATAATGCAGCATCATACCAGAAGCGCCATTGATTGTTGTAATGGGTTATTGAAGGTACGATTTCGGTGTTTATTAAAACACAGGGTACTCCATTACAAAACCTCAAAAGCATCATAATAAATGCTTGTGCAGTCTTGTATAATTTTCGTGTAGAACACAATAGTGATTTGCCACCACCTGAAGAAATAAATAATGTTGATTTTGGGATGTTTCATTTAGATCATTGAGAAATCAACTGGTAGCAAATTATAAAAGACAACTTTGAGTCTGAAAAAATTCGTTGTTTAAAAATCTTTTAGAAAAAAAAATTTATGCTATTTGCGAGAGTGATTGAATATGTCCAGATATAATTTTAAAATATACCAGTTTTTTAGATCTTGGTGTCCTCTAGCCACAGTGACCGTTTATCTGTTTACCAATGAAACACCCGGTATGCATGAGGCCAGATATATCTAGACTATTTTTAATATATTTTTGTTTCTAATCTATTGAATTGGGTGTAATTGTAATTACCAAGATATTTTAGTAAGGTGTAGCAATAAATGAAATATAAAGTATTTTTCATTCGTAACGCCTATATATAACTAATAAATAGCACAACATAAATAAAAACTATGTTCATTTTGTTGAGCTTATAGTAAACTAACGACTCGGTGAAAAAGTGAATAAAAAAGTAACATACGTATATCATTCTTGTTTAACCGTATTAAATAACTTAATAACAGTACAAAAATTAAGTCACATTCTCGTTTAAAGCTACAAATAACATCCAAACAATACAGACATAAAAATCACTGTTAAAACAAAACTGGAATTATTTCCGATTATCAGATGGGTTAAGCCTCTGAGCAATCAGTTTTAATGCAGCTGCTATCTCTTTTTCAACTACGTCTTCTTTTTTGTAGTTTTTCTTGTTTAATTCGAGTATTTTCTCCTAAAATTTCAATTCTTTGTAATAATCTCTTTTTAGACCACTTTTAATTGTATTTCTTGAGAAATCTTGTAATTTTTCAGTTATTCTTTTGGATTTTGTGGGACATTTTACTGAGGGTGTCTGAATATTTGGCACTTTTGAAATTTGTGAACCAGAACATCTAGAGCAGGAACTGGAACATCTTCAAGTGACCTTGAGGTCGAATGGGTACAGTGTATCTGAGATCAACAGGGCCATGAAACCGAAGAGTCCCATGGTTCATAACAGGGATGACTCTCAGGTAGTTGCGAATGCATATCTGCCATATATCCCGAGGGTCACTGACAGAATTGGAAAACTCTTGGGGAAATATAACATAAAAACAGTTTTCAAGCCGACCAAGAAGATCCAGCAAAGCCTCAGGTCGGTTAAAGACAAAAGAGACCCACTGTCAGCGGCAGGGGTTTATCGCATACCGTGTACCTGTGGGAAGGTTTACATCGGTATCACGAAAAGATCCATGGGTACAAGGCTCAAAGAGCATCAAAGGAACTGCAGGCTGGGGCAAACCGACAAATCGGCGGTGGCGGAACACGCATTGAGTGAGGGCGACCACAAGATTCTGTTCGAAAATGCAACACTGATTGCCCCCAACCAGGGTTACCATAGCCGCCTGGTACGGGAGGCAATAGAGATCCAAAAACATGCGGACAATTTTAACAGAAAGGAAGAAGCGTTGACTCTAAACAGAATTTGGAATCCGATTCTGAAGAAATCAAGAATAACTAATGAAATCACAGCAGGTAGTGCGGCAACTAATAATGATGATTATTCCCCGAACCCGGCAGAAGTAATTAACACTCCAGACTACCTGCATCAATATAAATACGCCTTGAGAAATCGAACTGTTTAGCCATCGGAGATGAATAAGCCTCTGAAGAAGCTGGCTACCCGCGCTAGCGAAACGTCAGGAAGAAATTCCAAAGAACGACGGCCTTCACTTCGGGTTTGTCATAAATTTCAAATAAAACTTGAGAGAAAAATTATAGTGTCCTTTGATTTCCATGTGGTCCAGCATTTCTCTAATTTTTGCTTCGTAGTCAGATGTTTCTGATAATGGAAGACCTCCTCCTGTACTGGTTTCATATTTTTTTCGTCTCAGATACTGTTTGATATTGCTCTTCAAATAAAGCCATGTCTGAAATATTTTTATTCATTTAATGGTATGGTGAAACTCATCGAAACGCTATAAAAAAAAAGTTATATCCTGATTACCTTTTTCCAAGTATTTGCATCCTTATGGGTTCCACCTGTAACTTCCCTGCAGTGGCGGATCCACGGGGGGGGTTTCGGGTCCGGACCCCCCCCCCATTGGGAAAATCAGAGATTATTTTTTTCAATTTTTATCGGGGGTTATATCCCGAGTGCACCAAGTTTAATCGGTTAAAATGTGTGCTGCACTTCCATGATTCTCGAAATTTTGCTTAGCAAATGACTTGAGTGTATGATAATTTGATAAAATCCCGAGACCGCAGGTCGAGGGATTTTATTTTAAATTATTATACACGAATTTTGAAAATCATGTAAATGCACGCATTTTGGTCGATTTAACTTGGTGAAGGAGGGATATATGTTTAGATTATTTCCAGAAAACAAGTAAACTCAGGAAACATCAAAATCGAACACAGGAACAATATAGTACCAGAGATAGTACCTGAAAAGTGATCCAAACGCCTGGTTTATTTCGAACATTTTAATCGGTTAAAAGGTCTAGTGCATTTTATCGCTGTAAAACTCTGTAAAAGTAGTCTAGCCTTCAACTGTTTCATCGTTTATTCGCATTGAGAGAAATAATCGGCTCCTAATTTCCAAATTTTGTTAGGGAACGAAGAAATGTCACATGAGCAAGACAAAAAAATAAAATAGAATACATTTTTTTGCTTTAAAATTGAAGAACTTCAATAATTATTATTACATTCCATTGAAAACTAAAGAGGCTACAGGCTACATTTAAACATTGGTAAATTTTCATTTTTCAACAACCAATTTTATCAATTTATTCAATTCAATAATCCTCCAATTCTTAAAAAAAATATTCTCAAGAATTAAAAATAGTACAAACAAGATCTGGATTGAATGTTACCCAAACAAAGAAATAAATTTCGCTTGAAATTTTTGGACTCACCGATTGTTTTTGTCAATCTCTTTCACCTTTTTTTTGGATCTTGACTAGTTGTTGCTATAATTTTCTGTTATATATATGATGCGTTGTTTTTTCGGGTTCCATTCCGTGTTCTGTGGTTTTGATCCTCTGAAGGATAATTCTCACAACGTTTCGGCAAAGTCTCATTTGCCATCTTCTAGGTTATGTCTTGAGTTTCGATCTCCGAACTCGACTAAACGAAACTCAAGACATCACCTAGAAGATGGCAAATGGGACTTTGCCGAAACGTTGTGAGAATTATCCTTCAGAGGATCAAAACCACAGAACACGGAATGAAACCCGAAAAAAACAACGCATCATACTTCGTCCGTGAGAATCTTCATGCTAACATATATATATATATATATATATATATATATAAATTTTGAGTTATAGACCCCCCTTGACCTGATCCTGGATCCGCCACTGCTTCCCTGAATTTGGCGGGTGGCCAACCCTTCCAATCGATCAGCAATAATTTTCTTCCTTTATTAGTTAGTTTTGGTGGTTGTTTTAAAAGAGATTTATTTTCTATAAATTCAAACAACGTTTCCTTCTGCTGTTTATTGACAAAAATTTGTTAACAACAATCAGCTATCACTAAAAAATACAATTGTTGGGTGATCATATACTTAGTATATATCAAAGGAAGTTAATATTTTATTAACTATTTCAAATATTATCGTATCGAAATGCTGATATTTTTATAATTTACTAAGCATGCCTAAGACTAAACTGTACCTGTTAAGAAAACTCTTAAATGCCAATGATGTGAATCATTTGAACCTATTTGATAGATATGCCATCGTTGGCAAAGTGTATCATTCATTCATTTAAGTGAATTTATGAACATTTCATTTCACTACAATTGAAAACTAGGTATAGCATTTCGGAGGTCAATTGAAAATCGAAATATTTCAAAGGTGAATTGACTTTCACTTATATTCAAAACTAGCCCCCCTGGTCTTCCTGATATTAATATTGGTTGCATGATTACATCTTTATATTATTTTTCATAATATTTTTGTGCATAAGCACCAAACAAAAAAACAATTTGGTTATGTTTTTGAATGTTTTGACTTTTGATTTTTGATCCGCTGTCGGTTGTCGCTGTCAATGAGCTACGCATTCAGGCGAAACGAAGCCGCTGAGTAACAGCGGCCACAACATGCTGAGTGGCTGAACTTAGCCGCTGGGACCTCCTGAATGTACCCCTTGTCTATAACGATCAAGTTAAGTTGTTGTATATGATATTGTTACGAATCTCCTAGCGCCAGTCCTGACGAGATCGTAAACGCAGATGAGGGGTCGCGTCGTCATTTTCCAGGAACTGTTTATTGCCGCCTGGAGAATTCGAGACACGTCATCAGGGCTTCTCTCGAAGATTCTCCATAGGTACGCAGATATATAAGCAGCGGTAAATCGCGGCGGAGACAAGTTTTTATTCAGATAGTTAGTTATTCGGAAGTTTGTATTCAGAGCTAAGTGGGGCGAGTTTAGTAGGGCTAAGTGGAGAGAGTTTTGTTATTGCTGAGTGCAAGTAGTCGACGTGTAGAATTTTTAGTACAGAGTTTTAGTACTGACATTTGGAAAGTTATCGGAGCGATTTAAGTGATTGTGATGTATTGTATTGTGATAGAGAGTTATAATAAAAGAAGTTTAGTGTTGTTTGTTGTTTTAATCGACGAACCCAGGAATATATCGTAACAATATTCAAACTGAAAGTCACAGTTCTGGGTTTTTGGAAAATAACTATGTCGTGCACCCTTCATAAACGCTTATTCATTGCCAGCATAAACTAGAGTCTTACTGAAAAAAATATTTTTACTGATTACGTCCCTGCCCTAGACCATTAACCATCACCCGAAATAATTTGCAGATCCCCAGATACTTCTATAGAAAAAACATTGACATGAATTGAGAATCGAAATACAACCCACAATGAAGTCAGACAACCTATACAATATATACAACCTGTAAAAAACGTTCTACCTTTTGTCCTTCGATTGTCTGAGGAGATGAAACAGATCGGCAATAGGTAGTATACTGTTAGAACAAGACTCAAAACAACAAATACTTTTCGTTCAATACTGACACATACTAAACCAAGTAACACAACAGAATACACAAAAAAAAATTGTATTTATGAAATTCCTTGTTCGTGTGGTCAAAAATATATCGGTGAAACGTCAAGACCTTTGAAAGTGCTGAAGAGTGAACCCAAGATGTACGTCAGATTGGTGGTTTAAAATAGTTAGAGCACATTCTCACTGCCGATGGAGATCACTCAGTAGAATAGAATGACACTCAAATGATAGCAAGAGGGAGCAATAGCAGGAGACGAAAATTGAAGGAGTCTGCTTTTATCATGCCTTCTACGGATGCATTGAGATGCATGCATCTCTACTTGATACGGATCGCGCCTGGCTGCCCCTATTGTGAGCCATGTCAAATATCAAATTTTTCTCATTTACAAATAAACAACACGAGATAGTCGCCTGAATATTTTGATTTTGTTTGAAAATTGTTGGAAACATTGAGTTGCTGTTTTTTTTTGTTGGTTTGGTTTGGACCCTGCACAAAAGCGAACTCGATGTACCAAATGCTTCGAATGAGTTTCCTTTTGACATTGTAATCACCACTATAGTCGGGCTGTTCTGAGTGATACAACATCGTGTTTTCTCTTCGCCCGTACGCAGTAAGTAAACATATTTCTGCTTAATATCGATATAATGTAAAGTAAAATCAGTGACATATTTTCGGAATTGCAAGTGTTTTATAGCATAAAATTGCGTGAATTCAGCCGAAATTCTGGATCAAATCCCTCATTAGAAAAAACTGAATTCAACTTAAGCTGAAAATACCTCAGCTCATTCCCGAATGGAATTTTTCTTTGAATTTCCGACGCAATCATAACTTCTAACCTCAATTTTGGATTTAACAAATTTACTTACAAATGAAGATGTTGTTGTATATAAACATTGGAATTTATAATTTATGGCTGGTTATATACAATTCTTATCAATTTTTTTCAAACATTGAGACCATATATTGTTTGTGACTTACAATAAAATTATCATTACAGCTCCAAATGTATGTGTGGATCGATTAAGCGATATTTCCAAATAAACTCTGAAAATGACGTGCTGTTCGGCTAACAACTGCAAGAACAGAATGTACCGATTTTCAAGTTTAAAGGACAAACGATACATCAAATGGCTGCATAATATGCGACGAGGCGGAAATTGGAAACCATCAACGCATTCCCGTTTATTTGAAGTAAATATTCATGTTGTTGCTGCATTCTACCTTTATTAAGGTTGTTAAATTATAAACAAACAAAAAGTTGTTTGTTTGTCAATAATTTTTTCATTTAAATTATATTTCTGTATGATATTTTTCATTGAAAAAAGTTGACTCAACAAAATTTTATAAGATACAAAAATATGATACTTTTGAGTGTTTATGGACAAGATTGACTAACGATTATAATGATATCATGCTAATTTATTACTGTAATGGAGGTTCATGGCCAAAATCTGATAAAAAAAAATTAGCAGTTTTTGGATGACATTTATTCATAGTTGTAATTGATGATTTTCAGAAACACTTTGAACAATCGCAGTTTGAAACTTTGCGTCAAGATGGCTTGGTTAAATTGAAACCAAACGCTGTTCCAACATTGTTTGATGTTTCCAACCCACCACCATTGATAGACCCACCACCACGAAAATCTGTTTACAACAAAAGTAAAAAGAATATGGAAGTGGGTCCATGAAATAGTTGTAAGTGCATTTGTACATTGAGGAAGTGTTGTTTGATAAAACGAAAAAAGTAACATTGTGACATGATTTTATTTTCTGGAAAGTATCGGTTGTTAGGCGTAAAATCAGATTCATCGTGCAGAAGACATGCATTACAATAAAATACAAATTTATTTCAAACTTTCATATAAATTTTGCCGAAGAAAAGTCACACAAAAAATACACAAGTACATACTGGAAAGTTACAGACTACAAAGTTAGAAGGTAAGTAATTTTCAGATATTTAGAAACCCATGAATGCAATACATTTCTCAGAGAAATTTCTAAAATTATGCAACAGATTCCAGCAATCTTCAATCAAAAATTTTATAGCTGGTAATTTTGCAAGAATATTTCGTAATGCTCAATTTTCTAATAAAAAAATTTCATAATTTGTTATATATTCGATAGATAGTTTATTTAACCATGTTACATATACAAGTACGTTTATGGCAGGTCAGAACAGAACGAACAATTGGATGATAACACATTAAAGTGTCCAATATTCTACAAGTTAAAATATGTTGAAAATATCAATGTTAATGGTAATTGAGAAAGACAAAATATCTATAATATTATGAGAAATGGCAAGTGTATATAAGTTTAAAAATAAAGAAATTTCACTAGTACCTATAATATAATACAATTGCGTCAATATTGAAAGTGATTAAAAATGAGATTACATTAATAGTAATCCATAAAATATTGTGAAGACAGAAAGAGATGTATAAAAAGTGCTATACTACATAGAGCTAGACTCTAAGAGAGTTGGCTTTTTGGAGGTATTCCGATACACTGTAGAAGCAGTTTTCAAGAACAAATCTTTTGATTGTAATTTTGAATTTTTTTGATTCTGATAGTTTAATTGATTCATCGAGAGCATTATATAAATTGAGATTTAAAGAATTATGTTGGCTCACAGCTAGTCAGTGTTGTTGAAGATTCAACAAGTCTGCAGATCTGATGGTGTTGTAATCGTGTATATCCGAATGCTTAGTAAATTTGGTCTTGTTATTATGTATTTCCAGTAGAACTGTGAATATGTATAGGGAAGGGAGTGGTATATTATTGAATTAAATAATTCTAGAATCATACAACAGATATAAATCACATTTTGGAATCACTTCGTGTAGTGTCACTGGTTCTATAGACTAGTACCCAAAAATGTGTCACAATAACTGCAATTGAAGTTCCAAAAAATAATTCTGGCA
This sequence comes from Zygogramma bicolorata, assembly GCA_032362365.1. NCBI lineage: Eukaryota > Metazoa > Arthropoda > Insecta > Coleoptera > Chrysomelidae > Zygogramma > Zygogramma bicolorata. Next base: position 5,538,585 of record JAVJAQ010001645.1, on the reverse strand, counting down.
ATTCAACGCTAAAAGGTTTTGACTATTTCGAGCCATACTTCTTAAAATATTAAGCAGCTTGCGGAGTCGAGGAATACATTTGTAGAATGAAACGCATCCTTGCAATAGTTTTCTTGAGAGCCTGATTTTCTGCGAGAAGTGTGACAATCTGTTCCTAACTTGGTTATTCGGGACGATCGTCTGCCGGTGTATCCTGCAGAATAATTCAGAAATAATTTTCTAATAACATTGATTTTTAAATTATAATTTTCAAGTGAAATAATTATGCGTTACATTTTTTTAATTATAATATTACATTAGAAAATTCATTAAACTGCGAAGATAAACCCAAAATATTGTCGGGGCATTAACGAGTTTTGTATTGTTAGATTGAATTAACTCACAAGTGCTATTGACAATATAAAATTGTCTATAATAAATAAAACCACATTTATGACTGTAAACTACGCTATGTGCAAAATTTAAATACCTTGGAATTTTTTTGACAGTAGTCAACTTGAGTCCACTTATTTTCGCGATTTTCCAACCCCGACATTATCACAGACTGCGATTCCCTGTTAAAAGAGAAAGAATATTTTTCAACATTTCTGAAGCGATGCTTACACAAAGTACAATATTTTTTTTTATTATTAAATACGCACTTTTGCAAAACCCTTGTCGAATCCAACATCAAATTCGTAGCAGCTGCTTCTACTATTGATATTTTCACTCTCGGCACATTTTAGCAAACAAATACGATTATTTTACTCGGTTTTCGAACTATATAGATAAATTTTTTTTAAAGAAAACAATTAAAACATTCGACTTCCTTCGATGTTAACATGATTTACATATGCTTCCCTTGTTTTGACAGGACACAAAATGGCGGATGATGCTACACTATAGGAATCTACTGGCATTTCATGGAGCACTGCCTTCGAAAACTACGTATGCTGAATGATCAGAAGAATATTTGGATAAGAGGGGGATGTTTTGAAATCAGCATGCTTTACTGGTGGATCTTACAGCCGATTCAGGCAGATCCGAAATCCGATCGTACGACGATCCGATAGCTTTCTGATTGGTCTGAATTCGAATTAAGACCAATCAGAAAGCTATAGGATCGTCGTACGTTCGGATTTCGGGTCTGTCTGAATTCAGCCTTAGGCTACTTGCACCCACACCGATCTTGGACGGCCGATTTTATGCCGGTCGTCCAAATTCCAATAGTGAATCACATGTGGGAACGGGACCTGGCACACACGCCGACCGCGGATCGGTGCCGGTAAAATATCGGTTAGCAGCCGTCCACTGCCACTGCATGGCCGGTATTACCAGGAAGTAGTGGCGTACGTAACCAAATACACGCTTGCACACCCACCGATTATTTACCGGCAATTATACATTATTCTTCAATAACCTCGTGTCACGACAACAAAGCAACTGATTGTTTGACCGGAAAAAATCCGTTGAGTGTGCAAGCCTCCGCTACCGATAAAATATCGGCCGATTTTATACCGGCCATCCAAAATCGGTGTGTGTGCAAGTAGCCTTAGAGTTTTAGTTCCATTGTCATTCGTTCCGTAATCTGCGCATGCACAAAAGCAAATTACACTTCCATTGCGGATTTTCTGAAGTTGAAATGAAAGTGAAGATGTTGGTCCGCTGAAAATATGAAGTTCATCTTTGGTAGTGGAAGTGAAAGGAAGTGAAAATTACCGTTGCTTAAATCCACATCAACAATCACGTTCTTTTGTGTCTAGCGTATATAAATATAGTTTTCGTCCATTTTACGAATGGCACATGAGCCGAAATAGTTTCGACAACAACCATCCAAACATGTTTTGATCTACGGCGATTTTGTCTCCGGAGATGTATATTAATACGAGAAAATTACATATAATGACTCAATCATAGTCGGCGGCGTGCGGGTACATGAAAGGGAGACAAATTCAGGTCGGATGAAGTCTGGAGCACAATCAGACGGACAATTTTCATTACGACGCTATACGAAAGCGACCGTGAGACTGATTACGGCATCATACGCAAGAAAAACATCTGACTCGACAACGACAGAAAGCATACGCGGGGACGGTGAACGGGGGTGATTTGAGGTGAATGAACAACACGTGAATCCATTCAGGGAGCCACGGATAATTTATCTTCGAGCAGCTGCCCCACCCCTACGAGTGACTTCCAGAAGTCTTCGAGAAATCTTGATATAACTGGGAAACATTCAAATTATGAGGAAATCGAAATCCAGGATCAAAATATTTGAAACTTTTCGAGACTCCCTCTTCCCTTACGGTTTGAGGGTTGAAGTCAAAAGTGGAGGGATTTCTAATGTCTTCCGTACCTTGGTCCACCAAAGTCGCGTGATTGTTATAAAGGTGCCTGACACCTAGAGTGGGACTCTGTGAGCTCAAAATTAAAGCGATTTGCTCAGAATATGACTTCGTATGAACTCGGAAACATAGGTCTCCTTTTTGAGTGTGGAGCTTTATGTTGTGGTAAAACTATAGCCTTTTTTGTATACGAATATATATTTCCTGATATCTCGTGCCCCCCAAGTTCCATAGTATATATTCATCTTATTGATTATAAAAAACTGAACTTTACAAATCGCAGGCTTTGATTTTATGCTTACGAAGGGATCCACTCCTGAAGCAGGACCTGCCACAAGGCTTCCGAAATAATAGGGCATTTGCTCTCTGCATGCCCAGCATATGTGGTTTCAGCCCTTATTCATATTACATATTATCAACTCAGACATCGGTATCGTTTGGACCGAATACCTGTGCCTTAATATCACGGAGATATTGAATCCGTTGCAAGATATGACAAATGCCGATTTTATTGGAAACATTCCTATCTCTCAGACAGATACATGGCGATAAAGCTGATGTAGTTATTCTGTATCATCAAAGTAAGGCTTCGGATGCAGCGAATATTGTTAGAGAATCGAGTACGAGCGGACAAGATATCGACATTTTTTCTTCGAATTCCGCAGACTCTAGCCAGAAAGATATTGAAATGGTAGTCCTGATTATAGGAGTCCTCTTATCTGAAGTTTCAACGTGCGAAATTTGACAGGATTTTTAGCCGTCATCCTCGGATAATCAAAATCTAATCTCTGACCCAATCATCACTTATGACTGGCGAATTTTTACGGTATGATAACATCAATATGATAGAAGTGTTTTTATCTAATTCTGCAACATATGCAACACCCAGAATAGAATCTCCGAAACTCTGTCACCGAATTGGAAAACTCAAATTGATCTGCGAATAGAGAGCTCCATTATTGCAACGACACAAAGATAAGCCGATGCATGAATTTTTCTCCAAATATTCCGGAAAACTGTACTAGTTTTGGAGTACAGAAAAAAAAAATGACATGGTTGACACAATCCATGTCATGAGCCGCTTGAAACCATTATGGCTTTGTTGTTAGTGTATCCGATCAACATGCTTCGAAAAAAAAAAAAAACTCAAAAAAGCAATGATAATAATATTAACTGTATTATTTTGAAGCAATGTCACCACTGAGGAAGATGGCATCATATAGAAACCAATTTCGATAGAAGAATAATTTACCCGTTATTCTTGCTACCATACGATACCAACAATTTATCTGAATTCTTTGTAGTGTAAAATATCAGCTCTGATATATTGCATTATTTGACTACTATTTTGAAACAAGATGAAAAGTAATGAGTTGTGTATCAACTGATATTGCTCTTGAAGTTGTTATTCCTCATTTATCGCAATTCACTCAACCATCATTCGAAATCAATCAGAGTGAGGTTATCTACAAGGGGCAAAAACCGGAATGAAGTTGAATTGCAATCGCTTCGAATTCGACTACCGTGTTTCGCCAGCAGTGTTGCCTACCAAAAGAATCTAATATCTTCACTGTTTCAAAAATTGTTTCAGCCTCGAGACACGTAGTAGACACAAGTGAACAGAGAATTGTTACAATTGGACAAGACTAGAAGGCAGATTTGAGATCTTCAGTATTACCTACCATATCTGGAGTTGATGAAACAAAAGGAACCCTGTTGAGACATATTGTCAAAATAAATATGGATTTCTGTTTCGTGTCAAAATTACTCTTCAATAAATCAACAAGTGAGATCGGTAGTCCCTCGGCTTAAATATACAAAACTTCAAGATTGACAAAAAAATCATGTCTTGTTACCACGATATTCATACCAAAAGATTGAATTATCCGGTAGCATGGAATTCCATTTTCACTCGCCATCTTTAATGAAAAGTTACGAGAAATATGTCAAAAAAAATTCGGAATCGTTTTCGACCTACAGCAATTCACCTGATTTTATTAGAAATGTTCAATAAGTGCCACTTTTGGTATTATTGTTCTTTTACACCAGCTCATATATATTAATATTATTTAAAAGTAAATCATTTCTTTAGTAGAAATTTCAGTTTTTCGATCGAATGGGCTATCGTTGATATCAAAGAAAAAAAAATCTAACTAGAAATGCAAATTTTTCAGAGTGAAAAACTTTTCTTGAGGAAATGAACATGATATTGACCCGGGGAAATTATTTGTTTTAATCCAATAAATCGTTTAACACTCGATTTTTCAACAATGGAATTTGTTGCAACAAGTCGTTGTGGGAAGTGTCATCGATCTGTCAGTTGCTGCATTTGGAGAATCTTATTCCTTTGCGAACATTAAAAAAAGGCACCTAATGTTACGAAGATGAACAAACGCACGCAGTTATTTCTGATTTTTTCCCCAGCAACAAATTTAATGACCTCTTAATAATTTTTTGAATACTCCGATTTCTGAAAACGAATGGAAAGAAAATAAACATTTCTCAGAATCATGCCACCACATATTTGAAGTTTGCGGATACAAATTCACCACAAAAATGCAACTTTATAGAGCTGCATCGTGGAGTTCGCGTATAATTTGTACTGAATTGTTCTAAAATTGTTCTTAAACTGTTCGTTCCGTTAACCAGCTGACGATTGTCAACCCTGAGAAGTCGAAACTTGTGCGAGTAATGGATCAACGAGGCCTTACCTCTCAGCGTGCGATTACCCAGCACGGTGGCCCGGCGAGGAATCGAACCCCGGTCTTCCGCTTGAAAGGCGAATGTGCTAACCGCTACACTACCGAGAACCACTGCTCTGATACTTATCGAATATCGTCTATTCAGGATTTGTCTCTAGCGTCGGCAACACTGCTCTTCGGCTTCAGTTTCGAGCATCGGAATTACATTGCACGAACCTTCGACCGTCGTACTTTAAACCGTTCAACAGACGCCGTTTTTTCTGTTGTTGTATTCCCATAGCGCAGCCCGCGTTGCATGTAGCTACAAAGTTTAATTTCGTAAACAAAAGTATTATTAGAAAGCGCGCATACGAACTGCACTCGAATCGCTAATGCACATGAGCAATTCGAGTTCTCACGAGTGGTTAATGGAAAGGCAATCATCATAAAACATAACACGTCTAAGACGCTTAAAAACCATGGTATGTCAACCGATTCCTGAGAATTTTTGGCCAAATTATACACACCGTTTCTCAAAATCAATGACAATATTTCTTAAGGTACGTTTTGATTGAAGCGACCCTACTATCGCTCTGCGATCATTGCAACAATCGCTTCAAGCAAAACCTACCTTAAGGTATAGTTGATTAAGCTGAAATATTGTATATGCAGAGATGTCAATCAATTGAAATCTAGCTATCTGAGCATTTGGCTAAAATCAAAATTATTCCTATCAATCAGTCAGGCTTTAAGAAGAATTACAGTTGTTGCACTGCACTCTTGAAAATTACCGATGATATTCTCAGGGCAAATGATACTGGTAAGATCACCATTTTGGCCTTATTAGATTACTCAAAGGCTTTCGATACTCTGAATCACGAAATACTGCGGGCGATGTTGAGGTTTGTGGGTCTTTCAATAAATGCAATTAGTCTCATCATGGATTATTTGAGCCATAGAAAACGTGCACTTTGCTATAATGGCAAATTTTCTGATAAATAGTGTTGGCGTCCCGCAGGGCTCAATTCTTGGTTCGCTTCTCTTTAATCTTTACATATCAAATTTTACCAAGATACTCACATCTTGTAATCATCATTTTTACGCTGATGACACCCAATTATATATATATATATATATATATATATATATATATATATATATATATTATTGATTGATGGGAAGTCGAGGGTTCTCGAAGGCTATTCGAGTGACGTTACTTAATAAAAATATTAAATATATACTTTTTCCAAAAAAACTAATTTCATATTTCTAATAATCTTATTATTATATCACATTTTCCTACCTCCTCTTTTGCAGCACCTGTTATTGTATTGAGGTCCCAGCGGCTAAGGCCAAATTGTTTCTCCACTAGAATTTTTCATTGACATTAGACTTTTTCGACAAATGACTTTTGGCGCTTTTATAACCACAAAATTTCATGCCCTTTTTATCTTTTCCTCATGGTGTTTGTCGATACACCTTTTCATTAAAAAGAAAAATAATAGTTTAACTTGTTTATGTGTTGTACTGATACGTATCAATGTTTTTGAAATTTTTAACTATGTGTCATCTGACTTTCTTAACCACCTCATGCGACCATCCTCACTAACAATGTAAGTAAGGAAAAAGAAAAATTGTTCATATTTTCACTCATTAACATTATTTTGTAGCTCCCTGATAATGACAATAACCTATTGTCGAAATATTGGAAATATATTGTTATAAGAGTACACTTTCGCTTTTGCTGCTGTCCCAAATATAATTCCCGAGTTTTTTATATATATATATATATATATATATATATATATATATATATATATAAAGGTATCTTTTATATTTGGGTGTTGTAGTCAATTGGCGGGCTTCAGTAAATGAAAACTATTTTCTGATTATTCGAGCTTTCGGAAAATTTATTTCCTTTTTCAAGAATATCTACAAAGTAAATGGGTTTAAAAGTGATACAATTGACTACAACACCCAAATATAAAAGATACCTTTATCCTGATCAATATAGTCAAATCAAATACTACTTTCCTATATATATATATCATTCTATCCAAAAGAATACACAAATGCAGTTTCTACTCTGAATTACGATCTCAACAACTTATATACATACTCATCACGGCATTGCTTGTTCTTAAATCCTAAAAAATAGACGGCAATTTTATTTAGAAAAAGAGCACATCGCCTCAAAGTTATCAATTCATGCAGAACATTAGTTTCAGAAAATACAAACAAACAATTAAGAATATAATGTTGGAGAAAGCATATTACTCTGTAAGAGAATTCCTCAATGACTCATTAGAATGAATCAGTCATAACGACCATTTTCATTTACCATTATATATTTATACTTTTTTATTTTGACGGACTATCTGTTTTTAAGTAATTGATAATTTGTGCATATGTGTAAAATGTGAAAATGACGTGTATATCCATCTTATAGATGGCTGCTGTTGCAATTACGAATAAATGAATTTGAATTTGAATTTATCGAAATTAAATTATTGTGATATTCTATACAGTAACTGTCTCACCAGCCTGGATGAAAGTAGGATTCAAAAATTCCAAAACTCCTGTATAAGGTTAATTTTTGGCATAAGGAAATACAATCACATCAGTCACTTATTCAAGGAAATCAAATGGTTGAAAATGAAACATCGTAGACGTATACATTCTGCATCAATGTACAAAAATACCTGTATCAGAAGGTGAAGTATAGGACTGACGTGCACCACCTGAATGTGAGATATAAGGGAAGGCTCACACCACCTCTCCATAATACAGCCCAATTTGGGCGATCATTCAGCTACGACATTGTGAAAGTAATTAGCTCCCTTCCATCAAATGTCAAAGTGTCCATTGGTATGAAATCTCTCAAAAGTAAACTGTTCGATCACCTATAATCACGGTGATCATTGTATTATTTTGGCAATTGTACCTTATAAGTTAATAATTCATAAGTGTACATCTCGGTGTACATCTTCATCTTTGTCTATCTTCAGGGGTTAGGTGGAAGAACAGGCATTCAGTTTCACAACTGTATGAACTGAACCTCGCTCAATTTTTTATTCTGCTGTTGTGTCAAACTATATATTTGATAACTAGTGAAGGCCTATATTATTATTATTATAATTATATTCAAAGTCTATTTATAGTGAGTATTGTCGAGGTGCTTATAAACCGCAGACTAAACTTCCACTCATTGATTATGGTTATCCCGACAATGAATGTCCACTGTCTTGATGAAACAAAACGTTATTTTGTCAAATGCGGCACTTTTTTTTGGCCTCACTCAAACCCTGCAGTCAGTAAGCATTTAATTGATTGCTTTCTATTTCTGTGAGCTGACAAATATCATCACACAAACGCATGTTCTTTCAAGCACACATGAATTTTATCATGAAAATAATTGATCATATTTTTCGATGTTTTTTGTATTGAGTATAAGTGATATACTACATTATTTTGGAAGAACTGTTGTAACAAAAATTTCGAAAAAAATTCGCCTCACCTATTCATTCAATCTGTGTTAGTGAAATCAAAATCATCTTTCAGAAATAAATCTTCACGAATGCTGCCCGCGAAGGGTTGAATGATTATAAAAACGAGCAATCCATGGTCAAGAACCGGTGAAATTTTTTGTTTTCTGAGAAATCGAAATTTCGATGTTCGAAATGGTTTCATTCACAAATCCAATGCTAGACAGCTCTTTCCATCCGCAATAGGACACTACTTGACTAACGAAAACAAAAACATTTCGAACTGTCTACTCCTTACGAAGTGAAAAATATCTGAAACTGGTTAAGTGAAATTTGAAGGCAGAACGCCATCTACCGGATGACCAGAGACTCAATTTTCTCATACACCCAGTTTGCAACTTTCTGAGACTCCGTAAAATCCTCTGACTTTGTGTCGCTTGTGCAAAAGCTTGTCGTGTCCTAATTTGCTATGAATACACGATTTACAGTATTTATCGACATACCAATCAGTTGCCTACTTACAATAATTGGTAGGTGTCACATGTCATTGTTATTTTTTTCGCCATATCTGGATGAGTCATATCATTCTGTCGATCACCGCGGTGTTGATCTTAGTAGCGCAGCCTTATTCATATCGACGACCTAACGATTGTGATTGAGGTATTGGGAATTATTTTTGAAAAAAAAGAGCTTATTGAAAAATATCAACTCCCCAGCCTGAAACAAGTTTTGTCCATGACTATTGTATAAAATATTCATAATGCATGTGTTCCTTCAGAAAATGCGATATCTATTATTTACTAGTGAATAATGAAATCAATATCCACTACCATCATATTGATGTATTGATATGAAATGAGCTATCTCTGACCCCATATTACAGTTATTATACACTAGATCAGTCCAAACAGACAAAAATGATATACGTACTCATTCTTCTTTAAAAACTTCAGATTTATAGCATGTAGATGCATGCGATCATAGATATTTTAAAACTATGTACAGAAAAAACGTATTTAAATTCAAAAATGATTTTTCAAACAAGAATTTGGTATGGCTAGGGGTTCACCACTTTTTCCCATTTTCTGTAATATTTATATGGAGTATTTTGAGGATTCCTTCACAGAAAGTTATTCAAAGGGTCCAAGGTTGTGGTGAAGGTTTGTTGATGATATTTTTTCTACATGGAGTCATGTTCAAAATGAAGTTGACACATTTTTGGAACATATTAACAAACAAGAACCAACAATGAAGTCCACATAGAAACAGGAAATAACAATGAACTTCCATTTCTAGATGTAATGATAAAGAAATCGACACGTCATGCAGATGTATAATGAAAGAAAGCGCATATCAACAGATATCTTTACTACACCTCAAGCCACCACACAAGTGTCAAGAAAGGTATAGTAAAATGCCTTTATGATAGAACAAAAATTGTATATAACTCACAAGAAACAATCAATTAAGAGATAAACTTCATAAAATCAGTATTGATAGAAAATGGATATTCGGAAAAATTCATAGAAAAAACTTTGACAGAAATTGAAAATCCAAACACAGTCAACAATGAAGATATTCAACCTAGACAAAATACACAAACTGTTTCAAGCAATATACCGAGCAATATACCTTGTCGTCCCTCGTTTGTCTGAAAAGATAAAACGGATCGGCAACAGGAATGTTAGAATAGCATTCAAAATAACAAATACTTCACGGACAATACTGACACATACCAAACCAAATAACACAAAAAAAACACACAAAATTGTATTTATTAAAATCCTTGTTCGTGCGGTCGAAAATATATCGGTGGAACGTCTCGACCATTGGAAGTGCGAAAGAGTGTGTTTCGGCCGTTCTGTTCAAACAACATTCCTGGGAAAATCAGTGCAATAGGTATTGTCTACTCATAGAACGATTTCCTAGAATTGGATTGTTTACGCCTTCATACTCAGTCAAGATGCTTATGCGCGGGCCGATCACAAGTTAAACAATCAGTATGAATTCTAAAGCCGTTCCGATTCGATTTAAGCAAAAAACGAAGGTTTTTATTCGGCAATTTAATTTTCGATTTCGAATAAAAGTGTGAAATCACCAACTTTCCTTATATCCTTCCAACCATATTCTTCCTCCTCTTCACCTTGGTGAAAATTTAGTTCGAAGGAAATTGTTGTCTTTTATCAGTAAGGTAAGCGATCTATTCTTTATAGTCCATTATAAAATTTCCTTTGGTAAACCCACCAGAGTGAACAGAAGATGTACATCAGGAACAGACAGATAGGTGGTTCTAAATTATCAGAACATGAAGGCATTTTGTCCTTATGTTAGTTTTGAAATATTTGACAAATTTCAATTACGAAGATTGTCAACAAAAGATATTTGCATTTTAACGGGAATTTGCGTATAAGTTTCGAGAACGGAAGCGGATTTAGTTTCCGAAACGTTAACGATAAGTAATTTCACATATATATTGGTTCGTATAATTTTTTTTGATAGACAAAATTTGAGTTATACGAGAAGTTGCTGACTAATTGGACTTGTTCTATCCAGAAGGAATTGTTTTTCGATAGACGCAGTAACTTTTCGTGGTAGATTAAAAATCTGCTCTTCCACACTTGTATAGATTCCAATATTAATTCTTATTTTTTCAGATTGTGGTAGGTTACAAACCCAGAAAACTACGGAACAAATGTCACAATAATTATCTCTACAAAAACCATCATCTTTCAAAATGGACTAAGGTATTTCGAGAGCATTTGGGATCATGGGGAGCAATTTATTTATTCCTTGTGCACAAATTATACTAGAAGCTTTTAAATTCTGATGGTTGCCAGATAAATATTTGACAACGCCGTCTAATTCCAAGTTACCCTAGTCAGTCTCTCCATCCTAATACCACTTCATCATATCGCATAGCACGTGCATATGCATACAAATCAGATATCCAAGTTAGCTTATTCGAGCCAGTAGTTAATTGCGAAATCGTTTGCAGCTCGGTGTATGTTTTTATGATAATGTTGCAATATGATTCTGCCAGTTTCTATGCCAACATTTATTTGTGTTCCTCCAGTTCATGTTATTACCCGGTCCTCTTTTCCGTTGGGATTTTATATCCGTTCGAGAGCATTCGATATTATTCACTTTATTCAAAAGTATAAAAATGTATATGGTTGTGAGGAGTTGTGACGAATCTGAAAATCATCAAGCCCTGAGAGAGGTCCATTAAACTTTTGTATGCAATTCGAGTCACAATGTTCAATATAAAACAAAAACTGTCTGATTAAAACATATCGTATTTTCTTCTTCGCAGTTTTCTAACCTACCAAAATCTGGAAAAATGAGTACAAATATTGCAATCTATACAAGTGTAGAAGGGTAGACTTCTATTTACCCCGACAAGTTGCTAAGTTAATGAAAAAATAGTTCCTTTTGGGTAGAACAATTTTTCGTATAAGTCAAATTTGACTATAAAAAAACGACGAGAACTATATATTTATATATATATATATATATATATATATATATATATATATATATATATATATATATATATATATGAAAATACTTAACGTTAACCCAGAAAACAACGGAACAAATAAATATTGATCTCACAAAATAATGACGTTCAAACAAAAAACTACACAACAAATGTCACAATAATTATCTCTACAAAAACCATCATCTTTCAAAATGGACCAAGGTATTTCGAAAGCATTTGGAGTCATGGGGAGCAATTTATTAATTAATATTATTATTGTGTTCACTCTTTCGCACTTTCAATGGCCGTGACGTTTCACCGATATGTTTTTACTGCACGAACATGTGATTCGATAAATACAATTTTTTGAGTTTTCTGCTATGTTACTTGCTTTAGTGCGTATCAGTATTGAGCATGAAGTATTTGTTGTTTTGAATGTTGTTCTAATATTATACCTGTTGCCGATTCGATTTATCTTTTATCTCCCCCCCAGAAAAACATCAATTGTAATTCATACTTGTCTCAATAAACCAGAGAATATTCCAGATATAAGTACTATTATTTATGCTTGAATGGAAAAACTTTGATTCCGCATTTGTATGTAGACAGATGAGAATTGCGAGGTTTCTACAAGGTTGTCCCTGGTATCATAACGATTGAGTTGACTGGAATCGCCTGCTTATTCGTTCAGTCAACTATTAAGAATTGAGCATATTAACAGGTGGGTGTAGAAAAAAGTATTTCATAATCAACCAAATCGAAAGCCTACCACAGATTCAGTGGTAGTAGGCCAAATTATCAATTCATTTCAATTGTTAGGAAGGCACAATACAAGCAGACTTGCTCAGGTGCACCTTATTGGTTCGAATTTGATTCCATTCTCGATTTATTCGCTATCCATGCTGACGATGCGTGTGGCTACGTACATTTTTATTCGAATAGCAAATTCGCAAAATACTTCCAGAAAGTGCTGTAGACCCGATCTACTTATAGTCCTGACAAACCGCTCCGTTGATTTACTGACTCCGCTCCGCTTTGATCGTTCGAAAATAAACACGAATTCGCCTCAACTTTAAAATTAGTGCAGCGTGAATTTCGTGCTGGACCTTTCAAGAGCACGCAGATACCGCTTAGTTTCGAGTGGAGGTCAGTTATATTATCGAGGCGGAAAATGAACCATTTCCCTCGAGAGAAAAATATAGCTTACGAAGGCTGAAAGCCGAGCTGAGATATTTCTCGAGAGGGAAATTTCATCTTCTGCCGAGGTATATATACTATTTCACTCACAATATTTCGAAATGATCTAATAACGTCATGAAGAAATGATTATTTGCGAGATCAATTCCGATACATTCTGTTTTTCAAGTACGCATTGCACATAAACGAATTAAATGACTCTCCCACAAAAATTCTCAATATTCTCATTCTTTATGAATGCCATGTGCCACAATTTGAATTCTCCAGTTTTGTGACACTAGTAGATCGATTTGGCTGGGAGGTGGTTGGGACTAGTCAAATAACTGAAACCACATCAAATCAAATCAGTTTATTCATTCAAAAGACCCGTTAGGGTATAGAACATGTCAAGGTATACTGTCTGATACATGAGCATAAATATAATAGACTACTAAACAAAATAAAAGAATGGCAGTAAAATATTTGATTAAAAAGATACATTCAAAATTCGTCGATAACATAAAATATTTGAATAAAAAGTTACATTAAGAATTCGTCAATATCATAAAATAAGTTGTCTTGCAGAAATCGTTTTATAGAGTTCCGAAATTTGAAGTGTGTAGGCTGATTTTTAATGTCAGTGGATAAATGGTTGTAAACTCTTACACCTGTTGATAGTGGTCCATTTGATGTTATTTGGAGATTGTTATGATATGGATAGATCAGCTGATTGTTTCTGGTTTGGTAGGCATGCATGTCCAAATGCCTGGGAAGAGTGTTTTTTATCTTATGAATGTAGCAGGCAACCTCCATAATGTAAAGACAGGCCAGAGGAAGAATATTCAATTCGGCAAATAATGGTTTGCAGGAATTTCGGGGTGATAGATTTTTTAAAGTTCTTATTGCTTTTTTCTGAATAAGAAATAGATGCCGTGCAGCTGGAGAGTTTCCCCATAGTAGAATGCCGTGAAGCAGAATAGACCGGACTTCCGCAAAGTAGAAGTTTCTCAGAATGCAGATATCAACCACATTACGCATACATCGAATTTGATATATTTTTGTATTTAGCTTTTTTATAGTTGCTGTAATGTGCTCATTCCAGCTGAGATCGTCCTCCAGGGTTATTCCCAAGAACTTTGTTGAGGATTTTCTGATAATATTTAAATCATTCAGTTTAATTGAGGGTGGATTGTTTATTATTCTTTGTCTAGTGTGAAAGATTAAATACTCAGTTTTTTCTATATTGAGATGTAGTTGATTGGCTGAGAACCATACTCCTAGTTTACAGAGAAGATCGTTACAAGCTTTTTCATTCATTTCACTACATTCCTGAGAGACAAGAAAAAATGAGTCATCAGCATACAGCGTGATGTTATACTCGGGTAGAAATTCCACTATGTCAGCAATGAATAAAGAAAATAATATTGGGGCTAAAACACTGCCCTGTGGCACTCCCAACTCCAGCTGCGAGGCATCTGAGCAGTGCTTACTAATAGATCCGTCCACTTCTTTGAAACAAATTTGGACAAACTGACTCCTGTCGGAAAGATATGATTCGAACCATTTGACTGCAATTCCTCGTATGCCACAAAGCCAAAGTTTTTGTAGCAGTGCTCCATGAGGAACACAGTCAAAAGCCCTACTCAAGTCACAAAAAATTCCAACCGGGGAGTTTCTTTTGTCGATCTCGGACAACACATCATTATAAAAGTCAAGTGTTGCTGTTGTTGTGGATTTTCCCTTCCGAAAACCATGCTGCTGCTCTGGTATGAGTCTGTATTTATTGATAAAGGGAGTTAGTCTGTCCAGCATACAATACTCAATCACCTTTGCAAACGGAGAAAGGCCAGATACCGGTCTGTAATTGTTCATGTTGGTTTTTTCTTTTTTTTTTTGTGCACTGGAGTCAACTTAGCTGTTTTAAGGCAGTCTGGAAATATGCCCGATGCAAATGAATGATTTACTAAGTGGGTTAGAATACCGACTACATCCTTACCAAATTCCCTTACTAAAGCAGAAGAAATTTCATCTGGACCTGTTGACATTTTATTTTTCAGTTTTGATATAATATGTAGCATTTCAGCTTCAGAAAATGGCACCAAAGCAATAGAGTTTATGTTGTTTTTGCCTGAAAAATCAAATTTACCTATTTTTTTGATGGACTTTGCGACGTTCCTTGGTGCCTCAGTAAAAAAATTGTTGAATATGTCAGCTATTATCTTGGGGTTAGTAATTTCATTATTATCATGCAGAATTTTCATGTTAGAAGAGTTACTTTTTTTGTTTCTGAGCTTGTTGATGATTTCCCATGAGGGTTTATTTTTGTGTTCTCATTTCTCAATTAAGCTACCATAGAATGTTTTTTTTGCGGTTTCAACGAGATGCACATCATTTCATTGTCGACGTTTCGACTCGTATTAGGTCACTCTAAGGGCGCTACAAGGAAAAAGTTAATCAGATATATAAAGAAATACACCTAAGAAATTAATGAATCGATCCTGAGATTCTTGAGTAAGTTGGTTTCTCATACATTTCTATTACGTTTCACGAATATTATTTTACAAATATCAACATTTGGATTATGGACAATAAAATGTGGACTGGCTTAGAGTTGAAGAGAGTGCTGGTCTCTTTAGGAATAGTTACTCCCGGCATCTGAATATTGGATGAACATATATTGTCTTTCTTTGAGAAGAGACATGTCTGAGCTTTCCCAGCATTAAATTCCACTAAGTTGATGTTACCCCATTTTATTATTTTCTCCAAATCATCGTTGATTCTATAGACGCAAATATCACTATATATTCCTGTTTCTTGTGTTAATATCTCTGAAGAAGAAACTAGTACGGAGAGTACTGTCGTCCGCAAAACCATGCACTGAACAAGCATATCAGTAATATGAAGCAGAATCAAAGTGGGCGCTGGAACTGAACCCTGTGTAACACCTGCATTCATTGAGAGTATCAGACTATACTCCATCAACAACCACGTATAGAGACCTATCAGACAAGAAACTCTTCAACGAAGCACACAATTGTTGATGTACGCCATAAGACGGCAGTTTAGAAAAAAGACCCCGATGCCAAACCCGATCAAATGCTTTTGCAATGTCGGGTGCAACAGCTAACGTTTTTCGGAATTTTTCGATTGAATGCTGCCAAATGTGTGAAACATACGGCAATAAGTCACTTGTCGATTTTTGAGGGCGAAATTCGTATTGTCGATCATTCATTATTCCTGATTTCTGCAGATATTTTATAAGCTTCATATTGATTTTTTTTCCATAACGAAATGATAGAAAGCAATGCAAATGGTCTATAGTTACAAGGCAAAGTTTTCTTCTCTTTTTTAGGAACTGGCCGAACCTTTTCTGTTTTACAGGACTTAGGAGAAACCCCTAAGTAATACGAAAGGTCGAGCAACTCTCAAAGTATCGGTGTCAATTTGGGGGCCATTCATTCATTTGATCCGCATTGAAAAACACTAAAAATACACCAATAAAGTTCGAAACGATTGTTGACGAAGTTTTTTCCATCGAGTTTCTATAACATTTTTTATCTCTGTTTAAGTTGCATTTGTTTATATTATTGAATACAGAGATCGATAGTTCGTAAATGAATAAACGCCAAGGAGTTAAAATATACAAAGAAGGGCAAGGTAGGGCGTTTTATATTATATCCAAAAAGGTTCTCCGATTATTAGTTGGTTGTCCGGCTTCAGCGGTTTGAGGTATGATACTCGTGAAAAGAACAATTTATAATTATGGAAAACCCACGATATTTGAAATGAGGGTGGGAACTACCTTGCACTGATGAGTGTCTTATGTACCCTTCGCGGTATTTGCTAGGAGACTAGTTGTTTGCTGACATCAACCAACTGTATAGGAAGCTGAGAGTGGCATGAATCAGTATTCCAAAGACGATTTAATATAAGTAGCAACACACTGCTGAATAACTTTATCCAACTTCGATTCATGCCGAGTTTGTAGAGGAAAAAATGTAACAAAATAGTTCAAATAACGAAAGGTATCTCACTTCGACGACCAGAAATATCACAAATCTATGTTGAATTCCAGAAATACAATATAAAATTCTGAAATCGTAACGCCAACTTCGAATTCAATGATGGAATACTTGAATCCAATTAGAAATATAGAAATCCAAGAGTGAATCCTGGAATCTCGGCAGAATTCCCTTTCAGAATGCTCTTTCAAGGTTTGAAAGGAATTAGGAATTGAATAATGTCAAAATGTCTGTATCGCATTTCGTGCATATGTTGAACATTCAATCTCAACAATCGGAACCCGTATTACCAGTTCCATGTTACTTTCAGAATAAATGAATCAAATTCAATGATTATTCATGAATTCTCAATTGTTCTTGAAGTTAATTATCACGGTTTCAAGATAATAAAAAACACCTCGTACGACTTGAGCAAGTTTATATGAACACTTCTGTATGAAATATGACATGAAATAGCCTCCTGACATAATAAAGTTTAACGAATTCATTCGAATATAAGAGGACGGAAAAAGCGAAATGGAGACTATGGTCTTCTAAAAGGCAGACTTGTGTCTGGGAATAGACGAATGGTCTTCATTTATATAAAATGGAAGCACTGCGATTTCTCGTCCAGAGGGTAAAAAATGACATTTCCTTTGAAGAAAGATAAGAAGGACAGTAAAAAACAAAATTTAAAGGGTGAAGCTGAAGTGTACGGTTACAAACCCAAAAATAGTGGACAAAATAATTGTGAAATGTAAATTTAGGATAACTCTTCGTTGAACTTCAATTTTCGAAAAGATGAAAAGCATACAGAACTTCTTATAAATTACAACGACTTGAATGGAATATCTAGAATATCTAGATAAATCGTTATTGTTAGATTAGAGTATTTCAGAAGGCGTTTTATCGACAGACGGCAGAGTTTTCAGTATGAAGCATTGAGGAAAGTAGAACTTAGTGAAGGAGTCGAAGTTTTATAAAGTTTTTAGGAAAGAATTGGATGTTTCGATCAGTTGAGAAGTTAAGTGTTATGTAAACGAATTATAAGTCGGTGCAGTAGTTGTATTTTATAGCAAAGGTAATAATAATAGTTTAGTGTTGTTCGGAGTATCATCAGGATAAACGAACCCAGAAATATCGTTACAATATAAATCAGTTTCCAAGGTCGCAACCAGAAATTCATTGTCTAGAGACATTTATCTATAGAAACCGCCGAAAGGAATATCATTCACACATAAGATAAGAAAAGGGTAGAAAAATCCGGTGTTGCCCAACATGATCATAGAACCCTGATCTTTAGATTCAGCATCAATCTTGGTTGGTTGATGGAGCCTCTGAAAACATTTCAGACTATAGCAAACAACAATTATATTTCACATTCCCAGGAGAGAAAAAAATCTGCTTCGTAATAAACAAGGTCAATGAAGCCCTTCCGTTCCTTCACAATAAAAAATATGGGCGACGGCGGTAGCTCGTGGAGCCACCACAACGAATTTAAACTTTTGCGTGATTCCTACTACAATGGAATTGGAAATTCTGATGGAAGTGTTTTCCGACTTTTCATACAGAAACACCCAATGGGAAATTACATTGGTTTGTAACAGAAAATAAAATAGCGAGCTATAACCGGCATTGAGGAACATATAATTCACATACAGTGTCACACATAAAGTTCGCGACATGGAGTTTTTTTTCATTTATAGATATAATGAAAATTTGGCTTGGCAGTTAGTTTGTGCTTGAAAAATTAGTAAAAAACAGCCTCTTTCCTTTTGTCATGTGATACTCTAAACCTGTCAAATTTGACATTTTTTTCGAAAATCCTCAAAAAATCAGTTTTTTTTGGAAATTTCGAAAAATGCCAAAGAGAAAAAGTGCTCAGTTTCCAATTTTATACCTTTGCTCGAAATTTGGACTCTTTACTGTCACTTCGACTTTTTTCCAATTTTTTTAATTTTTCGAATCTTTCGCTCTATCGATTCGAACGAAACATGATTCAAATTTCATAATTTTGATGAATACGAGACTTCAATGTCATATCTTGCCCAGAATATACCCGCATTGGCCTGTTACCAGAAAAAGAAATGAATACACCTCCAGAACGTTAATATATCAGTAATCGAAAAACGTATTTCTCTTTATTCTTATTACACTCGTATTCCTTTTTTTAGCAGACTTGTATCCCATTAGCTGCAGATGAGCTCCAAATATTTTGATGCAGTTTACACCCAACAGTGTGACTGTTGGATGTAAACTGTTAGATGTAGTTATCGAGCAAATAATGACGCTTCTTGAGTTAATTTCATAAATCTTATATTTTTTATTTTCACCATTAGGTGTGTAAATAACATTAAAACAAAATAACTATAACCAAATTCACAACAAAACATCATAACATTCATTGATTTATCTCAATGATCTTATAAAGAACCCGAATTCATCATTCAGTATGCCGTCCTTCCCGTTCTATACAAATTATAGTCCTTTCATTCACAGACTTGGTGGCTTTTTTAATATATAGGGGATTTATGTTAGAACAACACTCCCGAATGGTATTCTCCAAATGTTCTTTGTTTGCAAATGGTCTGTGCTTATACACTTTTTGTTCAGATAACCCCATAGAAAAAAGTCCATCGGAGATAAGTCCGGTGATCTTGGGGGGCAATAATCTTCCCAATCTCGTCCTATCACTTTGCCCCTAAACATCTGACTGAGACACTGTTTCACTTCTACCGTTTGGTGGATCGGTGCCCCGTCAAGCTGATACAATAAATTTCGTCTAACACTTAGAGGCAGATTATCCAAAACTTCAGACAACTGATTCATAATGAAATTTTTGTACATGGCTGCGTTCAAATTTTCTCTAAAAAATATGGTCCAATTATTTGGTTATGTAATAACCCACACCACACATTTGTCTTGAATGAATATTCGTCACGGCATTCTATTACACAATTTGGATTAGTGTTGGACCACCAGCGACAATTTTGGGAACTAACTGTTCCGTTCGACGTGAAAGTTGCCTCGTCTGTCCATAAAATCCTATAGGGAAATGCGATATCATTTTCTCTCTCACCTTGGAACCAAAAGGAAAATCCTACTCGAATATCGAAATCTCTTGCTTTAAGAGTGTGTATGAACTTTGGCTTATAGGGATGGAATTTATTTTTGTGCAAAATTCTTCTCACAGTCTCTCTGCCAACCCCTGTATCTTCACTAATACTCCTAATATTAGTTTTTCCGTTTTCAACAACGCTCAAACAAACATTGAGTTGTTCTTCTTCATTATACTTTATTGGATTATGTGGTTTCTTGAAACGATTGTCCACAGAGCCAGTTTCTTTGAATGTGAAGTAAATATTTCTTCCTGGATGCCGGCGATTGAAAATACAAGCAACATCTCGATATGGCACATTCTCACCACATAAAAGAACGATTTCCACTTTGTCTTGCGTGGATAACATTGTACATAAAACTTATTTGTGTATGAATGTACGAAAATATGTACACAAAACAACTCGATTTATTGAAAGCAATAATTTGACATTAACCAAAACTAAAAATTTGTTTCAAAAGCCTACTGAGGGAAAATTTTATTTCGATTTGATCAGTACCTACTATTTTCTTCCCGACATGTTGCATTAGTCTTGTAATGTTTAAAATCACGAAAATTTATATCATGTTTAGTACAAATCGCTAGAATCAAAGTCTTTTGAATAGTTTTGAAACTGTAGGTCAATGTTTAGTTTACAGAAAAGTATGGTATTTCGGGTTAGTTTGTAACTGAATTATTGGTCAGAAAAATAATCAAACTGGATAAAAATCTATTAAAAAAAGAAATACGAGTGTAATAAGAATAAAGAGAAATACGTTTTTTTGATTACTGACATATTATCGTCCATACATTGAAAAACCGAATCAGTTTAACAATGAAATGAAAAAACTAGATGAACTTTGCAACAACAAAGACGAATTTCTGGAGGTGTATTCATTTCTTTTTCTGGTAACAGGCCAATGAGGGTATATTCTGGGCAAGATATGACATTGAAATCGTATTCATCAAAATTATGAAATTTGAATCATGTTTCGTTTGAATCGATAGAGCGAAAGATTCGAAAAATTAAAAAAATTGGAAAAAAGTCGAAGTGACAGTAAAGAGTCCAAATTTCGAGCAAAGATATAAAATTGGAAACTGAGCACTTTTTCTCTTTGGCATTTTTCGAAATTTCCAAAAAAAAACTGATTTTTCGAGGATTTTTGAAACAAATGTCAAATTTGACTGGTTTTTGAGTATCACATGACAAAAGGAAAGAGGCTGTTTTTTACTAATTTTTCAAGCACAAACTAACTGCCAAGCCAAATTTTCATTATATCTATTAATAAAAAAAACTTTCATATGTCGCGAACTTTATGTAGACACTGTATAAGATTCAGAAGGTGGAAAAGTCCAGTATCGCCCAGCATGCCCAGGCAAATCTTTATAGAATTAGTGAAAATAATCGGGAGTTATATCCTGAGTGAACCAAGTTTAATCGGTTAAAATGTGTGCTGCACTTCCATGATTTTCGAAATTTTCGCATAGCAAATGCCTTGAGTGTATGATAATTTGATAAAATCCCGAAACCGCAGGTCGATGGATTTTATCTTGAATTATTATACATGATCGAGCGACTGAGCTTGGTGAAGGAAGGATAAATGTTGAGATTATTTCCAGAAAATATGTAAGCTCAGGAAACATCAAAATCGAACACATGAACAATATTGTACCCAAGATAGTACCTGAAAAGTGAGCCATACGCCCGGTTCATTTTATTCAGTTTAATCGGTTAAAAGGTCTACTGCACTTTATCTGGGGTTATATCCCGAGTGCACCAAGTTTATTCGGTTAAAATGTGTGCTGCACTTCCATGATTCTCGAAATTTTGCTTAGCAAATGACTTGAGTGTATGATAATTTGATAAAATCCCGAGACCGGAGGTCGAGGGATTTCTCAAGCCACTCGAGATAACACGTGACAGGAGCCGATTTCAACGGTGATCGGTACAATCTTTCCCAAGCTACAACAAACAGACAAGTAAACAGAGACGTTCAAAGCACTCCGACAAAATGGCTACGGAACAAGACAAACTAGGACAGTAGCCCCCCAGGAACATGAAAAGTCCGTGACATTCCCTTACAAAGGAGTCTCTGACAAAATCGGAAAAATAATGAGAAGAAAAATATACAAAGCACAAATGACTCTTTCGTTATGAGACCAAAGGACAGGATTTCTCTCGAAAACCAAAGAGTATATAGTATCACATGCGGAGACTGTGATCAGCCATATATAAGCCAGACAAATGAGAGAATTCCAGCTAGAGTGCAAGAACACAGAAATAGCATAAGGACGAAACAGACATCTTCTGCTCCCTTCCAACACCATGATCGGACAAAAGGATGGAAAGAGCAGTAACATTCTCGAATATTCCAACTGAGAAACTCCAGAATAACAACTTCGCATACTCAACCATCAGTGCAAATTAGCGTGATGGTAAAAATTGTTGTTCTAGCGGACGTAGAAAGACCATAACTCTATATTGGGATGCGAGGGGAAAAAAATCTAATTCCAGGCGAGCATGCGGTCTTCGACGCGTAGCATCGTAGCCATGTGCTGCCGGCCTCATTACCTTGGATACAGAGAGTCGATATGTTGTGACCGCCCAATACGCACTCTCTCATTTATGGCATCGCTCCTCAAATCGATAGTGTTGTTATTACAAATAGCGGAGGAAAAACTATGCTTTTTCGGAAAATTCCATTGAGAGACACAATTCTACGAACCGAAGCGAATGGCCGTTGTTTTCTCCCTGTCTGAACGCTCTCGCTCCTTGTCTAGCGATTCGGGAAAGATATCGTTACCAGAAGATCTTTTCAAGCTCGCAGACGAGAAGGGTCGTTTCAGCCACACGGACGATGCAGATTAATGTTTCTGTTATGTCTAGGCCAGACAGAAGGACTGGTAACAATGATCACGACATTCTATACAATACCGCACGTACCCGTCATGAATTTACTCAGGTGCCTTGGATCCGATCAAACAGCGGTATATAGAACAACTAATGTGGATGAGAACTCATTTTATCATAACATCAGGTCAAGCTGTGGTTCAAACAGGGCAGGTAGCGTTCAGAATGGGTATGCGTCACAGAAGATTTATCAGTCCCATCTACTGTTTTATCAGTTCTACCGTTGCCTATTGCAAGAGAATCCGGGAATACAGTTGAGACACCCCCAAAGACGAGATACACGAGATCATCATTCACTTTATATGGATGACCTGACACTTTTTGCCTCAGGGACAAGGGCTCACACCAGATATAGAGGGTGGGTGAAAGAAGACACGCAGGTCAGAACCATCCGTTATCATTTCGATGATGGAGAGAGGCATATGTACCTCAGGGTGAAACAACGCTATTCCCAGCCAGCTGCAAACCGCATCATCGGACTTATCGGGGGAAAAAAATGTTCCCGCAACAAATATGCTAGCAGTTTGGTTCTGCTCAATTTTTCTTGAAATAGTCACATTAACTCTGGAGAACTGCGACGTAAGGACTTGCATTCCAAATAATTCTTTTCTCGGTCACTCACTTGTACCACCTTTGACAACAAGGACTTCTGGGTTTGAAGTGTCCACAAGAAAGAATAGTGCTGGATGGAGCTTGTAAAGGGTTTTGCTTCTCATGTGAAACTGAAGATAAAAAACAACTGCACACGAATCCCAGGAACTCACTCTCTCTTATCCCTCTAAATGACATTGAAGACTTGGCTTATCAATGAGTGTAACGTTTGTTTTATTCATGTTGAGTGCTTCGAAATCGGAGATAAAGAGATTCCGGAAGATAATTTGGGAATTTTTCCGATTTCATAGTTAATTAATACGATCAATCCAAGGGATTCTATTATTGATCCATTCAAAACGTTTTCGTTTTCACTGGTTGAACCAAATAATCAGAAGTTTTTTTTTTGTATCATCTGAGACACCCACATGGTAATGGCCAAATACCTGTGCTGTCTATTCAATCCGGTTTTGCTAACGAGAGGTGCCAATGAGTCTGATATAGCCATTCTAGATCATCAGATTGAGACAGTTATATTTAAGGAATTGTCAGTATACACGATTCTCACACTCAATGAGCACTTACCTTGGGGGCGTGGAAAGTAGTTGTTGGATGATGATGCTATTTATTTTTTTCTGTATGTTGATGAAATTGACGTATGCAAATTGTACTTTATGATCAGCCACTTGTTAAATGAATGATCATCAATTGAGGAGTGGAGTACCATCCTCTTTTACGTCGATATATTACTGTAGAAACCTTGGTTCAGATAGATGGGTGTGAACCTTATCGTACCACTTTCAAAGTGTCATTAACTCCTAAGATTCACGTACAGTTTCAGCGATAGGAGAATAGGAATCATAGAAGTGTTTTTTCTTGAAGCATGAGATTCATAACATTTGTTAATCCTCTGGATATGGAGAGAACAATACAAATAAATTAGGGCAGTAGTAAAATCATTTTTTTCCAAAATTTCAGAAACTTATAAGAATCAAGCACTACTTCTCCGTATGGAGACTTCGCAACACTTATCAAAACGATCATTTATCACATTCTACACAAGTTTCCGGAGCTAATATCTTCCATTTCTGCAACAAATGATGAGCACATTATCATTTACATACATACATGTTTCTGATCGTTTGAAGAATATGAATTGCGCAATCGAAGCATATTATGAGCCCATATCAGCGACCTGCATGAATTAGAATATTAACACATATTCTTATTCACTAACTGGTATCGAGCTAATTATAAATGTTATCTAATATGAGATAGGTGGTAATAAAAGCGCTCGAAAAGCGAATATTCCAAAAACATGTTGAGAAAGATGAAGGCGGATTTTATTATACAATTTGCGGTCGAAAATAGCAGTTTAACTTGGCGATAAACACTCCTTACCGACGTTGATATCCACCAGGGCTTCATTCTATTCCCGGTATTTACGATAGTGTGGGAAAATATATTTTTTACTCCCACCCGTAAATATGCTGATTTCTTTATAGTTTCCTAAAAGGATAAGTAGGCGATTACAGTCAGCTGAATGGATATGATTTCATATCCACACAAGGTAGGATATGAATTTCACCAATCACAGAGAACACACACAGCCAAAACCCTCCAAACCAGAGTTACCCGTGAAGCCATTGAAATCGAAAAACGTCCCAATTGTCTTAATAAACGCAACGACTCCCAAAGACTCCTCAATACGTGGAAACCACTTTTGGTCCGACATACATTTACTCTGACTTGAGTACTAATCCGATTGAAGCTCTCATCGACCGTCCGACAAGGAAACTGTTCCAGACGCGGATCAACCGGAAAATCCAGTTATCATATATATATATATATATATGATTAATTGTGTTTTCGGGTTTCATTTCGTGTTCTGTGTTTTTGATCCTCTGAAGGATAATTGTCACAACGTTTCGGCAAAGTGACAATTATCCTTCAGAGGATCAAAAACACAGAACACGGAATGAAACCCGAAAACACAATTCATCATACTTTGTCCGTGAGAATTTTCATGCTAATATATATATATATATATATATATATATATATATATATATATATATATATATATATATGATGAATTGTGTTTTCGGGTTTCACTCCGTGTTCTGTGATTTTGATCCTCTGAAGGATAATTGTCACAACGTTTCGGCAAAATCTTCATTTGCCATCTTCTAGGTGATGATTGAGTTTCGACCTCCGACCTCGATATATATATATATATATATATATATATATATATATATATATATATATATATATATATGCTGGCTGGAACTTCCGGTTGATCCGCGTCTGGAAAGATGGAAAGATTAACTTGTCTACGTTTCGGCTCCCATTTCGGAGCCATTTTCAAGACTGAGTGACCTTGCGTCTAGGTCTGAGTTGTCGTCTTACTAGCTGGCTATCATCACTGGAGATCGCCGATCAAATATATATATATATATATATATATATATATTAAAAAATGTGGGAAATTCGAATAGGAGTATGGACGAATTGATGACCAGATATTTCGATTGATACCGATTTAACCGCCTCGCGATTTAGAACATAAATATGCACAATGACGAATGGATATTTGCATACATTCTTGGTTAATCAATGTACAAATAACTTTGGTCTCTAATTTTTCGTGAATATGTGAACAGAAACACATCGCCCATGATGCGAATAACAATTCGGTCGATGAGTGAAACAGTAGAACAAAAAAGAGCATAATTGTGTCGGAAGATATGCTACAATGGTACGCGTCCATAGGTATGCATGGTACGTATCGTACGGATTGTATAAAACGGATCGATTTGTGGTAGTGCGTCCACTGTATCCGTAGCGATCGGATTGCCGATGCGACTGTCGGCTTTTAAAGGTAGGCGTCCATAGGTATGCATCGTACGGATTGTATAAAACGGATCGATTTGTGGTAGTGCGTCCACTGTATCCGTAGCGATCGGATTGCCGATGCGACGCGCGACGGTCGGCTTTTAAATAACATTCGCATTTTCGTTGTTAGTGGACGATCGGAAACATTACAGTGTGTAATGTTTCCGATCATGGAAAGTGATGAAGAACTTGTCATTATTGCTTTCTTATTGGATGAAGAAGAAAGAAGAGGAAATAAAAGAAGACAGAATGTGGATACATGACATATTCAAAAAGAGATCACAATTTGGAGAATATCATACACTATTCACTGATTTGCTCCATGATATGCGAAATAACAATTATAATAGAAGCACGTGTGTGTACT
Source organism: Zygogramma bicolorata (assembly GCA_032362365.1). Lineage (NCBI taxonomy): Eukaryota > Metazoa > Arthropoda > Insecta > Coleoptera > Chrysomelidae > Zygogramma > Zygogramma bicolorata. The sequence continues at coordinate 5,511,573 of JAVJAQ010001645.1, read as the reverse complement.
TAGTGTCAAAATGTAACAAAATTCAAATGATCTGTGAGGCGACCAGTGACTACCTGTTGTGACATGCCTCCACTTATCGGCAATCCGCATGTCGTCATCCGCACCTGTCGGAAAAGTTGCCCCTTCGATCAATTTCATCGGCATTACCGACGGACCGACACGTGCGATCCTTACGCTGCCGGTCAGTGGACGCATATATATAACTTACTACTTACTATTGGGAAGAATTTCTACCGATGAGGGCGCTGATGTCTGTTCAAAAATGTCGGCAACAAACCGTAATCAGCTGATCGTAATCTGTCAAAAACATATGTTTACTATTGTTAACGTTGTATTCTGTATTGCACCTTGTGTTTTTCGAATTTTGGCAAAGTTCTGTGTAAAACAAATGTGTAGACTACCCAGTGTGTGAATGTGTTAGAAGTGTACCATAATTTCACATTCTGAAGTTTGTTTTTGTTTAACGTGATGAAATAGTTCAAATATTTTCCGATAGAGGCGTATCTGGATGATGAACTTCCCAATACTAATAATTCTAAAATCCGTTTCATACGATACGTACGATGCGTACCTATGGACGCGTACCTTGAAACAACATTCTTGTGTCTGAGAGAGTTTTACATCGAAAAAAATGTTTTTCAGAGTGAGCTCTTCAGACTTTAGACAAATAATAACTATATGGTTGCCTGAACTTTTGGATATCCTTCCATGGCGAGCTATGATCACAAAACCCAAAAAATTAACTCGTGAAAATAGTTCATTAACTTTAAATAAATGAGTTTTCTCGACTTTCTGTGAAACTTCGATATCATGAAGGTTCAGAAGATGGTTTCGTAATCTTTCTTCATAATAACACGAAATCATATAAACCTCTTTTCAACACGATGAGTGTATTACAATTACAAAGGCTCCGGAAAACATCTCCTGATGTCTTGCAGTATCCAATGGATGCCGATGATTAATTAATGTTCTTAGATCAAATGAAAATCATTTTGGTTATTTCATTTTTTCATCAAATATGGATCAAAAACGTCCATAGAAAAAATGTATAGCCAAAGAAAACTACACACTGCAAAGTACTCTCTCGAACATATTTCTACTGCCCATTATAGATATGAACTGACAATGAGCGAACAGTTTCTCGAAAGATACTCCATCAAACAATATAACAAAAAAACAAAAATAGAATTTTTAGATGTTTCCTGAGTAAATTGGCTAGCTAGAATTTCTCGATTTCATAATAATGGGCTCTCCAATACGAAAATCTTACATCTAAGGATTTCTCTGAAACATTCACCGTTCTCTGAAAATAAAATGTTTTTCAATGCGCTGATGCTCTCAAATCCTGACCCAAATAAATTGATACGGCACTGCCCACCTAACGATTCCGATTTCAGCATTCGTTCGCACAGTTTCTCGGACCAGACATCGACTTTATTACATCATTTTCGGCTCGGCAGACACAATTTCGTCGACTACCAGCCCACTGCGATAGGACAAGGAAATAAAACCGCCGACCTTGACTGGTCGACATTCTGCACGCCAGCGTCGCTCGTTGGACTTTCTGCAATCTTGATTGCTATCATCGCCGTCACACACCATCATCGTGTTCCAGCGTGCCGTGTAAAAATAAACGATTATTCAATCCAACCTACCGCAACATCGGAATCGTAGTAGGCTCGAAACGGAGCTACATTTTCCGTTAGAGTGGACAGATAAATGTACGATTTAAATAGAATATCGATTACGACTGGCTTGACCTCGCCCAATAACGCGAGAAATACATTAACAACGAAAAATAGCTGAGATGAATGTTTTCACGGATGCTGGAATATAGAAAATAGTCCTTTCGGAAGTTGATCCCTAGAAAATGGTGAATTGTTCGACGTTACAACTCCTATGTTGAAGTCATTAGCTAGAACTCAAAGACATGTCTCTATAAATGAAGCGATCTAACTAATCAAACCTCTTACCAATTGACCAGCACTTGAACCACAACTTCGATAGCCTGTTCCGCCTTCGAGTTACTGGTATATAAATTACTATCACAATTGGAAAAATCCACACACCTGAAGGAATTATATGTCATTGGAAAAAAACAGGGTCCATCGATTTTTGATAAAATGAGCTCAAATAGTATTGAATCTTTTTCATCAGAGCCATAAAAAATATTTCACTTCGTGTAGGTTTTACTACAAGTACGCTTAACGAGATTCCATCTGAAAAAATAAAAATCTTAGATGGAGGCTAAACAATTCTATTGATTTAAAAAAAAAATACTGCATTAACGTAACTTAAAATTCACGCTGTTAGTCGTTTGAAAAAAAATTATGACTTGAGTAATAACAATTCTGTTCAGAAAAATATTTTTTCATTTCAGTCAAGAAATATGAATTTTTCACAAGAAAAATTACTCAATTTTTTTTATCTTTCTAAATTGTTTTCTTCAGTTTTTTGATTATTTGAACAGAATATTCCGAAAATTTTTTTTCACGAAAAAAATATTTTACATTCTTTGAAAATTGGGTAATTGAAATCAATTTTTTTATTCGATTTGATTTGATCTATCAATAAAATATATTATTAATAAAAATGTTCTGTGTTGATATTTTTTTCAGATAGAAAATGAATTCACAAAAACATGCGTATACTTTAAAATGCCAGATAAAAATTCTTTACATATTTCACACAAGTTTCAGATCCTTCGTCTTCCTGCCCGTTCAGGTGTACAAAAATGAATGTTTTTCACGGACGCTGGAATATGGAAGATTATCCTTTTGTATTAATCCTTGTTCAGAATGTTAAACTGTTCAACGTTTCGATTCCATGCTGGAGTCATCATCAAGAACCTGAAGATATGTCTTTATAGGGAAGAATTTCGATCGATGAAGGCACCAGTTTCTTAAACAAAAGTCGGGAGCAAACGGTAAATAGCTGATTTTTATTGAACGATCCTCCAATCATAGGCTTGGTTTTACCGTTTGGGTTCAGTGTAAATTTATCCAATGGGGGTCGTACCAGGATTATGAACTTCCCTATCAATAAAGCGATCTAACTAATCAACTCCCTCACGAAGTGACCAGCCAATCTATAATACTGACACCACTATCATCATTCACATTGCACGCAATGTTTTGGAAAATGAGAATCTAAAAGTTAGCATGAAATGTGAAAACACAGTCAAAAATCACTTTTTCACGAGACTCAAAACAAAAACACCGAAAGACCTGAAATCCAACATCATGTACAAAATACCATGTGCTGAGTGTGAGAAGGTGTATATAGGCCAAACAGGTATCTACAGCAAAGGATGACTGAACACAGCAGAGATTGTAAAAATATACACAATCCGCTGAAAACAATGAAAAATCCCACTAGCCTGGCAGAACATTGCAAGTCATCACTCCATACTTTTGACTTCAACTCTGTTAGTATTTTAGGACAACAGACAATATTGAAAAAGAGACTCTTGAACGAAATGATTGAAATAACAAAATATGGAACAAAATGTGTTAACAAAAGATCGGATATTGAAAATTTAAACAACTCATACTTCAATCTAATAAGTAAAATCAAACATTAATTCCGAATCATTAGCAGACAATTTTTTCCAATCTCGATGGTCATTTCTTGCACGAACCTTTTTTACAATATAAGAAACGATTCAACGACAGTTCAGTTTGTTCATGTCTTCGATCGTGTATGTGTCAAAGTCTTTCATGAACCTGTTTAGTTATTTATACTTTATGTCGAATCTATTTATTTCACCCTCTTTAAACCCGGAAAGCCACCCTAAATGTAAGTACCATTTAATGTTGTTTACTGTAAAGTGCTCGAAGCGTTTTATTTTTCAACGATTGTTATTTTACATAATTTATTCTGTTTTAATCAAAATCAACTTTTACAATACCATTTTAATATGTATGTTTTGTTTATACTTCAGAGTCCTGAAGATGAAACAATAAAGTTTCGAAACGTCGACAATTTAACACTGGTTTTTTTATTCAATATTTCGACCGAATTCCCGCTAACAACACCTGAAATTATTTATATTATTGTCACTCAACAAATAGTCTACTCTCATAATATGTGAACATTCAATATTTTAAATTTTTGTGTTCCTGACTAACCTCTAGTAACTTTCGAAAGCAGATGTAAGCAAGCACGCGCACAGGTATACCTTTCATGGGTGCCTCCGTCCATGGAGAAATAATAATAATATTTTTATTTGCCCAACAACAGATCCATCGATAGGAAAAAAATAGATCATCGTAAAAATAAGACAAATATAAATAAATGAATACCACTAAGTGTGAGTCTAATGGGAAACTGTCGGTTCACTTTCGGTGTTCTTATGGTTGAGTTTCTGTTGGGAGGTAGACAGAACGTACCCCTCTTTTTTTTCACTTCCTGTCACCATTCCTGCTCACTATGCAGCGACGTTGGGTATTTTTAATTCTTATAATAATGTTTAATAATTAAACCTAATGGGCACTGATTTTAAATCTCATGTTAGTTCAGTGTAATGTTTCACTAACGTTTTATATTTCAACTCTTCCTGTACATATTCGACTAGTAAGTAATTCAAATTTCATTTTCAAACAAATTTCACTATTACTTACTTACAGGTATCGCACTGATGATGGCGTGAAAGCCGAAAGCGCTTTGCGATTTTCGAATGAATAGGTATATTCAAACGAAATTCGACTTTTCCCTGATTCAGTTGTCAATAAGGTTGACGTTTCTGTTAGTCTCACTAATTCGCCGTTTTCGTACTTGTCCAAGGTTTTGATAAGAGGGAGGAAGGGGACTTTTGAGATGCACTGTATATACCAAATTTTCTCCCAATCGAGATATGAGAACAATATTAAAAAATAAGACCCTCAATCTGCAGGAGAACCATTCAGATAATTCCATAAGAGATTAGTACAGGGGCGGATTTCTAGAATTTTCTACTAAGACGGTATCTCTCCCGTCATGATCTGGAAATGAGCTCTAGGGTTTCCTCCAACAAGGCATATTTTTTCTCGAAAATGTATGATTGAAACCTTCGGTGAAAAGTGAAAGGTTCTTCAACAGTACTCGATTAACAGAATACATGACTGAAAACACCAGCACTTTTGTCGAATATCACTTTGAGGTGATGGAATTGATTTATTAACTCATAGAATAAGAATTCTGCAGGAATTTAGAATAGGCAGTGGTATATTCGAAGTCGAGCACAGTTTCCAGACATAAGTTTTTTTTTTGCGTTCTTACATAAAAAAAACACATTCGTTGAGCTTAGCGTACCATTACACGAGCTATAATTACTTAAATCAGTACCAAAAAAATCCTACGACATACTTTCAACATCTCTTATGTTATGACCAAATTTCATACACAAGTATTAACGAATTATACCATGACGTTGCATATCGTCTTCCTTTTTCTTGTTTACAGAAACAGAGTAAAACAAATATCACGAATTTTTTGGTATTCCAATAAACATCAGTATCCCTCAATTCGACGTGTTCACGGAGTGGACGACATCTATAACCTAGAACAGGGAAAATATGTTTCATTTACTCCAGTGGTTATAAAAGAAGAAATTTCAATAATTATATATATATATATATATTTCGATTGATTTTGTGAGGTTGCAGTCAAGTTTGTGGGCAGTTACAAAGAGGACTCTTTGTTATTAGTCAAGCTTTCGGTAAATTTATTACCTTCGTCAGGACAACTAAAAATAATACATTCGATGATATTTTGTAAAGATAGAAATATGGAACACTTACTAACGTGAGAATAAAATAAAATTCAAAATCCATTTTGAACACCCAGAAATTTTGGATAGAGAAACAAATATAACCAAAAGAACATTTTTAGAAATGACACATATTAATAACGAAGAACATTCTATGAACAAAAAAACAGATCTCAATAATTTAGGCCAAATTTATACGTTTCTACTTGAATACGAAAAAGATAGAAGAAAATCACCTGGTATTCAGAATTTTCCCACATAACATTACATCAAAATTTGACATACTTCAATCATATACTTCAATATTCTTCAATGTTTTGTCTGTTTGTTTTGCACCAATTTATATTTTATTCTCACGTTAGTAAGTGTTCCATATTTCTATCTTTACAAAATATCATCGAATGTATTATTTTTAGTTGTCCTGACGAAGGTAATAAATTTACCGAAAGCTTGACTAATAACAAAGAGTCCTCTTTGTAACTGCCCACAAACTTGACTGCAACCTCACAAAATCAATCGAATTATATTATAGCCAGTCACTAATTCTTCTCCTATATATATATATATATATATATATATATATATATATATATATATATATATATATATAGGAAAGTAGTATTTGATTTGACTATATTGATCAGGATAAAGGTATCTTTTATATTTGGGTGTCGTAGTCAATTGGAGGGCTTCAGTATATGAAAACTATTTTCTGATTATTCGAGCTTTCGGAAAATTTATTTCCTTTTTCAAGAATATCTAAAAAGTAAATGGGTTTAAAAGTGATACAATATAATAATATGGTAGTAGAACTCACCAGAGTAAGATTATTAAATAAACTGGCAAAGTAAAGTAATACATAAGAACATTGTAAAAAGTTGTAAAATTGTCAGTAAAATATTGACATTTGTCAGACTACTTGTTAAAGATATAAAATGAATATTCGGACATGTACAGTGTGTAAAGTACAGTTGAGTTGTAAAGAATATCGACTGAATTAGGTTAGGTGAAAAGTTAAAATGTAATTGTAAATTTTGCTTAAATTTTGAATCTCTGATTTTTTATTCAAATTGTTTGGACATTTACTTATATGTACCATTTCGAGAAATAATCTTTTAATTTTGTTTTGTTCAACAGTTAAAATTTTTTTGTATTTTCATAATCCATTATGTGATCTTTTGAAATAACATGGTCTGCTAGTCCACAAGAAGATTTGTTTAGCCTGCAGTCACTTTTATGTGAAGTGATTCTTCCAGAAAGGTTTCGAGATGTTTCGCCTATATAAACTGAATTGCAAGAAGTGCACGGAATACTATAAATAACATGAGATTTTTCTTTGGAACTGAGAGGAGTTTTAATTCTTGAATAGAGTGAAGAAATTGTTTTTTGGCATTTTGTAGAAATTTTGATATTTTTGATATCTCGAAAAATATTCGTTAGTTTGGGTGTTAAATTGGGAATATATTGTATGGAATAGTAATGTAAGGATTCAATATGATTATTAGGTAAGGACAAGTTGTTAAATGGGGAAATGATGATATCAGATGAGATGGAATTATTTGAATTTGGATGCTGTCTTGAATTATAGTCACGTAGTGGTATATTGAATAAATATTTATTCAAAAGTTTTGGTGGATATGAATTTTCCTGTAGAATATCTTTAAGGTATTTCAGATCATTTAACACAAAGTCAGGATGGGATAATTTTGTAACTCTTTCTTTCAGTGCTAAAATGAGGTTGGTTTTCATTCTAGACGGATGATGGGAAAAGAAGCTAATAAATCTATTACTATATATGGGTTTTCTGTACCATCTTGTCTTGAGTACATTATCCACACATCTGATAACTTTCATATCAAGAAAGGGTAGAGATTCATTCATTTCTTCCTCGCAAGTAAATTGAAGATGTGGATTATAACAATTGAATGAATCGAGAGTGTTTTTAATTTGATCTTCAGGAAGTGCTAAAATTATATCATCAACATATCTCTTGATGAAAGGAATATCATAATTTATATATATATATATATATATATATATATATATATATATATATATATATATATATATATATATGAAATGTGATAGCTGGACCTTCCGGTTGATCCGCGTCTGGAATAGTTTCCCTGTATACGTTTACCGCTCTCTAAGGTTGTATCCTGCCCATCCAGGTATTATGTAGAAATTAATGTTTTCACGGATCTTCGATATGCAAGATGAATTTTCTGGGTTTTTATCCGTTTGGTATCTTCTGATTTGTTCGACGTTTCGACTTCCATTTTGAAGTCATTCTCAAGAACTGTGAGACGAATATCTGTCGTTACCGTCCTGGTCAATTACTCCCCTTACGAAGTAACCAAGCAACACTAAGCAAAGACTTCAATTGTCTGTTCTCCGTAGAAAGTGGTATTAATATGATTCTCCTCAGTTATGACCTAATCGGATAATAACTGAGGAGAATCATAATAAATACCAGTTTCTATGGTGAACAGACAATTGAAGTCTTTGCTTAGTCTCGCTTGGTTACTTCGTAAGGGGAGTGATTGACCAGGACGGTATGGACAGATATTCGTCTCACAGTTCTTGAGAATGACTTCAAAATGGAAGTCGAAACGTCGAACAAATCAGAAGATACCAAGCGGATAAAAACCCAGAAAATTCATCTTGCATATCGAAGATCCGTGGAAACATGAATTTCTACATATATATATATATATATATATATATATATATATATATATATATATATATATATATATATATATATATATATATGTAGTATTTTTATTTGATAACATACTTCTAATATTTCAGTGTATCAGACGAATACCATACAATTCATGTTGACGAGTGGGTGATAAAAATCATTTATTATCATTGAATTGCTATCAGTTTAGCCATCACTCACTCCAAATTCTTACGGTCGATGCGAACAGGCGCAAGCCCTCCCGACCTTCCCCTACGTTTTTTTCGTCCGCCCCCCGATCGGCCCCGTAACGTTATCCCAAACTCAACAGGTTGCTTATAAATTCGGGGCCCAGACGGTCAAGGTCGCCGTTGTGCTCCCCTGCCGACGATCCATCGGATTACGACGGGGCAGGTCGATATCTGCCGCCCTCCGACCTTCGTTAATTTCACCCAGATATGTCGTCGCTGCCCTTTCCGAAGGCTCTTAGATTCCATCTAGGAGGCGGGTGAGAACATTTTTCCAGTCGATCGAGTCGAAACCCGAGGATATACAGATGTATATAATCCTGGTGCGATTTCCGATTCGATTATGTTTCGTCAAAAACTCTAGACACGATCAATCATATCAAAGAAATTTACTGTGAATTCCAAAAAATAGTGCAAGAATCGAATTCTGTCACCTTTTGACATTTGTATTCCAATTTATTCGAATTGTGCTCGAAGTTTTCCATAATTTTACTCTTCTTTTCAACCAGCTATTTGCCGTTTCCAGTTCAATCATCCACCGTAGTTTTCTTAGTTATTTTTACTCGTCTACCGTTGCTTTCAATTGTTAGTAGTTTTCCGTTTGTTTAGTATTTAAATCAAGTGTTATTTTGAATAGTGTTTCATAATGGATATCAAACGCTGTTGTATTATTTGTGGACAAAATAATCAATCATCTATATCAAGTTCGATCTTGCTCAGTGTTTACTTTGGTATAGAAGTTATATTTGTGTTATTTGCTGATTGCTTTTCAGAATTTCACAGTTTAACATATTTATTCCGAGTTATAGCATTAGTGACAATGGTTGTTACATCCCTAGTAAAAAGATGCAATAAAAAAAAATTAAAATCATGGAATAAAAGTTCTTTCGGGAGAGTTTTCAAATGCGGTCTTCTTGTATAGCGCCATGATAGCCTGCACTCAATTACTCTTCCTAATGAATTGAATTTACTCAAGTTGCAGTTACAGTCGACAGCTTAAAATAAGAGACTTGGTCGCGACGGACTATGCTGTTGGGCTACTTCATTTCCAATCATTCGAGCCTGCAGGCGACTGCCTGCTTCCGTATCAGTTGTTCGCAGATAAGATGCACAAATACCTTGGTGTTTGGACTTATACCCATGATAGTTTGGGGTAAAAATGGCGACACTGGCCTACTATGATAATAGGCATCATGACCTCTTGACATCAAATCAGTTCAGATGGCGTCTGCAACGAAAAGTGTTACAAATTTCCTAGGAAATGTATAAACAGACTACCTGTCGGCTGGCTATACTGTCCTTTTTGGCGCTGGAGATCTACAGCCTATATTATTTGTTTGGAATACTGGCCGAATTTCTCATAATTGTGTTCCTTTCATTCGATTTCGTTTTCCATAAGTATGCATTATATTTCGCTCATTTTGTTGACGGCTCGAATCAAAGAAAATAATTTGTCGATCGATCGGTTGACCATGCACTTCCAATTCCAGTTGGAAGACAAATTTCAAAACTGGGAATATTTGTGGAAAGAATAGTTCGCCGCAAGTACAAGAATGTGTGGAAGTAATGAGTAACGTGTGCTTCTTTGATTTCATGATGCAGAAAAGGTGAAATAGGCCTGTCTTCCCAAATTTGAGAGGCGATAACTTCTGAACTAGGGAATTTTGTATACTGCACATCGGAATCCAAGTTTTTTGAAAACATTTTTCAAACGTGGGGATATAGGACAACAAAACTTTACCTCGAATCGAAAGGCAAATCGTCAACTCTTCAAAAAGGAACAAATTTCAAACATGTTTCCATTATGCTTCAAGACCATTGAGTGAATGATAACAAACGACAAATTTCGAACATATTTCCATTTTGCTTCAAGATCATTGGGTGGATGATAACATATATCATAGATTATAGATGTAGTCTTCGTTACTGCACACGGCAAGTCGTATCGTGGCTCATTTAGACTTCTGGTAGTTTCAAGTTTCAAATCAACAATTATAAGCAGAAGTGAATAAAAAACGAAATGAACTATAAATAGCGAATCTACTCAAAACTACGATCAACAATAAAATAAACTCAAAATCAGCTGGAAGTGCGGCCAATCTTTCAGAAAAAAAAATTAATTAACATCAAATCATTTGACGTTGTTTGTAATGGCTGACAATAGGCGTCAGCGAACGATGAAATTGAGAAACACTTCACGATACGTAAAAATGACGCAAAAGTCGCCATATAATTCCAAACAATATCGCATCAATCCCAATACCAGGTTTTTAGGCATCTTATTCGCAGGAAAAAGTGATGTAGGGCGATCACTTGACATCTGTGTTGGTAGAACCACACCAGAGATGGGATTATAACTTGGAGAGGTGTTGTATGTGATCACGGTGGCGGATTATGACCTTAGCGGCCCCTAGGCACATGTTAACATGCGGCCTCCCCCCTACCTAAAAAAACAGAATTACACAAAATACAAAGGTAAAGCCGCTCGCGGTAAATCGGGAGTGTACTGTACATTGAGAAACTCGTTTTATATGAATAAAACAGTTTTATGTACTGGAGGAAAATCTTTTTTTATTTTTGCGGTTTGCGGCCCCTTCAGACCTGCGGCCCCTAGGCAGTTGCTTATCGTGCCTAATGGGAAATCCGCCACTGTGTGATCACTATACAAGGGGTTTCCTACTGTCACTGATTTTATACGCTGAAACTATTGACAGTACTCCAGAAATACCCTGTACAATTCAATGTAGAATTGAAAATAATTCAGCAGGGAAGAATGTATTTTTCAACAGACGCTTTTTATAGACTAGCAAATGTCCAAGATATCCGGCATTATTTTGCAACACTTTTCAGAACTTCCGTTCAAAAAATGATCCAATAGTTTATGTTCATCTCAAAGCAAAGCAAAAAAATCACTCAACTCAAGGATGAATTTTTCCCTAGGACCAAGAATATACAATTACATTTTTCTCGATATAATTATTAGAAAAGATGGTGGAAAAATTCTCAAATATATCTGTTGTTGGAAAGCCCAAATTGAAAATACATTCAAACAGTTTTTGTGGTTCTTGCAGATATCAATAATCTTCTGGATGGAGCCATAATAGAAAAGTTAACATATCAAAAATATTCCCCAAGCATGTACCTCCTTACCCCTACTGCGATTCTTCTTTCCCATTTTGGATCTGCAATTCATCAAGAGTTTTCATACCGTTTACCATTCAATGTGAATTGATATCAAGTTTAATCAGACACTTTCCAACAATGAAGAAAACGAAAAATAACCTTCAAATGTTTGTGAAGTATGAAAGACTTGTAAATCCTAGAAATTACAATGCTATTTCCATGACTTTGCAGATATCATTATCAACGGAAAATGCTTAGCAGTTGTCAGTATCGATTGATCGCCAACTATTTTCTCAACTGGATTCTTGAGATATCGATAATTTCTGTGAGGCATGTGAACACAAATAAAAAAAATCTCTATCGAAAGTTGGGTATCGTTAAGCCAACAAGATTCATGAAAATCGAGTGACTGAAAATGAACTCAACCCACTCTCAGTTGATGCTAGTGTGAAGAGGAGGAGGCCAAGGAACAGAAAACACAATGCCGTCATTTGTTTTCATATAGCCAAGTCAACACGTCAAGCATCAAAATAATGAATCAGTTGTGACAAGAGATGTTTCATCAATATCAAATTCCGCTTATCTTTGTTGTAAAAGATCAGAGAACGAGACCTATTGTGTATGTATTTTTAGATACGTATGCGATACGCGATTCATTTATAGATGTACGGGTGGGACAAAACAAACTGAAGGAATTTTTTTCACGTCTTTCCAAGGTCGAACAATTTTTTTAATTTTTTATTCTGGTGACAACATCACCAAGCTGCAGCTGGTTACGGTTACCAGTCAGAATCTTATATGGTTACATCAGGTGTACCATAGAGAAGTCATTCTGGACCATTATTCAAGAACATTACTGAAACCTTTGGGCATTCTGATTTCTTACTATATTGTACAATCTATCTCAAAGTCTATCGGTCAATAGAAGGCATCCATGATTGTGAGAACTAACAAAATGATCTTGATACATTCGTGGAAGTTTTTGAAAAGACTTGTTTCTATGTCAGGATAAATACCTCTGAACAACTCCAATCAGAAATCATAAACTCAATCAATTATCAGTACCAAATAGGAGGTCATATAATAATCAAACCCTAAAAACGTTTACAGATAGTTCAACTTTCTGTGGAAATAGAATTCTTGAATACGAGAAATACTAAGTATACCATCTAGTATGTATATCTTTTATGAACTTGACCTCACATAAAATATCGCATAATTTGAATATTTTCGCATTTCCTCAATATCTAGGGAGTATAATAGGGAAACCTAGCAACCAACTACAACTTTGAAGGTCAAGAATTATTTCACGGCATTTTCTGATAAATACTGATAACAAAGTATAGTAGTTGTGGAAACTAGCTGTTTCCACAACAACTGAATATTTCAATTCTAATACATCACCTAATTATACAATATAATGGAAAAAACTTTTTTTACGAATATACATATAACACAAGACTTGCTCTATCTCATTTACATTTCTTGATAGAACAATGAGGTATATTGGATGTCTTCAATTTAATTTCCTCACTTGATAACACAATGACTTCATTCTGTAACAGTTACAGTTGTTATTACACAATAAATCAGGTCTCAGATGGAATGTCAAATTACAAGCAATCACAGCTCTATTTAATTATTCAGTTGTACCCGAATGGAAATTTTGAATGACATTTGATTTGAAGTTTATGTTATTTGTTGAATCATTTCGCTATCATGTATCATAGCCGTAGAAAAAGTATAGTGCATAACTCGCATGAAATATCAATTTGCCACTCGTAAACTTCATACTCGTGGGAAACGACAAGCATTCCATGTTTCTAAACAAAACTAGGTGTCTTTTTTTGGGTTGTCCGATATTATACAGTACGGACGTTAAAAATCCCCCTCTCAACTTCTGACGAGTTATCTGTTTTGGTACTTTTTGGTATGAAAAACAAGTGTGACGCCACTTGCTGCCGAGAGGATGCTATGATTTTTTTTCTTCGAATGTAGTTGGTGGATACTTCGTTTGATAGATCATTCAATTCCTTGTTCAAAAAGTTTTTTTTTTCAATCGGTTCAGCCATTTCTGAGTAATCAGTAGTTGAAATCAACTTTTTTATATGCAGATTCATACGAAAAGGAAGTCCTGTAATGTTCAAAGAACACCGCGTGAATCAAGTGACAGGAGATGCCCCCATAGCTATTGTAGTGAAACGTGTAGCGGTTTCGGAAACTGTCTATTGAAAATCACGCAATGAAGTGTTGTGTCAGTTAGGATATTCCAGCAGCAAAATATTCCAGAGGTCATGTTAAATGAGCTCCAGAGACCACCCACGCAAACTTCTACCACTTGCTTGATTGCTTGCATTGATTCATCATTTCTCCTTCGATTCGGGTCTTGGCAAATGACAGCATCATTTAGCAATACAATCGAGTGGATGTAATTATAATTACACGAAATAACCCTGGGTCTAAAAATAACCTCAACGCACATTCCATTTATTCTGGTGTTTCGCAAATTAATAAAAAAGGCCAATTATACTGATTACTTGCTCGTAATTCTTTCATGAACCAATTTCATTCGGAAAATACGTCAAGCAACGAGTGAACTGAACGACTGTTAGAAGACCCGCGTGAAAAATCATGTATTAGGTACATGGAAATGTTATATCTAGGAGGAATCCACTATTTTAGTAGAGAACTAACAATATTTGATAGATAAAAACGAACCCTGAGCGAGAGAGACCGACGCTGATGGAGATTTTCAAGAAGGAAGCTGGTTACTCAAATCTCTTTTGTTCGTTCGTTACTGAGAGAAAGTCAGAAGTGTGTCATATCGTTCAAGGATGGCTTGTTAAGTACAATTACACTATCTTTTGCTCACGACTTCGTCCGCGAAGAAGCTGAACCGAACCGGTTAATCAGCTTTCTGTTAGTGAAAAAATTTTCATGATCAAATCAGTATTTCCGAATATTACCCCCTACAAACAAAGTTAGAAACTTCCCCTCTTCGAAATAGTTATAAAATCTCTTATATCTGTATCTCAAATTATTATACATGGGAGCGTTTGCAAAATTTTGAAAATGAATGAAAGACACGCATTTTGGCCGATTGAGCTCGATTGAGGGAAATCTTCGAAATATTGAGGCAAAATTATAAGCAAACCGAGTGGCGAAATACTGATGACTATATTTCTTCAACGAGTATGAGTGCCGATGCCTAACCATAACTATTGGACTAATGTGTTATTCATGAACAACTATTTGGACGTCTCCAATGCACAGTCACATAATAAAGGAGCAGCACTCAAGACAAATGCGATATTTATTCAACCTTTGATTCATAAATATGCATAATTCTCAAGGCACAATGACATTTCACTTTCGACTGTAAAAATCAATCGAATTTATAGTCCGTACAAAATAAAAACTATTGACGGTATTTACAGGCGTGACTGGATTGTGAAATATATTGTAGCTAGATTGTTACTGAATTATCTAATGTTCTACTAACTAAATTATTTTCAAGTAGTATGAAAATATCACAAATCATTTGAGGACGAAACGACTATTATGATTATTGGAATTCTACCATTTCGCTAATTTATTGAAAAGCGAAAGATCATGGGATTGACCCCCCCAATGGAGCATTTTTTTTTGTGTCGTATTAAGTAAAAACTTACTCTGCAACGTTTTATGGTCGAAAGGTCTCTTGAGAAATGGCAAAACGTGGTTCATTTGCAGAAGAATACCGGATTAAAAAATGGAATTTCCATATATAGTGAATATCAATGATAAAATCAGACTTTTTTGCACAACGATTGTCACGATTGAATTCGCCCTCCTAGAAAACTGTGATCTTAGAATATTACATTGTGTGGTAACTGCTAAGACGTTCATTTCCATAACGGCCAACTCCATAATCACTAATCAAAGATGTCACTAATTCTTCAAATGTTTTGGCAAGTTTCAAGGAATATCGAATGACACAGTTTGAATCAAATGGTTGATATCAAATGAAGCGCGGAAACATTTTTTATGTTGCCAACAGTATACTTACTCAAGGAATATCGTACATTTAGGAAAATTTTTAGCGGGTCATTGTAGGTTGCTCGAATCACTAGAACACAGGATAGAAAAGAGGGGTATCATAGGAACCATTTCACTGCATCGAATTCCTTAGATTACCAATTGATACGATAACACGATGAAACTTGACAAGCTAACATCGGAGACCTGTATGCATGCTAGATATAATAGGTCTCGTCCTGTTTATACTACCCTTGAACTTTGGCGGCAAAACGATCCATAAATAAATAGTAGATGAGAAAGTTGGCACAGATCGATAATGTACAGCAATATAATGACAGTAAAACCTGACGATCGTGCTTGGTATCCGTCTCGTCGAATGTAAACTCGAGATTGTTTATACTATGGAATCGATTCATTGTTTTGTCAACATTTCGAAAGTTCTCAGACGTGAATAAGTGCCCGATATAAAACATGCTCTTTTCAAAATTGATTCTGAACCTTCATGTGCTTATTTCTAAACTACTTTCAGATTGGGAAGTTGCTAATTATTCATTCAGAAAAATCTGAGTCGGAATGGCTCTTTGCTGACCACTAACTATTCTTCTTTAAAAAAACCTTATCAACATATCTCTAGAATTTCGCAATTACCCTTTTTTACAGGCCAATTGATCTACTAACGAAGAGATTTTGTTGTAGCTACTTTTGATACACACTAATTAGAATTTAGATTTATCATGTCATTCTCATTTGTTGTACACTTTATGGACCTCTATGTATAATAATCAACATGTCAATCAGTTCATCTCTATGATGGACTTGAAGTGTCTGCTGAAGACTTTTGTGGATGCATTTCATGTGTGTACTATATTATGTTTGCTCCCGATATCTTTAGTGAAAGACCAAATAGAGGCGTGGTTTTTCTTTAATTTTTCAGGATCATAGACTAGATCTAGAATGTCCCATAATTCGTAGGGAAGTAGATTGTAAAACCCTGAGGCGTTGTACCAAGAGCTTCTTCCAAACGTAGCTGCGAAAAATCTGGTAAACACGGGCAAGCAATTCATTTCTGGAGGAGAAAACTTGTAGAAATTATCAACCTCTTCTACAGATAGGGCTTTTCAATCTTCAGAACCTTCTATTACTTTGGGTGAATGAAAACGGAGTAAAGATTATAGTTTGAGCCATCCTCATTCCTCAAATTTGTCAAAAATTTAATTCACAACCATATATGTAATGCTGTCATTACTAACGTCATAGGAAGTTGGGAAGTGTTTCATTACACACCTCTACTCAATCGTTAAGAGTGTTCAAGTTACAAAAAAAAGCCATCAGAATCCTGGATGGAGCCGAATATCTAACATCATGTAGGCCCCTTTTTATTAAATATAAAATAATGCCTCTACCATCAGTTTTCATTTACTCCTCTCTGATAGAAATCCATAAACAATCAGGATCACTTAAGAAGGGTGCCCATCAACATAACTATGCCACTCGCTCTGCAGATCAGCTCAGATGTCCATTCTTCAGACTTAATACCTCTGTACGAAACTCTCTGAATTACGCCCTCTACAACAAACTCCCCTCTGAATGGAGAAAAAAAAGCATGCCTTGCTTCAAATCATCCATAAAAAAATATCTCACCTCCTCCTCCTTCTACTCAGTTGAGGAATATATGAGCTCTACAATGTAAAAAGCTATTTTCCATCGTTGATGTTGAAGTACAACCTCGTTTATGCCATGATGACTTAATTGTCTAGTTAGCTTGTAACCATATAATCAACTCATTTTAAAGTGTATTTTGTTTGTGACACCAAATGTAGTGTTTTTGTGTAGTGTTTTCCTTTTTTATGTCTGTTTACAGTGTACCTCATTCTCATATCCATGTATTTGTGTATAACTATACGAAAATTTTAGATCTAGGAATCTATCGAATAGGACCTGCTACAAATGTTCATGTACATAATGTAGTGAATAAACGTCTCTCTCTCTCTCTCTCTCTCTCTCTACTATTCTAGACTTTAACTGTCAATTATTGACTTTATCTGACATTTATTTATATTGGTGACAATTGTATACCCCATAGTCACGGTAAAAATATATCTACTTGATTATTCTGAGAAAACCGACGTTCTTCGTAATTTGTGGTTAAATGTAATATTTTAGATATGTTCGAAACGAAACAGAGATTTATTAATATTAATCGAAAAATGATGGTTGAAAATAAAAAAGTATACAAATTTCGGTAGGAAGTTTCATTCCTGTCTCGAGATCATAGCTAACCACGACGCTTTAAATTTCGGTTAACTAACCGATCTCACGATAGGAATGAATCAATTACCACATCGGTGTGTAATATACTATTTTCGCATATCGCTAGGAAATACTGACTATTCAAAATTTCTCGAAGAAAACGTCGAGTTTCCTTACTGTGAGGAAATGATATATTTGCTTGCATAAATTACACATTGTTTATTTGCGATAGTCAATAAAACGTACTTTTCTCTTGATTTCTTTGGCAATAATTCTAATGAAGCAGTATTCACTGCCTCAACCAGTCTCAGGAATAAACATTTCATCATCATTTATCATTTTACTTTCGAGAACACCAGCTATTGAATTTATTAGCGCCAAGTTCGAAAATTCAACCTAAATACTTTTCTGCAGTAAGTAATTTCATTTCGAATTTCAAAGCACCATTTATTTGTGAATTGAATTAATCGCGATTTTATCAAAATTAATTTATATCTGTCGAATTTCAAATGATTTGCGGGAAAATAGTATGTTTAACTCGCAGGAAAAAAGATTAGTTGTTTCGAAATCCCGATTGGGGTATGAATTTGTTTTTGGGTCGCTTCTTTTCCACTACTTTCTCAGCTGTATTTTTCCTTCGAATCGAGTTGTAGAAGAGAAAGCCAAAATGAAAGTTCCCCAGGATTTTATACCTCTTGTTAATATCGAATACATGATCAGGCTTCCACCCACATTTCGCGTTTAAATTACATACCAATAACCTCTCCAGATTCCAGTCGAGACCCCATCGAAGAGCAGAAAACTGCAAAGGTGGCACAGCCTCTTGGGAAACATTGAACATACCTCGATTCAATCGGATACGGAAGACGCATGTTGCATGCAAATTTTTGATGGAGTCGATGGAGGACATTGCTGCCGGTGATATAAATATTGATGCACCCCGTGCATCCATCTGGGAATACGGAATTTGCATTCGGGGTCGATGGACGACGGAGAGGTCCTAATTCAGTGTCATTGTATCCCTGCTATTTCGGATGGTTTTGCTGAATCTCTGTGTATTGCGTCGAACTCCCATTTTCTAGAATTGAATTGAACTGACCGATATTTGATGAAAAAAAACACACTTTCGTGTACGATTCTCACTAACAATGGGTTCACAAATTCGCGACACGTGTTTCTTTATACAGTGTGTAACAACGAAAACTTAACAGAACTGTTATTGATTATGAAAAGTGAGTTTTAAAAACTACTCAGATATTTTGTAGTACGCACCACCTCGGAGGGGTGCGTCCGACGACCCTTATTCAGATAGGGAAAGTAGGTCGAGTGGCACCTTGTTTTAAAGGTCTTTCGAATAACTTTACAACTCTATTGTAAGAAAATTTTTGTAACGATTGGTAACCAACTCCATCCCCCGAAAAAATCTCCTCGTAATAAAAAAAAAATACGAAATCACATGGACACGTATTAGCAGGTTGTCATAAAAAGCAAAAAAAAAATAGATATATGAAAGTTCTGAACGTGAATTGTATCTTAAAAATAATTTGATTTATTTTAAAAAGCGTTGAACTCAATACAATACCTTTAAAACTTCAAATTATCTCGAAAACTAATCGTCACAAAAATTTTCTTTTAACAGAGTTGTTAAGGTATTCGAAAGACCTTCAAAACAAGGTGCCACTCCGACGACCCTTATTCAGATAGGGAAAGTAGGTCGAGTGGCACCTTGTTTTAAAGGTCTTTCGAATAACTTTACAACTCTATTGTAAGAAAATTTAATGAGGGGCGTCGGACGCACCCCTCCGAGGGGGTGCGTACTACAAAAAATCTGAGTAGTCTTTAATTAGAAATCGACGTGTCCGAGCTTTTTTAAAAATTTTACTTTTTATATTCAACAACGGCCTTGTTAAGTTTTCGTTGTTACACACTATATAATAGCTTCCTTAAGCAGGACCCTTCGATATTTCTTGTCCCATTGATTTGTCCCATCCACATTAATTATGATTTGAATAAAAACTAATAATTTAGTATTGCTTTTCTTTCCGACGTATTAGTTTATATTACACCATTTTAAATAGATTTATTTGCATTGAGTTCATTAAACAAACTTCAGTTTAAGAGAAATTGCATAAAAATTCGATATTATTGGTTGAGAAAGAAATGTTTATCTACGAAAGTGCAGAAGAGCCATTACTATTCGGGATTTTATTTTTCCGTAATTTTTACTTTTTATCTTGGAATTCCTACTTTTTTTTCGGAATTCGAACTTTAACTCGGGCTTCAGACATTCATCTCAGAATTCTGACTTCAAATTCAGAATCTCGATTTTTATCTCGAAATTCATACTTTTATTTCGGAATCCCTATTTTGAAGGCAGAATTCTCAGAGTTCCGACTTTTTCCTTGGAATTCCAACATTTACCTCGGAATTCCTTTTCCATTAAAGTCGAAATTCCGACTCTACAGTTGGGAATCCGACTTTTTTCAAATCGAAAATCCGAGATAAGAGGTGGAATTCCGAGATAAAACTCGAAATTCAGACTTTGAAGTCGGAATTCCGACTTTGAAGTCATGATCCTGAGATGAAAGTCGCAATTCCGAGAAAAAAATCGGAATTCCGACTTTTAAAGTCAGAATTCTGAGATGAAAGTCGAGATTATGGAAGAATATGAAACTTGAAAAAGGGATGGCCCTTCTACGCTTTTCCTACTTTCTTACTACAAAACTTTATTTTCGACCAATTGAGAAGGGAGAAAAAATACTTTTTTCCCGCTGACAGAAAAATGTTTCCTTTCCTGAGAACGAAAAGTCTTCGGATACTTTCACATGAGCAAGATTGTTTTATCATTCATTTATCAGGAATAGGATGCAATGGAATCAATTTTGCCTCTTTAGCGAGTTCTTTGGGCACGTCGCCATTGGGCTTTATGTCCTCGGTAAGCAATTTTTCGAAAAAAAAAATCTTCAATTTTGCAGAGGTTTCTATACTATTTCATTCACAATAATCTATTCATTACTAATAACTTCATCAAAAAAGAAGAAGAAATTATTATTGGTGAGATTAATTACAACATATTTCATGTTTCAAATACGCATTGCACAGTTAAACATTTTTTATATCATTCAAGAATGGAGCGCTTAGAATCAGTCTCGGAATATGTTTATATTTTGGCTTCGTTTTTATGAAATTGTTTGGCATGCCAATCATATCCCGAATTTTCGATTTGTTTCAAAACGATTATTGTAAATGAGCAAAGTTTGGTTTTCTAACTGGAATCTTAACGGCATTCTCTTCAATAAAAATGGACTGTCCCTGAGCGACAAGAACGCTGAATCCATGAATTCCGATGGACAGAATGACGTTTCGAATAAAAGAAGAAGACGGAGTCGGGAAAGTGTTTTACCGACTTCGTCTTCTTCTGAGTGAATAACTGGTATTTTTCCAATCTCAGAAGTAGGTTGGATAATGAACACATTTTAGAATTATTGTGAATGAAAGCATTGTTTTCTCCCCTTGGTATGTAAATAGCTATTTCAATGAATAATAAATTTGTTCTTATAGGAATTTTCTTATTCGTTCCGGAAAAATATTTTTTGTGCTATTTTAACTATTTCGGGATTATTGCTTGTCAACACATTCCCTATGCCAAAGCAAAAAATGTAATCGAATATTCTTCGTTTCAAGAGAAAAACACATTCAATTCGTGACAGACAGAAAACAAGAATAATTACAAAAACATATAGGAGTCATATCGGTCCGATATCGCTATCGAGCTAGCGAAATGTTCGCTTCAGGAACAGATGTTGAAGAATTCAATTTACGAACGTCCGGCCTATTATACAAGGTGTGCCACTGGTTAACAAGACACTATCGCACTCACGAACCGGTGAACTGCCGAAAAGCTAGTTTTGAATAAATTAATCATCATTATTGGCTTCCGGATTTCGAGGTTAACAGACACGGGAAAGAATAGCATGATGAAATTTCTTGAAGTCGAATACTGCACGGCACTTGAACTTGAACTAATTTGAAAACTCACATGAAG
This sequence comes from Zygogramma bicolorata, assembly GCA_032362365.1. NCBI lineage: Eukaryota > Metazoa > Arthropoda > Insecta > Coleoptera > Chrysomelidae > Zygogramma > Zygogramma bicolorata. Next base: position 5,489,452 of record JAVJAQ010001645.1, on the reverse strand, counting down.
TGCTGGGTAATCGCACGTTAAAAGGTAAGGCCTCGTTGATCCATTGCTCGCACAAGTTTCGACTTTTGAGGGTTGACGTTCGTCAGCTGGTTAACGAAAACGAACAATTTTAGAACGAACGAACGAACAATTATTCGGACTATAAACGATTCAGTTAAACCACCGGTTCTGAGCCTTAGGGAGCAGGTGGCCAAAACGCAATTGTTGACAACGTCAAATACACATCATAAGGGTTTAAGGAAATATCTTCAAGTTCAGCGGGCAAATTTGTCACTGTACATACCTTTAGAGCACGTAAGGGAAGACAAGGCAGGAAGGAACACTGATTCGAAATCAAATTCTATGAAGTTGTATGCATACCAGCGTAGAAGCGTAGACATCGAGAATGCGTGGACACCTCCATCCAGAAGATGGACCAACTTCGGCTCGACGAACGAGAACCTCACGCCATTACGTTCATTTTTCACTGAAACCATTCAGTGCGCCATATCAGTAGCTTCCTCTTCTCCATCATGAGAGATTTGGACCTTTGAAACTGACCTTCTCTCGAAATGCTGTCAGCTATCACTATTTGTGGATAGCAGCGATCGAAACGTCGCGAATACATTCAACTTGGAACTTGATTTCAACATTTATTCGCATCGATTCATATTTCTTCATTCAAATTATGTTTTATTTACCATTTTATATTCGATATTTCAATTTTTGTCACAATAATAACAATTCAATCAGACCAGCCCTACTACAATGGGGGTTGGATATTCTTATGCCGCACCTGGTCGGAATATTCAGAGCCTCATTAGCTCTGAGGTATGTTCCCAGTAAGTGGAGGGAAGTACGAGTGGTGTTTATACCTAAATCAGGAAGGATGGACTACATCTTACCAAAAGCATTCCGACCAATTAGTCTCACATCGTTCTTTTTGAAAACAATGGAGAGGCTGTGCGAGCGGTTTATAAGAGATGAAGTCTTAGTTCACAACCTACTTCATCCATATCAGCATGCATATACTCCGGGAAGGTCCACTGATTCGGCCCTTCACCAAGTAGTTGTCAGAATCGAGATTTCATTGGATAATAAAGAATCCACCCTGGGGATATTCATAGATATCGAAGGAGCGTTCGATAAAACGACCTTCCCAACAATCACCCAGCAACTTAACTCCAGGAATATACCCTTGGTAGTAGGAGAATGGATACTCAAGATGCTCTCTAGTAGAGCAATAAGTATAAATGTAGAGAACATTGCTGTGAGAGGACTGGTCATGAGGGGATGTCCGCAGGGAGGGGTCTTATCACCCCTTCTTTGGAACATAGTCCTGGATACCCTGATTATTCACCTCAACAATAATGGTTTCTACACAATTGAGCAGATGACATAGTTATCTTGCAGACCGGCAAATTTGTGAACACACTGTGCGATAGAGCGCAGGATGGTTTCAAATTAATAGAAACATGGTGTAAAGAACACTCACTGTCGATCAATCCCAAGAAGACGAAGATGGTCCTTTTCACTAGGAGAAGAAGCTTATCGGGCTTGAAACCCCCCGAAATCTTCACAAGCAAACTAAACTTCTCTGAAGAGGTGAAATACCTCGGTACTACCCTCGACAGGAAGTTAACATGGAACTCGCACATTTAGAGCAGAGCAAAAAGAGCATATGTGGCCTATGAGCAGTGTCGGAGGACAGTGGGACTCTCGCCCCGTGTAGTCACCTGGATCTACACTGCAATAATAAGACCTATGCTAACGTACGGAGCCATTGCATGGGGACATGGGGACCGAAAACTCTACAAGCAACGGCCATCCAAAAACTATATCAAATACAGCGAATGGCTTGTCTGAACATCACAGGAGCCATGAGAACAACACCAACCGCGGCAATGGAATTAGTTACTGGTCTGACACCTCTGGACCTGCTGCAAATGCAATACGCATATACACAGACGGCTCAAAAACCAAGGAAGGATCAGGATGTGGAGTTTACTCCAGATCACTTAACCTAAGGACAAAGTGGTGAATGGGAAAAAATACCAGCGTGGTTCAAACAGAACTGGCTGGTATCTCGATCGCCACAAAAGAGCTAACCAGAAAAGGAATTTCTGTCAAAAACATAATTATCTGCATTGATAGTAGACAAGCCCTACTAACCTTGAATAGACAACGTATCATCTCAAGGTTAGCACTAGAGTGCCACCAAGATTCAGCTAACGCATCGGTAGATAATAATATCGTACTGAGGTGGGTGAAAGGGCACGACAGGAGCAAAGGTAACCGCATTGCCGACTCTTTGGCCAGGATGGCGGCTGGACTGAAAATTTTGGGACCAGGTGACACCCATGGCTTGACGACTTCGACAATTGCGGAACTAGCCATACTCAATGCCTTAAGAGATGGGATGAAACCAAAGGATGCAGTTTTGCCAGGATCACCGTGGGCGACCCTGAAAAGCTGGATCCGAATAAATATTTGGCGATGACCAGGAAGAACCTACGTTTAACAGTGGGATTTCTGACTGGACACTGTCAACTAAGGAAACACCTCCATATTATGGGGCTAGTGGACACACCTCTATGCAGGATGTGTGAACAGGAAGATGAAACTGTCAGGCATGTCTTATGTGAATGTCTGCAGCTATCGTCGATAAGAGACTGTGTGTTCGGTGAGTCTTGGCCTACAGCTGCCGATTTTAAGGAGATGTCCCCTGGTGACCTGTCCTCCTTCCTGGATAAGGCAGGTTGGACAATTTCCTAGGAGGGCGACTCCTTGGGAGGATGTACAATGGGCCATATTGTGGCCTAAGTGCTGTGGGTCTATACCCCCCCCCCCCTCCCTACTCTACAGATACAGAACAATTCAATCAATTGAATTGCCAATTTTCGTCCGTAAACAAAATTTCTTTTAAATTTTTTGTTCGGATTTTTGTTCCTTATTTGATTTGATAATCGTCCAAATTATTCGAAGAGTCTTTCTTTATTGCTTTTTAATTAACTTTTATCATTCATTTCCAAAGTTTGAGAGTTATTCATGACATGGTTTCACTATGTAATTCAATTTATTTATTCGCAATTTATTGTTTCAATTGACTCGGAAAAGAAAAAGCAGAGAATCCCAACCTTTTTTTTTGTCACAAGTTTCTCCCAACACGTGTCAGAAGAGTTAATAATAAAGACGATGGGAGTTTGAACCGATACCACGATATATTGAGAGAAGACAGAAATGTTACGATAACGCCAAAACACTTGAGATTGTTCTTCTACAATTTCACATTTCCTCTGTTAATATGTCTTTTTTACATGGCATTTATTATTCATCAACTCAATCCTTTCTCTCTGGAAAAATATATCATAGGAAAGCCTTCTATCAATTCTAATCGATGTTTATTTTCCTGGAAACCTACAGAATCGTAAGTACTCTGACTTATGTCCTACTTTTCCATTTGGTTACTCTTTCTGGTGAAATTTTTTTCTCGGAAGAATCTCTTTTTCGTATTACTGTATCATTCCACAGCACCAGGTGTGGAATGTGTAATTTCATTTTCATATCATGTCTTTGTCTTCTGTCACCTATTGGTACTGTAGTGTTTTGTAGAGATTCCAAAATGACTTCATCCTAATTTGCAAGACACCAAGTCCTAGCAGAAGAAAACATTTTTACGCCATTTCTTGATTGATTACATTCATTTCACACTAGCTACGCATATTGGTAACGAAGGTTCAAATTAATTTCCAGATATACGGTAGAGCAAATGTTCCATGACAGGTCTATAAACAAGTTTCATATAATATCATCAGTGAACGCTACCATAATGTTTTCCACGGGAGACCTTGCATTTCGAAAAATACAAGTGCAATGTTTACAACGGCGGCGGAGAACATTAAAGGTCACGGGTTTTCACGAAGAAAACAACGTTTTATAATGCGTCGAACGGGGGGCGTAGCCAGTTTCCGTCATTCCCCAGACATACATAGCATTCGCTTATTGATATTTCTCATTGCTCATGCACCGCGATATGAAAACCATAAAGTTCTGTTGCTCGTTTTTCCGATTGGAGAAAGGGAAAGGTGATGCAGCTTTTAACAGTGGAGAAGGTGGGCCTCCTTTTTCCGTTATTTCCGTTATCTCAACCGAGAAAATGTCGAACAAAGGATAAACGAGGTCTCACTTTTTAAGGTGTGATTCGTAGCAAAGTTCATTTATCGCTGCCAACTAGAAGGCACCATATTAGCACTGCTCGTATGGATCGTAATCGCTTGCTAAGAAAACCAGAATGAAGCAAACCAAGCGGAAAGATCACTCTTCTTCGAAATTAGCGGCAGATGGATGGATAACTATTCGTGATGGAACCCAATGGCATGGATTGCAAAGGGAGACATGAAATACCGGCATTATGGAAATAGTTAGGTTAGGTTCGACGTGAGTGGGACTACATGACTCTTCCACTTTTAAACTGTAGGGCTATGGGGATTATTGTGCCCCACACTATATACAGCCTTATTTATTTGGTGATTGATTTTTCATATTAGAAGGAAAGAAGTGAAGTTCTGCCAAAGATTGAAAATCTGGTTCGGTCCGCGGCGGGGCAGGCACAAAGTATATGTTCTGCTGTTCTTGTTTTGAGGCAGGTTAAATACTTCGGAGTTGTATTGGAATCAATGTTGATCCGGAACCGACAGGTGGACCTATTGAAAATAAGGGTGGAGTCGATTCGTATGGAGAAAAGAAGAGAAAACGTTTCGTCTTTGGGATGACGAATGAGTACAAGCAAATATATGCTGCGAACGAACTGAAAAAGATCCAAACGCTCATTGATTTGGGCATTACAAAAATGTGATGGAGACAACATCTAGAGAGATAGAAAAGAAAAATATGCCAGTTTCACGGACCAATACCATGAGCATTAATCACAAACATATCACTGATAATAGAATATCACAAAGAGTAATATGCAATAATCCGTTACGATATTATAAACCCCGATTCCATTTCAAATCTCATACTAACATCTTTCGGAGTGCCACAGGGTAGTGTACTTCGTTCACTTTTGTTATTAATATTCACCTTTGATCGTACGTATTACATACAGTCTTCAATGATTTACTAATTTGCGGATGATATGCAAGTTTATCAGGGAACAGATCATAAACTTTAAGGAGAATATATGCGGTTATAGTTCCTGGAAAACGTGTAATGAAAGTCTGAAACACAGTAAGAAAACGGCAAGAAACAGCTATGAACTGTAATTAGGCTACTGACTTGGGATTGTGCATTGAAGGATACCTGCACAAGACAGGGTTGCGAATAATATAATCGATCGATATGCCAGTAATGCTTGTGTAGTTTTTGGGCTGAGCTATATATATTTTCAATATTTATCGTGTGAAGTACATGTGGGGAAGTTATCGTGTTGATTTGTTTTTTTGCTCTTATGCAGCATGTGCATAAAGCAGGTCTTTTTTGCACGCATAAGAAATTTGCGCATACCAGCCGTAGACGAGTGCTGCAATCTCATAATTGAAAAAATGACACTCTATGTATAAATTTCATATAATATTTTTCTACGATCGTGATAAATTAAACCTATTACATATTCGTATAAGTTTAATTGTTGAACTAATATAAAATTACAAAATAAAAACGATTAATGAACGTTTGACTTCATTATAGTTATGTTAAAAGTACAGTGATTTGGATTATTTATATTAAGCTTTCCTTCAAGTGGTAGGATTTGTTGAGATTCGTGTTACATTATCCAGATCCATTTCTTCGGTAACAGTAGTTTCCGAATATGATGGTAAATTATCGTGAATGTTGTTTTCGGACGTTCTTAGTCGACTTCGAGATTTCAAAATGCATTTTGGGAGCGACTATTTTTCACTCATATCATTACTTTCTTTGACGTGTTCAAAAATGTGGTACTTTGTCAACTAATATGAAAAAAAATTCAGTTTTATTACGATGGTAGAAAAAAGAAATGTATTGCTTAGATAAGTATCACGAAATGTATTGCTTGAAAAGGTTTCACTTTTGAATAGGAAATATGAGCAAAATTCGTATGAAATATCATAACTTACAGTCTCATGCAGCTACTTTTTCATATTCTTAACTGAGATTACTCCCTAAATCACTGTAACCATACCTGAAAAAGAAAAACAAAGATAATAAAATCTTGAAATGACCCTCAAGCTTAATGAAGGACTTGCGTGTGATCGATAAGTGCAAAATTCTTCATCAGAATGAAACAATCACACGAGAACAATAGTAAATGAACCTAATTTTCAATCGGTACTACCTGCAAACTATATATTATTTATAACTGAAAACTGGGGATTAGTGCGAAAAAATTATTTTTCAATGTGAATCTTCTGAAAGAAAAAATTGATTGAACACTATTTTCGAAGAAATGCAAGTGAATGATAATCAACAGGGAATAAAAAATGCATGGAGATGCAATACCATCGGTTGAAATCTATAAAAGTCCTCAAAGCTCATTTCATTAATGAATGGTTTCTAAATGGCAGTCTGACATCATTGATTCAGAAATCATTTTTCGTCGTAAAAATATGATATTTTCACTAAGAGGAAGGATACCTTCGAAGAACAGATGACTGTTCATTTGAAAATGTGAAAAAATTAACATCTATTGATTTTTGTGATATTTTAAATTTTCAGATAACTTTCGTCCAGCTGCTTTGATGGATCCTTTCAGAATATATTTCAGAAGTTATTTCACTATAAATTATCTGACGTACACAAAAGTTCTCAACCACCTGCAACTAGTATGTCTCAACATGTCATAGTTTGAACTGAAAATCAGTGAGTCTTCTAGGGACGAAACTTCTTAATTCTCATTTGAAAACAACCACCTAACTATAATATTATTGTCATTAGTTGAAGAGAAAACATTCTTCATTCATCCTCGCATTCATCAAAAAGCAAACGGAAACATGCCAATTCGAACACGACATGTTGTCTATCATGTAAGTTATATTCGAAATATGTCTATCTGTTATTGTGATCAACGTGATCATGAAACAATGCGAAGTTATTTCTATTTATATGGTGGCAGAGGCCAAATGCGCTGTTGCCAATTCCATATATTCAATGGTCTATTATAAACGATCAACGGGGATATTTTATTTCGATGATTCAGGTATACTGACTTCATTCCTCAACGATAAAGAAGTTTCACGATCACATAATATTTGGACCAGTTTATGTATCAAAATAGCTTTTATCTACACCCGTACTCTAATAATACCCTCATATGCTCACCACCCGTTTTATAATGAAATCCATTACGATACAGATTTTCATTACGATACAGATTTTCAACCAATAGAAACCCATTATTTTTCAATCAAGAATGATGTGCAAGCTTTGCATTTTGACGTTTGTCAAGTCAAAATCAGTAGGTATTGAATTTTTGAAGAATTTAGTCAATTTTCGATAATCGAATGAAAATGTCTTATAGCAGTGATATAGAAGAATTACCAGCGACTCCACAGATGTCTTAGACAAGAAAAAAATACAATCGAAAGGATTATATTTTTCATTTGACAAATGCAAGACATATGTTGTTATTTTCGTTCAAGTCTAATGTGCTTTCATGGCCGAATGGTCAGCGGCGCGGGCAGTGATCACAAACGTCCCGGGTTCAATTCCAGACCTCGGCAAAGACTTTTTTTCATTTTTTTTTCTTCTCATTGTTGTATTTTCGGTGGTTATATCATTAATTATAATTCTGTAGAATTTTTCAAAGAAATACGATTACCCACTATTATTGTGTTCAATATAAATACCTAATATTATAATATTTTTAGTTCTTCATTATTTATTGGGTGTAGATAAAATAGCGTATGCAACTCTCATGTAATGGTTATTAATACACTCGCATAAACCATACGAAACTCACCTTCGGCTCGTTTCGTATCCCGGTTTATGCTCATATATTAATAACCATCATTACACGATCGTTGCATAATATACTATTTTCATAAGCATTCAATACGATTCAAAGATCGCGTCTGCTAGGTATGTAAAACTTTTCACATAGACTGACGAGCGTTGTCCTATCAAATGGTCGACTGTCTATTCTTTCCACGTTCAATATCGCACAAAGCGATATTCTTCGTATTTTGTATATAAGTTTCACAACACAGTGTTCATACATGTTCACTAAGAGATGTGCTTCATATGAAAAAGGGTAACCTGCAGGATGTTCTGTAAATTTGTTACATTGACACTTCGAAGAGATGTGTTCGACAGCACCTCTCATAATGGATGCCGAAGTGACTATCAGAAAATCACATTTTGTTATTTCAAATAAATTTTTATCTCCAGGCTGTACGTCTTGCAGGGTGCAACAATAGCTTTCAAATTTCAGTAATTATGGAGCTAGTTAGAAAGCAACAGACTGACTTCTAAAGTAGTCTCAGGGCCAGTTCCACAAAGTATGGTGATCTTTCTGGACACTCAACAGATAGCTTTATAGTTGACTATTATATTCAGCCTATTACTTGGGTGAATCTAGTGAAACACATTCTGATCTTTGAACGCATGGTTTATATCACATCATTATGTAAGCAGAAATAGTGAAACTGACCCTGAGTGTTGTTCTTTCCAGAGAAATAACTTCGATTAACTTGACGGTAATATGCGATTGCTTTTGTCGATTATGTTAAAAAGCCACGAATATCGATCGATTAGTTGATTTTATTTTTGTCGATTCACTTTTCTACCCGTGGTTCATCGGAGGTCTGGTTTCCGTTTTGAAACAGTCAAAATAACCGAATGAACTTTGGGAATGCATTATGGTTCTGGTTACTGCCAATGACAAATTCGATATTGCCCTCATCCCTTTTTGCCTTCTTGGGCCGAGTTGTAATGCAATTATATTGTGTAATTCTCAGTACTAAGTTTTATCAAGTTCATCACGAGGATCTGCCTTCTGAGTGCACTCGAAATAGTGTTGATAGAAGTGATGAAGAAATGTGATGAACCCCTTTATTTACCCCGTTAGGCGATAAATCTCGATAAAATACGAAACAGGTTCCATCAATTATGTTGAAGAATGTTTATGCAAAATTTGAAGTAGATTGGACCTAGGAATCACGTTATCTCTTACAAAGTTTTCCCCTCGTTTATTTATCACTGAATTTTCTGTTTTATTAAGATATAGCCTTTATCACTCCTGAATAATGTAGCTTCCTAGAATGTTAGTGAAAGAGTTTTCATAATGAGATCGGTATATCCGAAGATAAGCCCCTACAAACAAACATACAAACAAAGTTAGAAACGAACCCCCACATGATATTACCGAGGGGTTGACCACATGGGAATTCCGGTGTACAATTGATAGGAATTCCGGGGAATTCGGAAAAAAAATTAAAGAAACTATCGGAATTATCATTAGGTAATTCAATTTATTCGAGCAATTATAAAAAAGCTCACAGTAAAATTTCAATATTTATATAAAATCATAATTCAAAAAGAAAACACCGGTGTAGAGTTTGTGGCGAAATTCCAGTTTGTACTACATTTTGTTCTTCATGATCTGATAGACATCTGATATGTCCCTGGAAGGGTGTGTTGGGGAAGTTTTTACAAATGATTCAATAACTTCTTTCAGTGAAAGAGTACCTCATTCTGATTCAAATATATGAATAAGGCATGTGAAACAACACAAAAAAAAACTTTGTTTCATAGTATCTGCGGCCTCGAGAATAGTAACTCATTTTGATTCAAATATATGGATGAGGCATGTGAAACAACCCAAAAAAACTGTGTCGTAGTTTGTGAGGCTTCGAGAGGGGTGTGGATGGGGGTAGTTTTTTCAAATAATTCAATAACTTGTTTAAATAGATTAGTTCCTCTTTCTGATTCGAATATATATGAATTGGGCATGTGTAACAACCCCAAAAAACTTTGTGTCGTAGATCGTGTGTTTGTTTTTGGGGTCAACCTCTGCTTCTGCCATTATTTTCCTCAATGTTTCGAAAATGACGTGTCTTGAAATTTCACTCTACAAGAGGAAGAGACGCCCTTGATTGTGGAAGTGAGACTAGACTAGATCATAATTGGCAGACAAAACACAGGTTGTCTACATTGTTGCTAGCGGTTACCAAAATTGAAAAAAGATGGTTATAGCTCGCGTTATACGATCTGAGTTATATAGTCAATGACTGCAGTTTTTGTATGATTTCTGGAGATTCTCTGCAGGTCCATCATGTTATTCGGTCGGTTTTATATAATTTATCGGTTTGTAATGAAAAGATGATGAAATAGATTGTGGTTCAGAGACAACTGTCCAATTTGAATTTATACAGGGTGAACACAGGAATATACGATTTTGGAAAAGTTTATTTTTGCTTTACAAGCGATAACAAAAAAGGGAAGGAAAAAGGATTTTCCCCACAGAATGAATATCCTGTAATCATTTAGCATAAATAAGCGGTTGAAAGTAATAGAACTTACTCAATAGACTGTAAAATACCGTTTTTTTTCAATGGAAAATTGTATTTATTTGAAGTCCAAAGTTTATGTTCCACTCAGAAATCCCGAAAAAACTTTTGTGTGAATGTTCCGAAATATATCTTTCATATTTCGTCGGGTTTTTTCGGAATTCCCCCGGAATTCCCACTATCATCAATACTTGGACTACCCTTACAGAGTGAAGTGCATGATTTCAAATTGGATTTTCTGATTCAAAATATTCTGTTCGGTGTTGGATACCCTGTATAATAATGGATACAATTTTTTTGTAACTCATGCTTATGCATACGTATACGAGTATATTCTTCCACTTCTGATCACTTTTAAATATCATTTACCTAGTGAAGAAATCCATATATTTCCAGAGTGAGCAGTTTCAGTTACTTGGGAAACTCTGTAAACGAGTGCCAGTCTGTTATGTAATTTCATTCATGTTATTGATTTGAGTGTTTTGATTCCGAATCTTTTTTATTATTTCACACACTTCACTGCTTGTAGTTATTTAAATTATTGAGTTTTGGTGCACCCTGTACACTCTTCTTTGATTTGAGAAGATTTTCACATAAGAATGAGTAGCAATCAAATCAATTATGATTTCTCTATGAAAAATAACAAAAAATCATTTTGAATTATTCAACTTTGTCGCCGCCTAGCGGCTCTACTATTCAGATCCTCTCATAACTTGCCCAAAACTGGGTAGGGTCTTGAATAGAACAAAATGTCAAAAAATTATCAAAATTTGCTAAAAGATATTTTTATAGTGTTTTGTGCACCTTGTTTTAGTACTCTTATTTATTCATTGACAAACTTACAAGTAAATCAAAAGATTAGATAACCATTTTGTCCTCCTTTGTTATCCAAGCCTAATACGAACCCCTGTTTATACTACAGTACGCTGTGCGTGTCTATACCAAATATACAATGTATGTACTGTCATCAATGCATTAACTTTCCCAAGCAGGAAAGGTCACTTCGTTTTCAATTTTTGAAAAAGTTTCTCGGTATATTTTAAATTTATGTAATTGTATTGTTGACACTCAATGAAATTACTAACCATTTTAATGTATTGTTTGTTGAGTGCAATATGCGAATAATACACCGGAGTTTACAGAAAGTGTTTGTTAATCCATTGATGTTGCTTCTTTTATAGTAGTTTTTTCGTGAACTCAACGCAACTTTGATGTATGCCTCCGAAAAAAATGTGAAAAGTAGCCCATTTTTGAATTTTTGCGAATAAAATATCAGTTATTCGTGTGGGTTCCCTGTAGCAAACACTCGGTAATTCAATAAATTCCAGAGTGGCCACAAACCGTCATGTTATGCTCGACTCGACGAATTACATCAATAACAATTTTAATGAATTGTTTGTTGAGTGCAATCTGCGAAATAGTATGTATGAATTCGAGCGCACTTCATTGGAAGAGACAAACAACCTTGTTAGAGAGAACCGGGAAACATTTTGTATCCGAAAATAACGTACCTCGCGTAACAAGGTTGGAAATCAAATACATACACACGACGACGACTCAATCGATTGTGACAGAGGAAATTCTCCTTTTTCGTGAAAATAACGAACGGAGATGTTCCGTGCGACAGACGCCCACTTCAGATGCATTTGTGGAGTCTGTGTGCAAGTGTAGGCCAGGAGCATCAAACAATAATCTAGAGGAAGTCCGTTAAACTGGTAAACTGTTTTCTTTGTTTGGTTCCATGTTGGAGTCGTTATCAGAAACTTAAAGACATCTCTATTGATACCGTAATCTAACGAATCAACCCCTTTACGAGTTGACCAGCACTTGAACCGCAGATACAAACAAGCTTAAATTTATCTCGCCACCAATTACAACACATCTCCTGTGCGAGAACCAGTTTTCTTCAGAATACATGGCGTCACATACTCTGAGACGACTTACATTATATGACGGAGTTCAAAAAAAAAACATTCATTTCTGTACCTGGAATTTAAAGAGAAATGGGATCATTATGTAAGTCTTCTTTCAAAAGTTGCAGCGTAAATTCCGAAGAAAACTGTACCACATAATATTGGTTGAAAATTTTAATTCGAAGAGATTTTTACAGTTTGTTGGTTTGACTCAGCCGATCTTAGAAAATCACTGGGTTATTCTTGGGAAAAAAGATGATTTTTCCCGAATTTTTTAGGAAACTTCATCTACTATTGAATAAAAACAGCTTATAACTCGCAGAAAACTATTTCGTCGAAACAAGTTTGAAAGTTATACAGAGTATTGAAAATTTCAAAAACGCATTGCATGTCAGCTAGACTTCAAAGTCAATTGACACCATCATAAGATGTCAGCGACCCAGTATCTTCAGTACAAACTCGAACGAACACAACATCAGCCAGTTGTTGACCTTGAGCTTCCAAAATTTACGCAGGAAGATGCCTGTTACATTTCTCAATTTATTTTTGTGTTCTGTGACTTGAACCACAATACTAACTTCGATAGCTTGTTCCGCCTTAGAGTTACTGGTATTTGAAATACTACTCTCACAATTAGGTCCGTGAAAACATCCATTTCAGCATCACACCTGAACGGACACGAAGAACGACGAGGGATCTGCAGCGGGATTCTCAACTCTCGAATCGACAGCTGTCGTATTGACAAAATGAAACTGGCGATTTTCATGTTTCATATCGAGAAGTGAGTATCGACTACAAATGTCATTTTCACTCGTCATCTATTGAGCTGTCGAGAAGTCAATTTTGTGAAATTATGACTAATGTATTTGTGGTAGTTTACGAAAAATGTCGTCATTTCGACCCAAAGAAAAACATGCGAATACTATGAATATATGGATAATCACCGAGATTTTGCAACAGGTCGTTTATTGGGACAGATATGCTCTTCGATTGCATTAGTGATTTCATGTATATATCTTAAACACAAACATTATATTTTGAATACAGAATAAGTATAGACGATGTACACTTATCTGGATTACTTCCTTTGATAGCAACCAGTCGCGTGAATGCGCGAAGCTGGAATATGCTGCGCTAAAAGATTGCACACAACTGCAAACAAATCTCTTGTTAATTCTGAATATTTTTTTTATATATGGAGATTCACACGAAAGGCAAACCCTGTAATTTTCGAAGAACACCGCGCGAGTCAAGGGACAGAAGCCGCAGGAAAAACCTCTTTCGGCAAGGTGTTCCAAAGCTCAGCTGTTCTATTGGAAAATGATCCCCGAGCAGAAGAGATTTGACAGGTCTCCAAATTCACAACAAAGGGGTGGGAATTCTGTACTCGTCGAGTCATCCGTGCAGATATTGCCAAGGGTGGAACGATTGATAACAATTCAGAAGAGCACCGACCGTGAAAATATCCATGGGAAGAGACAAGTCTCCGCCCCTTCTACGATGTCCCAATGAAGTGAGCGAGTCTGTGAGCGAAGATTCACCAACAAGACGAATCGCCTTGCTCTGAATAGAATCGAGAATCCGCAATGATGTTTTGGTGCCGAACTCTATACATGAGAACTGTATTTCAAGACAGGTCGTATCTGTGCCTTGTAGATCTTCAGAAGCTGAAATCCAAGTTTCTGGGAAGCACCTTTTACGATCGATCTCACATGGTTTTCCCATGAGAGATTATCACTGATCGTAATTCCTAGCATCGAGATACTTGATTTTGTAGGAACAGTTACTCCTGACATCTGAATATTTGATGATGAAAGATCGGCTTTTCTTGAGAAGAGACATGCCTGGGTTTTCGTAGCATTAAATTCCACCTAGTTCATGTTACCCCATTCTATTATTTTTACCAAGTCGTCGTTAATTTCATTGACGTGAATATTTCTTTGAATTTTTGTTTCTTGAGTTGGTATGGGGACTCTGTAAGAGAAACTGGTATGAAGAGTACTTTCGTCCGCAAAACTATGTATTGAACAAGATGTTTTTTCGAGCAAATCATTGATGTGAAGCAGAAACGAAGTGGGCGCCAGAACTGAACCCTGTGGAACACCTGCAGTAGTTGAGAGAATATCAGATGAAACTCCATCAACAACTACATACAGAGACCTTTCAGACAAGAGAAACCCTTCAACAAAGCACACTAGTGAGGAGGCAAGCCATAAGACGGCAGTTTAGAAAGGAGACTCCGATGCCAAACTCTATTAAACTACACTGAATTCTCACCAAATCCGTCGTCGACGATTTCCCAATAGTAAAATTTCTTTGACACTTGACAACATACGCAAAATTTATTTATTTATTTCCGTTAATATTTTACTATTTTTCATTCAGGGTTTACCTGACACCAACTCAAATGATACGTTAGAATGAAATGATTGGCATGACAAATATTTCATTATTGGAGTTAGGAAGATGTCATCTGCTGAGACAAACACCTCTCGACTAGTTATTCGACATGTGATTAGAATCATTCCACTCTTTATGTCGAGAAGACTGTCGAAAAGTGACAACAGGTCGATACATATCGAGTCGAGAGATCAGAATCCCGCTGCTGATCGAGCAATGCAGTTCGACCGATAGAATTGCGCTTGATTGTGGTTGACAATGTTCCTTGCAGGAGGTTAATGATTCGGACTTCCATTTTCTATATTATATAATTGTTATGAGCTTCATGAAGAGTTCTGATAAAAAGAATTATTTTTGAAAATGCAAAATAGGGAGCAATCCGCAGAAAAAATCTCACACCAGGGTAGATATTTCCTATGAATGCCATCTATTTGATTCAATTTCCATATGCTTGGTATACAAATTGAGCAAGAAAAAGTGATTTCTATGTAACCCAGTACCCGTCGTGTTATACGGGCAGGCGTTAGGGCAGGGCGCGGTTGGGTGACAGCCCAGGGCGGCATTTTCATATTTCTTCGCTCTTTGAGCGAGGCATACTAGCAAAGATTTCCTTCAGTCCAGTCAAGATGTACATCCGTGCTTGCAAAAGGTTAGGTCATCACGAATTTTTTATATGTTGTTCGTACCTAAGCCGACATTAAAAATCCAGATTTGCAATTTTCAAAGTGCTGTGCGAGCGGCGGTGTGCCCAAAAAACCTTGAATTTTTTTGACTATTTTCAGATTTTGCTCAATATCTCAGTGAAAAAGGGGTCTGACCGGTTTAGAAACTCTATACAAATTCAGAGAACAGTAAATTTGCTATAATTTGAGACCAAATGCAGCTCCGTACAACCAGCGGTTCTCAAGATATGGGCCTTGGAAAAAAAGCTATTTTTCCTGAAAACTGAATTTTTTCGAAATGAACCTTCATTTCATAGAATATCTTGAAAAATACTAAGTCCACACACATGTTATGGAAAATGAAGTTGTAGAAAATGTTAGTTGCTTTCATTTGAGACCAAACTGGTTCATATGAGCTTAGCAGTTCTCTCAAAAACGGCAGAAAACCAAAAACAGTCAAAAGTGGGTTTTTATGGGAATTACATATAAACCGTTTTCACGTCTTTTTATAGTTTTATTTATCAAAAAGTTAAAATGTATTGTGAACAATTTTATTTTGAGACCTCCACAAACTATACAATTCATGTAACTAATTACTTTATAATTTCACGTTCTTTTTGTTACAGAAATTATTGAGAAAAATTTTAAACAACATGAAGCAATAACATTATTCTTAGATTGTGAAGATCTCCTAATATTGAAAGAAAGGACGCCAATTAGAACCAGTCCTAACCATTTGTACGGGTGATGAAAAAGACAGACAGGTGACATAGAGAGAAGATATCATCAAAGAAAATTGACCTCCCAACCCGGACCTGGACCTTCCAGGGCAACTCTCAGTGTGTTGCAAAATGTCTATCCGTCCGGGCATGTGCTTCGTGTGTCGTGAGGCTCTCAACATAGGTCCTGTTGTGTTGTGACCATCAAAGAACGAGGAATTCGGACACTAATTGAAGTGAGCGAAAAACGTGGTCTCAAAGATAATAAAAAATTCCTCCAAGTTTGCAAGGAAGTCAGAGTTCATGATGCATGCAGGAAGAGATATACAGCTGTGTGTAACGTTGAAGCCTCAGTTCGTCGAGGAGGGGATTCAGCTTCCCAACCACAGGTTTCATCCACGAGATCATCAACCGAAATAGCTCGTACCTTAGAAGGGATATGCTTTTTGAGTGGTGATGCTATCACCGAAGAATTTATCCAGCTACAAAGCAAACTACCCTTGGACAGAAGGAATATAGTCCATACAGTTGAGAAGTTGGGCATGAGGCAAACTGTTTTAGATGCAGCTAATCACCTAGATGATGATTGGGGAAGGGCCATTGTGGAACACCTTCTGCAGCAAATTGAAGGTTATTGTATCCCTGATGTCAGAACAGCAAAAACCCATCTCAAAAAACGTTTTGGTGATGATATTGTCATAGTGGAAATGGGCTCCAACTTCATTTCCCATAACATGTGTGTGGGCTGAGTATTTTTCAAGATATTCTATAAAATGGAGGTTAATTTCGAAAAAAATTCAGTTTTCAGGAAAAATAGCTTTTTTTTTCAAGGCCCGTATCTTGAGAACCGCTGGTTGTACGGAGCTGGATTTGGTCTCAAATTATAGCAAATTTACAGTTCTCTAAAGTTGAATAGAGTTTCTAAACCGGTCAGACCCCTCTTTCACTGAGATATTGAGCAAAATCTGAAAATTGTCAAAAAAATTCAAAGTTTTTTGGGCAAACCGCCGCTCGCACAACACTTTGAAAATTGCAAATCTGGATTTTTAATGTCGGCTTAGGTACAAACAACATATAAAAAATTCGTAATGACCTAACCTTTTGCAAGCATGACCCCCTTCTCATGTTTAACTTGGCTGGACTACTTGGATTTCTCGTCAAATTTCCGTCACAATGCTATACAATTTGACGTTAATACGAAAAAAAGTTGTCAATTTTAAGGTAAGGATCCCGCAAAATTCTTATGGAATTTGGGTCTCGATGTTTGTTTTTTCATTTTTGATATGATGTAGTCCAAGTAATTCTCAACAAATGTTACCATTGCGCCAACCTCAATAAATAAACAGTTTTGCCGCTAGGGGTCGTTAAAATCCCCCTATTTTTAGAATAGACTATTCATTTTCGAAACCGGGAACGACATTTTCACCTGTTTCATTGTAGATGATGTTGAACATGATTCTCACAATAACATGAACTGCAAAACTTTGAAAATCAGAAATATTCGGGAGAGGGGAGAAAGTCACGAGAAAGAGCTGTTTCTCTAATTCATGTGTATACAAATATCTGACGATGCATTTCAGAATAATACAGATTCATTTTTCTGCGTTTCATAATAATAGGTGATGGGAGGGAGAGGTTGGAGGGGGTGAAGATTTTTTTTACAAAAGAGCATAATCATATACAACATCTACATCTACAATGAAACAGGTGAAAATGTCGTTCCCGTTTTCGGAAATGAATAGTCTATTTTGAGAAAAGGGTGATTTTAACGACCCCTAGCGGCAAAACTGTTCATTTTTTGAGGTTGACGCAATGGTAACATTTGTTCAGAATTACTTGGACTACATCATTTCAAAAATTTGAAAAAATCCACCGAGACCCAAATTCCATAATGATTTTGCGGGGTCTTTTGTATGTCAATTCATTTTTAATTTACCTTAAAAAATTGTAACGTATTTTTGAAACGTACAATTGCAGATATTTTTATTTTTCAATTTGTTCACACAATTGCTAATAAATTCCCTTCTGTAATTACAAGAATGAGCATTTCTAACTTACCTGATCTTGAAAATAGTCCTTTCAGGTTTTAATCCGTATGCGAGTTGTTGAAGTTAGACGTTTCGACTCTCATGCTGGGGTCATGAACAAGAACTTAAATCGATAAAACCGTTATTGATTTATCAATAGTCGGACCGAATTGTGAGGGAAATATGTTCAAATACCAGTTACTCAAACGCAGCGCATATTGTCGAAGTTGATGTTGTGGTTCTCCTGGTCTAGCCGTAAGGGGGTAGATAAGCTGAATTGCTGTATTTATGCAGATATGTTTTTGAGTTTTTGATTAAGACTCCAGCATGAGAATGGAAACGTCGAACATTTCAACAACTCGCACATTAATACACGAAAGGACTATTTTCAATATTCAAATGCCCGTGAAAACATTTATCTTTAAAACCTACTATCATTGCAGGTGTGAAAGGAATAGAATAATCAACATTTCTTCTCCCTCGGTTCACGCAAGTAGTTCTTTGAAAATCATGGTTTTTGTCTTCATGTGAACCTGACGACACAAAAAAACTGCCCAGGGCGATAATTTAAAGAAGTAATGATTTAATGAGCGAAGTACAATAAGAAGGACAAGCTCATGGGAACGAACAATCAAACACACATAGACAAACGGGGCGTATAATGGAAAACGTTCGCGAAAATGACAGGAGACATTCTTCCTGGTCCGGAAGAAATGACATAAGACGCTCCCCGTGTGAAAGACGCCCATCCCGAGAGATGCATCTCGATCGACGGCCGCCCACGTGTCGTCAGCTTGCAGGTGCTAACGGGAGGAGGAATTGTTTGTTTTGTGCGGATCCGCGATGCTCGATAATTGCAGCGACGCACACCCTTCTCGCTATCGATACGATCAGTCCCGGGAACGAGAATTTCTCTCAAATACTGTTTGATCGTCTTTACTTTGTGGTGGATCGATATTTGTTCCGTATTTTTATGGGTTTGTAACCTACCACAATCTGAAAAAGTAAGAATTAATATTGGAATCTATACAAGTCTAGAAGGGCAGATTTTCAATCTACTCCGAAAAGTTGCTGAGTCTACTGAAAAACAGTTCTTTTTGGATATAGAACAAGTCCAATTTTTCAGCAACTCCTCGTTAAACTCTAATATCGCCTCTCAAAAAATAATAAGAACTAATACATATATATGAAAATACTTATCGTTAACGTTTCGGAAACTAAATCAGCTTCCGTTCTCGAAACTTATACGCAAATTCCTGTTCAAATCCAAATATCTCTTGTAGGCAATCTTCGTAATTGACATTTGTCAAATCTTTCGAATCCATCCATATCGAGCGAACCCATAGCTATGCATTCTTCACCAGACAACATGAAGAAAGCAGATTCCCTTAATTTCAGTTTCCTGCCATTGCTCTCTTTCGTCATGATTGTAGTGTCGTTCCATTCTACTGTGTGATCTCCATCGGCAGTTAGAATGTGATTCTGATAATTTTGAACCACCTATCCGTCTGTTCCTGATGTACATCTTGTGTTTACTCTTTCGCACTTTCAATGGTCGAGACGTTTCGCCGATATATTTTTGACCGCGTGAAGAAGGAATTTGATGAATACAATTTTTTGTGTTTTCCGTTGTGTTAATCATTTCTCAAATGTTATGTTTCACAATCACCTGTCAAGCATTGATCACTCAACAAATATTTTTGTTACAAACCGCAATTATTGCTGCTAGTGGAAAGGCAGAAATATTGTAGAGGAAGGAACATAATGATATTACGAAGGTAATAATAATTGTTGATGGAGTATCATCTGATATTCTCCCAATAAATGCAGGTGTTCCACAGTTCTGGCGCCCACTTTGTTTCCGCTTCATATCAATGATTTGCTCGAGAAAACATTTTGTTCACTACATAGTTTTGCGGACGACAGAACTCTCCATACCAGTTTCTCTTCCAGAGTCCCCATATCAGCTCGAGAAACAAAAATTCAAAGAAACATCCAAGTCAATAAAATTAACGATGATTTGGTAAAAATAATAGAATGGGGTGACACGAACTTGGTGGAATTTAATGCTACGAAAACCCAGGCATGTTTCCCCTCACGAAAAGCTGATCTATCATCATCTTGTATTCAGCTGTATAGATATTCTCACGGTCGGTGCTCTTCTGAATTGTTATCAATCGTTCCACCCTTGGCAATATCTACACGGGTGACTCGACGAGTACAGAATTCCCACCCCTCTGTTGTGAATTTGAAGACTTGTCGAACCCATCTTGCTCGGGACTTCCATTTCAATAGAACAGCTGAGCTTTGGAATTCCTTGCCTACAGAGGTTCTTCTTGAGGCTCACAAACTCCAAAAATTCAAAGTGAATTTTGATTCGTATCTCCTGTCCCTTGATCCACGCGGTGTTTTTTGAACATTACAGGGCTTCCACTTCCTGTGAATCTCCATATAAAAAAAATATATTATGAAGGCATTATCCAAATACTGAACGAGGACCACACGTCTGTTCTCAAACGTCCAAATGATTGAGAAATTTGATGGTTTACATTTCATTGAGATTGTGAGATTTGTATTATCCAACTATTTTGATACCTCGCTACCAAAGGAGGATTGGTATCAAATAAGTTATTCTACATTTTAATCGATATATGACCGGATTGAGTGCGTCGACTGATATTGTTATCATTGCGGACGAAAGTCTGAACCACTACTCAACAACAGGGAACATTGTCAACCGCTGTCGAACCAAACATATACGAAATCCGTTATCGCCAAAAACTATTTTGGGAAACAGTCAAACGATTTTGTACTATAAATATTTGTTTCGATATGTTTTTCCGGATACATTAATGGCAATTTGTTTTCGCAACGAATTAACACCGCATGCACCCAAATCCCCTCTGAATAATCCATGTATCAAAACAAGCAAACTCGTTCATTTCATAACCATTAACGTACGTGTCCCATTCTTATATCAATGTCGGCATTCATCATGGTGAGGAATTCTATTTATGGTATTATCATGCCAAACGCTATCAACTTCGATCGAAATCCTCTAGGAAGTTAGCCGTGTTACCAACTTCCTACGTCATTCATCAGAAGCATCATTTCCAGATACGACAAACAAAATATCTCAATATCTCCCGTTCGGGGATCATGAGCCGGTCACACAACCACTTGAGCCAACTTTTTCGCCTACTAGCATATTTTCAATTCAAATTTAAAGCGCTAATTGTTGAATACATTCAAGCTGCCATTGCAACAACAGCAGCTTCGATGATTTTTCATTTGAAAAAACAAAAAAGTATCGCACGTGGCAATCTCGAATGCCATGGTAATTCATATTTCTGTAGCTCGGAATATCAAATTCAGAAGCATGTGTAGTGAGAGAGCAATCAAACACACCATACACGTTGAAAATACATTGAATTCAACTGAATACCATCGGCCAAACTCTCATTTTAATTACCATTTAATAATAGAGTAATAACAGTCATAAATCTTTCATCGTCAAAGTTCCATGTATTATTTATTATGACTGTTTGTATTTTGAATTCGATCGTATATTTTCATGACACTAGAATCTAACTTCCGGAAGGGCAGGATTTCAATTATAGACCAGACGGATAGCAAAAATTCAAATATGCAGATACTGGAAAGAAGTTCCACATCTTTTGACAAGGATAGTTTTATAATAGAAACAAGTGACTATTCATGGAACTCCTTGAAGTAGAAAATGACAATATCGATTTCAGGACATTAATTTATATTCAGCTCTTCAGAATATTGATGAGAGACTTAATTTGATCGAAAAAGATGACCAACACCGCACCATTTTTTGAAAAATAGAACATACTCGAAATGCTTGTGGAATAACGTGGGGTTTCTTCAATAAATTACTCAGTTACTCAGACAGAAATGAACGAATAAAGATGATTTTTATGATCATGACAATCAAGTGGCGAAATTGAACCAGTAAAGCATTGAAAGGGCTGTGAATAATTGGTTGAAGTCTTTCGTTACCAATCGTGAACAATATGAGAGCATTCAATATGAAGAAAATGGATCAATTTCCACAACAAAATCTGATTCGGAAATAATTATGAATGTTGGTGTGCCGCAGGATTATGCATTGGGTCCGATTCTGTTCATTCTGTTCTGAAAAGAAATACAATGTGCATCAGAAAATGAAGAAGTGTTCCATGATACTATCGGATATTGAATTTTGGTTCAATCAAAATTCGTTATATGTAAAAATGTAAGTATGTAAAAAACCCAATTATGTTCTAGGTAACCAGGTTCTTCATCACAGTGAACAAACCAAGTTTCTGGGACTTTTTATAGATGAGTGCCCAACTTTCGAATAGCACTGGTTCTAAATTGAGAACTATCGCAATCTGAGAACTATTTCCAAAGTGCCTCAGTTAATGAGTCTTTATTGTGGATATGTGGAAGTAAGGAACTTGTTTCTGGGGGTGGTCTACTTTATCTCCGATATACTTCATCGCTCAGAAACTAGTAACCAGATCTCTATTCGGAAAACTTCTTACCCACTCATGTGAAGATTTGTTTCGGAAATATGAGATACTGACATTACTTGCCAAGCTTTATAGGAACTCTGTGTATGTATTTGCAAAAAAATTAATCACTTTGTCAAACACAGAGAACATAGAATGCAAATAAGACAAAATCATTGTTTGAACAAGGATTTTCGAAAAAGCAAGCTGGGTCATAGGTTGCCTGATAGCATCGGTTCAAGAGCATTCAATTCTACCATCCTATATAAAAAAGTTGAGCACGAAAATAGTAGATTATATATACCACGAGTCAATGATGATAGTTATTATTCTCGATGAAGTTTTACGAACCAAGCCGCGTTAGCGGCGAGGCAGTAATATTCCGAGGTAATTATTGCGAGTAGTATACTCTACTTTATTTGCGAGTAATTTATTTATTATAAGAAATAATTCTTCAGTTTCATTCATCTCAATACAATTACACAAACACCACCTACACGTTTGACACTGACACTTTGGAGTTTGGTTGAATTGTTTCCATGGTATTATTCAATTCGAGAAATTTTGTGACAGGACTACAAGAGGGATTGAGAACTGTTACTATCAATCCTTCGCCATTATTCCTTAAGGGGATAATATATGTATTAGTCGTAAATAATAGTAGATTATACCACGAGTCAATAATGAAGCTATTATTCTCGAGGGAGTAATATTCTATTAGTTTAGTATTCAAACTATTAGTTTGTGAATAGTTATTATGACTACTCCTATACATGTACCATGTCCTTGAGGAGGACAGAGTTATTTATTTATTCATTCAGTGACGTAATTAGACGAATTCAATATATTGTTTGAACGACTCGAGTACACCGAGTTACGCCCTTTTAAATATTCCCCTTCCAAAGGTAGAATGTGAAACATTGGTCGACAGAAATATGTAGTTGAGGCCCGTTCTATCAGATTCTTGCTGCACAAATCAGGTGAGATAAATCCAGACGTTAGTCATCCAAAAAAAAAGCGTTAGATCGCGTAAATAATTTTGGCCAGAACAAAACGCCCAGATCTTGGAAAACGCGCCTCTGTAGCTATTTTGATCCGATATTATTATTAGACGTAGTATTTTGAACCCCAGCACAATAAGATAACCAGTATACCAGAACCGACTCGAGTAAACAATGTTTATTTGAACGAAATGTATGAGCTAAGCATTACTTGATTTAATTAAAATATCACTCCTACACAGAATTGAGCGAACTCAGATACGCCGTCTGACCTGAGGGCAAAGTTTCTCGACTAGTTTTTTTTTCGATAATAACTTTACAAGAGTTTGAAATTGTATCGTGGCAGAAATAACCTATTAGTTATAATGCAGCCAAAAGAATATTCAACAGACTGCACAAAATACATATCCTGTAACAAACAGTATACATTATGTCCCTCGACTATATGAAAAGATAAAACGGATCGAAAACAGGTATAATGTTCAAACAATATTCAAAACATCAAATACTTCACTTTCAATTGCATTCATCAAATCCCTTGTTGGTGCGGTCAAAAATATATAATATATGAAATATTTGACCAAAATTAAGAGTAATGCTATTGGCTCAGATGGTATCTCACTTCGCATGATTCGGTTGGTGGGCATGTACCTCTTGAAATACATCACTTTCATTTTGGACTACTGTATAACATCCTCAAGCTTTTCGTCCCTCTGGAAACATGCACTTGTAATTCCCTTGTCCAAATGTAATAGTCCCACAAATTTTTCTGATCTCAGACCCATCAGCATCTCACCCTCTCTATCTGAAGCACTTGAAATGATTCTTAAAGATCAGATTGTTGAATTTATATATTCCCACAATATTATAACTACTGTAGAGTCTGGCTTCAGTGCGGATTATAGCACTACCCTTACGGCCCTGCACTGACACAAAGAGACTCAACTCGCCTACAAAGAATACAAAACCCATGTTTGAGATTTTCGTATGGTATACGTGAATTTGACCACTAATCCAATCAAATTAACTGTTCAAGAGCCCAAAATGACGATTTTCGCCTACCCGAAAAGTAGCTGTGGATTCCGGCAGACACATGTGTCCTTATTATCCCCTAAAGTTTGCGCCAGATTCTGTCCGTGCGTTTAGCAACAATTAGCAGTTGAATGCCGGAAATCATTATTTTTTTTTGTTTTTTGCTTATATAATAAAAACTATCGATCGGATCGAAAAAAAGTTGGATTAAAAGTTGTAGATAATTGAAAAATCTATTGATTGGCGTTGGCCCGATTTCGATATTCCGATTTGTTGCTCAACTATTGAGCTCGGAAGTTTAAAAAAGCCGTTTTTTCCATTACTCTATTAAAAAATGTTGAAATGCATTTGGGGGTTGCAACTGTGAATTTGGGAAGCTTTAAACTAGTAGAAACCACAGTTTCAATTTGGTCGAAAACCAATTGATAGGTTAGCAACAATCTAATTTGTTACTAAAAAAAGTGTCCCACTAGATTGTTATTTCTTGCCCTACGGATAATCGTAGAGCAATGAACGAAACAGTTTTGGATAGTCAAAGAGTTGAACTACAAATTATCGTTTTTGGAAAATCGATTTTTTCAATGTGATACCTTTAAAAATGGCGTCAAAAAAACAACGTTTCTCAAACTAAAAAACAATTAGGAAAAAATGGTCGTATCAAAATGAGAGGAAATGCATGGAAAAGCTGCTATTTTTCTACGAATTTTGACAACCTTACTTTTGTTCCACGATTATTAGGAGCCAAGATAACACTTTTTATCATTTAGTTTCCCCTCCATTTGTTTATTTATATGAAGCAACGAGACCTCGACGACTGCACAGAGCAAGAGTCATATTATCCATAGGAACCAGCAGAATTTGTATTCCACAATCATTTATCATATTTATTGATAGGAGCAGTGGAGGTTCTTCCGGGACCGTTCGACGTGCCGTGTAGAGGGGGAAGCCGGAGAGAGCGATCTACCGCTAGCGGCCGTCGAGTTCACCGCGTGAAATAAACTTATCAAAGCCCAAAATGACCACGCTGTCTGTATCTCGGGAAATACTGGACAAGTTTTTTTTTTTCAATAGTGCATCGAGATATGATCGAATATCACTATGGCTTACCCGGTTTGTTTTCGGAAATCCCTAAAATCGCAAATAATTCAATTTTTACGCTGCAAATGTAGTGAATTATTCGTTCATTTCAAATTCAACTCTGATAATACGGTGTCAAATGTTACCTTAGTTAGACGGAGAAAGCAAGTTTTCTCTGACATTCGAAAATGAATAAAGCACGGCTCATCTCCTTTCCAATTGATATTTTTACAAATGTGTATATATGAATGTTATTCAATATTAAGATTTTTGTCCCATTTATGTGCAACATTATTCTTTGATATTTACAGCTTGTAACTGAAAATGTCCATTAACATTCATCTATTCACATGTTTATTTTGTCTCCGTTAGGTTAGTCAGGTCCTATAAATTTTCGTTTGTTTCTTTCAGCAGAGTAAGATTTCCATGTTAATACTGTACAGAGTGTCCCCGATTGAACAGTTTGTATCGTTCCGGCCGGTTATACTGAGTGCGCGAAATAAACATTCCATTTGAACTTTTATTTTGGTAGTGATTTGAACATGTATTATTGTTAAGCTGACTTCTGTGATAGTTCACGTGAGAGTATTCAATTTTTTCGATTTCCTAAAAAGGTAAGGTTATTCATTACCTATACTTAATTTCAATTACATCTATACGTCAAAAATGTTTCGGTAGTAGTATAATTTAGATACTATCCTTTAAGTAATGTTCAAACTTT
Organism: Zygogramma bicolorata; assembly: GCA_032362365.1. NCBI lineage: Eukaryota > Metazoa > Arthropoda > Insecta > Coleoptera > Chrysomelidae > Zygogramma > Zygogramma bicolorata. Next base: position 5,462,917 of record JAVJAQ010001645.1, on the reverse strand, counting down.
ATTTCATTTTATTTTGGATTCACTTACAAACACATTTTACAGTACTAACATGTAAGGATAGGTACTCAAAAACTACCTTTTGCTAACCAGAGAAAGACAATACTACTATAGAAGGAAGTCATAACGATATTCCCAGAGGAATAGTGTTAAGAGCGTTCTAGGTATTCAACGCATTAAAAGGAGAAAAAAAAAAGAAAATACATGTACAAGACAATTGTAAGATTCAGTTGAAATATACAAGCTCTAATATCATTTTGACTGGTCATTAAGAGATCCAGGTCATTCCTGATGATTAGGAGATTGCATTGTTGCATCATGTTATTGAAGTAGTTCCCGAGAAACAGACAGCGAGGTCATTTTGGGCTCTGATCAGTTTATTTCACGCGATGCATACGACGGCCGTCCCCCTTCGGCTTTCCCCTCCACACGGCACGTCGAACGGCCCCGTAAGAACCTCCACTGATCCTATCAATAAATACTATGTATAATTGTAAAAAACAAATCCTGCTGGTTTCTATCGATAATATGACTCTTGCTCTGTGCAGTCGTCGAGGTCTCATTATTTCATATGAACAAACAAATGGAGGGGAAACTAAATGATAAAAAGTGTTATCTTGGCTCCTAATTATCGTGGAACAAAAGTAAGGTTGTCAAAATTCGTAGAAAAATAGCAGCTTTCCTATGCATTTTCTCTCATTTTGATACAACCATTTTTTCCTAATTGTTTTTTAGTTTGAAAAACGTTGTTTCTTTGACGCCATTTTTAAAGGTATCGCATTGGAAAAATCGATTTTCCAAAAACGATAATTTGTAGTTCAACTCTTTGACTACCCAAAACTGTTTCGTTCATTGCACTACGATTATCCATATGGCAAGAAATAACAATCTAGTGGGACACTTTTTTTAGTAACAAATTAGATTGTTGCTAACCTATCAATTGGTTTTCAACCAAATTGAAACTGTGGTTTCTACTAGTTGAAAGCTTCCCAAATTCACAGTTGCAACCCCCAAATGCATTTCAACATTTTTCAATAGAGTAATGAAAAAAATGCCTTTTTTCAACTTCCGAGCTCAATAGTTAAGCAACAAATCGGAATATCGAAATCGAGCCAACGCTAATCAATAGATTTTTCAACTATCTACAACTTTCAATCCAACTTTTTTTCGATCCGACCAATAGTTTTCATTATATAAGCAAAAAACAAAAAAAACTAATGTTTTCCGGAATTCAACTGCTAATTGTTGGTAAACGCACGAACAGAATGTGGCGCAAACTTTAAGGGATACTAAGGACACCTGTTTCTGCCGGAATCCACAGCTACTTTTCGGGTTGGCGAAAATCGTAATTTTGGGTTCTTGAACAGTTTATTTCACTCTTATATCGAATCGATGGCTTTATGCGCTGGATCGCTCTCTCCGGCTTCCCCCTCCACACGGCACGTCGAACGGTCCCGGAAGAACCTCCACTGCTCCTATTAATAAATATGATAAATGATTGTGGAATACAAATTCTGCTGGTTCCTATGGATAATATGACTCTTGCTCTGTGCAGTCGTCGAGGTCTCGTTGCTTCATATAAACAAACAAATGGAGAGGAAACTAAATGATAAAAAGTGTTATCTTGGCTCCTAATAATCGTGGAACAAAAGTGAGGTTGTCAAAATTCGTAGAAAAATAGCAGCTTTTCCATGCATTTCCTCTCATTTTGATACGACCATTTTTTCCTAATTGTTTTTTAGTTTGAAAAACGTTGTTTTTTTGACGCCATTTTTAAAGGTATCACATTGAAAAAATCGATTTTCCAAAAACGATAATTTGTAGTTCAACTCTTTGACTATCCAAAACTGTTTCGTTCATTGCTCTACGATTATCCGTAGGGCAAGAAATAACAATCTAGTGGGACACTTTTTTTAGTAACAAATTAGATTGTTGCTAACCTATCAATTGGTTTTCGACCAAATTGAAACTGTGGTTTCTACTAGTTGAAAGCTTCCCAAATTCACAGTTGCAACCCCCAAATGCATTTCAACATTTTTTAATAGAGTAATGGAAAAAACGCCTTTTTTAAACTTCCGAGCTCAATAGTTGAGCAACAAATCGGAATATCGAAATCGGGCCAACGCCAATCAATAGATTTTTCAATTATCTACAACTTTTAATCCAACTTTTTTTCGATCCGATCAATAGTTTTTATTATATAAGCAAAAAACAAAAAAAAATAATGATTTCCGGCATTCAACCGCTAATTGTTGCTAAACGCACGGACAGAATCTGGCGCAAACTTTAGGGGATAATAAGGACACATGTGTCTGCCGGAATCCACAGCTACTTTTCGGGTAGGCAGAAATTTTACGAAAAAAGTTTATTTGATTGGACTACACATCAGTGGAACGTTTAACCACTCTGGGTGGCTGAGGCTAGAACAACGTCTGTTACACCTTCTCACTAACACACATAAATGTTTGATGAAGAAAAACCTGATTACCTACCTATATAATAGAATGTTGAATTTTTCCCAAATAAGCAACTTCAGAACTCGGAACTCCAATGTCCTGGTTATTCCTCATCACAACTCCTCAATATTTACCCGAAGTTTCTCGTATAATTCGGCTAAATTTTACAACAAGTGACCCAGTGAATTCAGACACTACACTATCAATAACTTCAGGAAACTTTTGAAACCTATTCTCAAACACTGGTAACATTTAGTAATGCCAACTTCGGCATGTCCTTTGTCTTGCATTATTTATTGGTTTTACGTCAGAATTATATTATTATTATGTTATTATGTTTGTACCGTAACTAATTTGAAATTTGAAGAACAGCTTTCGCTGATAACCCGCCTTTTCATCTGATCCCCTCTGTAAATCTATGTTTTCCTTTGAAAGTTGTCTCAGATGAATAAAGTCGATTTATTATTATTATCTGTAGCCGCATTACCGGGGTACGCTCTGCGGTCTCATTTCAAGGTAACATCGTTGAAAAAGTCAATTTAAGTACCGAGTCAAGTACTTTGAAAAGCAATACTCGAAGGAAGACAACCATTCTGCCACTAGAAAAACCAAGCAGGGTAGTTAGCCTACAATGCATGCACTTTTAAATTGAATGTTGAAATCTCCTGTTTTTCAGAAAATTAAACTGATTCAATTTGCGAATTGGTATTTTGTTCTTAGATGAATGCGTTCAGCTTGGAATATTTCAGGAAATAATCTTTACGAATAATTTTCCGTGATTATTTTTTTCACTCGTCAAAATGTGACGTTTTTGGCATTTCAACCAATGATAGCGGGTTATTCTATGGTTATTCTAGCCAATCATTGGGTATTATACCGATAAATCTGCCTGGTCCTTTCGATTGTTTCGATAAAAAGTTGTTTACCTTTGAACTGTCAAAAGTATAAGGTTTACCGCGTCGATTCTATTGAACAGGCTCATATTTATATAAATTATCATGAATGAAGAGTTACCTTATTATTAATAGTCATTCACTTTTCACTTTTTCAGCATAATAATAACATAACACATTTCAATGAACACTCAAACACGTAAATAGCTCATAACCCCAACTTTATGACAGATATAGCGAACAACCGATTCAAATATTTAAGGTTTCCTCAACTCGAATGAAGATGGCGTACAATTAGTTTTTATTGAATACAATTCATTTTTTGTTGTATGAGAAGAAACCTTTGTATGAAGATTTTGATACAACGACATAACGAATGATTTTATGTTCCTTCTGGTGCGATTTTCATTTCATAAGAAATTTTCAATTATCAACCTTATACAATGAGAGGTGTGACGCCATCTCTTGGTATCGTCGGCAAGCATTATCATATTCACTGCGTAAGCATCATATCTCTTCTGGATCATAGAGGGCATACATCGTTGTTTGACATTTCAAATTTGTAAAATTTTTACCTATTCTCCGTTCCTTTTTATGCAAATGGAATACTGATCAATTGAATTGTTCTTCCTTCTATTTGTTCAAAAAATAATCTCTCCAAATACAACTCGTTCTTCAAATTTAATAAGATACATTTTCATTTTCGAAACACTCAAACTTTTTTATTTTGAGGCAAAAGCATTCAAACAAACCGAATTAGATGAAATCACGAGTCTGTAGGACTTTTTATCAATCGGTTTGTTTTCATACTTTTGCCAAATAAATTAGTTTTTTTTGAGCGATATCAATCGAGCAATCGGATAAATTCTACAGTCCTCGTTTTTATCATGCTGGTTTCTCTTATGGTATCAGAACAATGAGAGGGTCGATTTTCAGACTGACCCACAACAGCTTGATGCTGAGAGTCACTGGATTCACAGAGATACAAATGAAAGGATTCGAGACACAAATTTCAACGATTTGAATCGATTAATAACTTTAGAATCACTCACATTCTTTCTGAACGAGGCGCAGACGTGATAAATGAGTTTCTGCTACCTTGCCAAGAAGTCGATAGTTTCGCTTGGAGACGGTCCAGATTCATTACCGCAGAGTTTTTTGCGAATTATCTCATCTCGAAACGACAAACGCAAAGAAATTACGTCCGCTTTTAATTTCTTTGAAAACCTGTACGAGATATTGAAACGCTAGAGCGTCGTCAGCAGCATGTTTTTCTATTCTGCGTCGTTGAATTTTTCGTGGCATAATTATTCGCTAATTGTTATTTATGTCTTGTTTACGAAACGCGTTTCAGCACACTTATCACTGAATATTTTATCAACCACAATGTTTTACTGCAACATTCATAAAATACTTCAATGATACCAAGAAACAAGGTTTCCATCGATGCAACAAGTGTTCTACCATGTCCTGTCCTGACGACATAATTTCAAGTTTGCCTTGAATCAAAAAACAAATCTGCTAGTCGCGACAGTTGATTTTTTAACCGAAGATTAGAATCACAATTGTGGTACTGATTTTTCGTTCGGGATTGGTTATTCTAGAATCCTGTTTTAGATTCAATCATTATTGACAAGACTGGTATAAATGAACATCAATTTAAAACTTCTACACCTAATTTTCTGCAGATATCATACGCCTACGTGAGAAATTATTAATTTTTTTGTCGTATTTTCCTATATTGATGTGAAAAATTTTGACTTGCCAATTATATCCAGGTAAATGTTTCAAGGTGATTTATATTTTGAAACAATAATAGACAATATCATATCACTGAACACTTTCTTCAGAAAAAATAACCCCAATAGTAAATTTGCAATCCTTTACACTTGGATCTCTGTCAAGTTAAGAACAACCTATTATCAAAACTATCAGATTTGACTGATTACAGTCTGCGGAGTTCGTAAAGGAAGTCTTGATATTTTAACTGATTTATTTTTCTTCTAGGACGAGACTTTTGGGCCACTGAAATGTCACATTTCCAGGCCTAAGGGTGCATTTCTCAGAAGGCACAATTTCATTTTTCGTTATGTGTGGGGCGGTTAGGTTGGGCACAAGTTTGTGGGGTGGCCACCCTTGTCCCTCTGCCGCCACCTTGGGAAAATGGGTGCAAATGGTTTTAGCCTCGGTTTTAGCGCTTTATCTGCCAAACAATTCATCCTCTAGAACAGTGTTTTCCAAAGTGTGGGTCGCGACCCTCTGGGGGCCGCCGGAAATTTCCAAAATAAGACAAAAACATTACTTTGTTAAATCATGTATTTTTATTTTAATAAAGCCGTAAATAAAAATTAACAATTGATTATCAAACGAAACATAAAACTAAATATTAAAAGTCCTTAAAAAGTCCTTAAAAGTAAAAGAAAAAAATAAAGTCAAATATTAAAATGTTAATTCATTAATACATGCGCCTGTTTTTTTGAAACTAGTCTTTCAAATCTAGGCTGTGTATTTGAGACACACACAATTATATCGTTTTCAAGTACGAGACGATTTCTCACTTTTGTTTTAATGGCAGTCATAGACGAGAAACAACTCACATAAAAATGATGTTACAAATGGAACCAAACATTTTACAGCTTCATTCGCCAACTGAAGGTATTCCTGCATCTTTTTGGTCCAAAATTCGTCCGGGTTCTGGGAAAAAAATTGGAGCTTCAACATTCCATCACTTGACACAAAGATGTCGCGGTGTACAATGCGCAGTCGACTTTTTATTATTTATTTTTATTGTAAATACTAGTCTGGCAGAAGTACTACTAGTGTACTAGTGGGACAGATCGCAATTATAAAAATAATTGTTGAATTTTTTAAATGTATTTAGTTCGAATTTAAACAGTAAAGTAAAATAAAATTTGAGAAACCATCAGTTGTAAATTAGACACGCTATTTTTGTCGCTATTTTGGTTTAGGTGATGAGTAGGGGGTTGAGAACAATTTTTTAACAAAAAGGGGTCGCGCTTTAGATAAGTTTGGGAAACACTGCTCTAGAACATATACGAAGCTATTTTTTGGTACAAATTGAATTTTCTACAACTTCAATTTCTTAACTCTGTATCGTGAACCGTATGAACGAATACAGCTAAAAATTTTGAGAAATTCTCTTTTCGTCGGAATAATTTTGCCACTAGTCATTTCACAATGAAATGATATCAGAACGTTTTCATAGAGGGGGTTTTAACGAAGTATTTTTACTATGGATTTTTATGATTTCGTTCCGAGTTTCGTTCATTCGTTAGAGTATTAGAGTGCTCCGAATTTGAGCGTATTCATTCTCAAATACTCCTTCGGATACATATAGAAATGAAAAATCCAGCTTGGTTTTTTTATTATCGTTTCATTTTACATTCAATTTGAATGTCTTCATGAATTTCCTGTTGGGTGGATAGTTTGGCTGATAAAGCAGAAAACCACTTGCACCCCCTCTTCCAAGATGGCGGCGGCGAGACAAGGGTGGCGACCCCACTTACATTTAAGCTAACCTCAACCCCCTTACACATCAAAAAAATTTAACTGCTTCCTCTGAAAAACGTAACCCCAAATGTAACTTTCAAATGGACATATTAAGGAGAGTGAATAAAGTTGGAGCAAATGCTCGCACTCAAATATTTTGAGAAAAACTCATGCGGGCTGTTGAGAAATGACAAGGACGGATCTATAGTTTGAACTCATGGTCACTTTTATTCACTTTCCTCATTAGCTTCAATTTGTCTGGAAAAAACCGGCATATCTGATTCTTCATAACAGACTGAATAACGGACTCAATATCTTCTAGAGCATATTAGTATCTGGATTAGTATAGAACCCGTGAAGCCACGATATGGCAACTGAAGAAGGCCTAGGTCGTATAAACTGTACAAGACGGCAAACTATGAAGAGTTGAGGAAGAGTCCATCTAAAACCAGGGATGAAGGAACGTTTATTTTCGTGGAATGAGGAAGTTTAGAGTTTTTGAGGAAGTGATTTTTGGTCTGTTCTTCTCCTTTGGGAAGAAGCCAAAATTCAAAAAAAAAACAAAAATCACTTCCTCAGTATCAGGGATCATTATACACCCATCTGGTCACGATTGATAAGAGTGTTGAACACACCGTCTTGGCCGGTCTTGGCACGCCATGATGAACCCTTCAGGTTCAGCTCAACTGATTCGGGGAAAACAAATGACAGCTCCACACCACAGCATTCAACTGCAGCATTTTAGCATCTTCTCTAGCTTTGACGTGAGGGTCCATCCTGGTGACAGAATTATGGTTTACCAGTTCGGTATCGAAAGTTCATCAGCAGCGTGCCTTGGTGACTCGAACAAGAATATTCCAATTTCTGAATATTATCTCAGACACTAAACTTCACAACCGAAAATCAATCATTTCATTACAGTTTGAACTCCCCAGTCATTTTCACTAGAATAAAATTTGCCTAAGAAGTATGAATATTAACATAATTTTTTGAAATATTGTGAAAGGAGAGACAAGTGAAAGAAATCATGAATGAAGAATTATTTTGTCTGCATCTGCACTCGCATCTGCACTATGAAACCTTGGTTTTCGGGTCAATATATCGGTCAATTAACTGCCAAAAATTTGATAGAATCCGAAGTGCTCATGGAAAGGAACAGCTTTTCTCGAGAAAATTCTCAATAATTAGAGTACATAAATTTTTTTGGAAATTTCAATGTGTCTCATGCATCTGGAACCTGAACGGTATGGAAGGCCATTTCGAATGAAAGAATTCAATAATGATAGTAATAAACGATCATCAATGCCATGGTCATATTATGTGTTTATATTGATCGTGACAAGTTAACAAAAATTATCACATAATGGGTTCACAACACCGGCCAGTTGAGTTAAATTTGTGACAAATCACTATCGACCACTTTGCCATTGTCGTATATATAATAAATTGGATGAGAATCGAATACGTCTTTTGAAATTAGTTTTAAGGATATGAGATGGAACTCCTCTTTTGGACCCGTTGTTTTTTTTTTTCAATTTCTCCAAGCCCAGCTATGCCTTCATCATCTACTAATTCCTGCAAATTCGAGCAAAAATAACGCACTGACACCATAAAAGCGAATGATCTCTCGTTCGTTTAGCGCGAACCTGATAACCATTCAGCACCAAACAATCTGACGTATCGCCGTATCAAAACAACACGTAGACGACTTTGTTTTCCCGTAGCCACCGCGATATCGTCGACTAGGTAAACAACGAACGAACATCTGAGAGTAGTTGAGCAAGGTGAGGAGAAGCCTTCTCGATGTTCGAATAAATAACAAGTGCGGATTCCATGGCAACAACATTTGAATACGGTCGAAATTGAACGTGAATCAAAATCGGCGACCATGTGAGCCGAATATGCGGTGGCCGGTGTTCGAAACCAGGGTCGGACCTGGAATGATTTAGCCCAAACGTTGAACGTGGTCCTATATGTCAGTACGAGTGGTAAATAGTTTTTTCAGTTATCATTGACATGAATTCTAGTGTATATCACCATCATTCTATAGCAAAAATTATTATCACTTCGTGCTTTTATACAAATGTTTAACCAAGAGTGACCAAAATTATTCAATATCAGGTTTGTTTTCATTTGCAATTTCGTTTCATCAACTAGGAAAATCCTTTTCATACGCAGTATACATTTTACATTCATGTCGATTAGTTTCACCTGAAAATTATATGGAGAAACAATATAATTTACATAATTATGATGTACCTACAAAGTATGGGCTTGTACTGATTGCAATGAAGTCATATGCAATTTATAGTTGTTGCAACATGCTGTTTCATCAACAGGATACAAAATTATTTTCATTTCACTCGGAACTATCGAGAGAATTATGATCGACAATAATATTGACATATAATAATAATATTGCTGCCAATAATAATAATAATATTAGTCATGAAACTGTGTTGGAAAGAAAAACAGTCGCGCTGTGATTGGACAGTGCATAACATTTATTTCGTGGAAATACTATCCTAAGTACAGATCATTGTAAACACGATATTAGTTTTTTCAACAAAAACTATTTTGGTCAAGAATCACGTACATTTGTTGAATGTGTTTTTCGATGTGTTTGTTTTGGGAACGCTACGCGAAAACTTCACCTCATCCACATCCAACGAGGACTTAAACAATTTTTGAGTTCTCCATGAAATAGTAACAATAAGCTTCATCGTCTGTTGCCATATGTATTTTATTTCATTTTATATATCATCGAATTCAAGATCTGTTGAGTTGGTTCTTGCCTCATTTGAAATAATTTGTGGAACATACAGAGGCGATAACAGTTCTAGGCCCTGAACATGTCTATCCATACATAAATTCTAAAAAAAAACTGAGAAATATCTCCATGATATGCATTTGGAAATCTGATATTGATTTTGATACTTTGGTTCGAAAGGTGTCAGTAAACAGCTTCTCTGTTTCTTGTCCAATGCAAGATCCAATGTTTATACTCGGGATAGTGACCATGTCAAGGATTCGTTTTTTTTTTGGTTGACAGGAGCGGTAGACCAACGTAGAAAGACCAATTCCGAATGGAGCACATTCTTTAGTCAGCTAGGAGTGTTTCCTGGAATATGGAATAAGAAACACCAACAAAGGATCCTTCTTGATCATGATACTCCCAGCTTTCACACGACAATGCAAAAACAATAATGAAGAGTCGTTTGCCATGGTTATAATTTCGGAGAAACGAATTCTTCATTCTCTAAATCAAGAACAAATTGATGAGGAGAACTTTCTTGTGCATCCTTTCGAGATTCAATTGTTCAAAGATTGCAGTAAGTCAAAGGGTACGTGCATTTGGCTGTAGCTCCATCCATCTGAATTGCTCAACTCAGATGACCATAAATGTGCAGGCAAATTTCATGTACTTGAATTTTAACTATTCACCCATGCGTCTCTTCGATTATGAGGGTTTTAGTTTTGCCCGAATTCATCGCCCACCTTTGCACATATTATGTGTGACGAAGTAGACGGTAGTGAGTACTTTTAGGATTTTTCATGCAGCTATCATAAAGCAACGTGATCTGTACTGAGCCATGACAATTTTAAATATCATCTGACTAGAATTCAAGTCCAAACTCGCAGAATCACATGAATTATATCAACTAGACACCACATTGGAGTGTGATCAAAAATGTTTGTCAACATGAGCACCAAGCAAGTAACAGTTGGTCGGAAAGACATTGGAATGGAATTCTGATGGTTCTTTCTTCTTCTCTCCTTTCCTCAGAACCTGCCTGACCTTATCCCAAGCAGAAATACGTGCTATGGAAGATGGCTTTTGCAGAGGAAATCGGAGAAGAAAGCAACATCGAAGCAGCTGACGTTCTGGGAAATGTAAGAGCCAACCCTCCGTAGGTTCTCAAAAAGCCACAAGATGAAGTGATTCCGTCGTTGAATGAAGCTGGACAGCTTCTAGGGTTGACCAAATAGAACCCCACAGTGGCAATGGGTTTATTCACAAGATTGGCCACCAAGGAACCACAAACTTAGATCACAGTGAGGATTACCGTGAGAGAGTGCTGTCGAAATTGCAGAAAATTAGGAATGTTTTCCCCTTGTTTATTTACAATATTGGCCACTGAGGTACCACCCCTTTCAGATTCAACATCGAGGAATGTCGTGACAGAGTGCAGCCGGAATTGCAGAAAATGATGGTATGGTAGGGCTAATCACCCTATTGGGTTTCCTTCAATCTGAACTTTCCCTATACACACACATTCAGTTCCATTGGAACTGAAACGAAGCGAATTTTCAACTCGCAGCTGGGCGGTACCGTATCCAGCACCAGCCCAGGTGGCCGGTCCGACCCTGCGTTCCGCCATATCAAGCCGAGACCGCTGCAGCCGAGCGAAGGTCAAAGCTACGATAAACGAATCAACAGCAGCAGCAGCAGCGAGCAGCAGCACGGCGTGCCTTCTTCTAACGTTACCGCCGCCGAAAACGAACCGGCGGCGTGCACAGAAAACTAACCTAGACGGCGTATCCAAATTCAACGAGAAACCGTACGCCTGCGGTTGCCGGGCGGGGACCGGAGCAGGAGGAGGAAACCACTGGTTGGACATCGCGTCCTGCACTGTGTCAGTGGGCTTCTTCCGCAACGACGACATATCCGTGGTACTAGTCGATGGCACAGTTCACCACATGCAACGACCACAACTCCATCTTCCTCGCTAGGAGGAAGGAACCACGACAGAAATCACGCACACAAACACCGTAACGACACGCGTTTCGCGATGCAATATTTTGGCGAACAAACGACGTCCGATCGCCGCGAAGGTTCGATTACGACTACTAGCCAACTGCGCGGTTCGCATTGCATGGGCGTCCGTCAGACACGGCGAAGTTGCATAGCCGGCCGCGATTGGCGAGAGCACTGTGTTTTTTTTGTTATTATTTTCGACGGCGTTCTCGAGTTTGCACAGATACGATGATAAAATCGGAGGACGAGCGCTAGACCGAATTGTGCGGTTGTTACGCGAGTTATCAGCGTCAATTCGGAGACGTGATTCCATACCGAAAAAGTCATCGAATCAAGACAACGAGAAATGTATAAATGGTACATCTATACGCGTTCGCACGCGAGTAGCACGAAAGTTCTGTGAATATACCGAGAAGTGCTGAATCATCGCGTTGTAGAATATCCTTTGGAATGTTCATAGACTAGTCGCAATCTACTAGGAACAATCATAAAAAACACTATGGGAATACTGTTTGAACGTCATTATTTTGTGGTGGATCAATATTTGTTCCGTAGTTTACTGGGTTTCTAACCTAGCACAATCTGAAAAAATAAGAATTAATATTGGAATCAATACAAGTGTAGAAAGGCACATTTTCGATCTAACCCAATAAGTTGCTGCTCAAAATGAAAAACAACTTCTGGATAGAACGAGTCCAATTAGTCAGCTTTCATCATGCTGTCTGGAGAAGATTTCATGTCTATGAGTTCGTTTGTTATAGATCGCGGATGGCTGCCCCTCCTGAAGGACAAAATGTTATGTCAGATTTCACATCTCTGACAAATGTCAATTACGTCAATTGTCAACAACAAATATTTGCATTTGAAAAAGAATTTGCGTATGAGTTTTGAGAACGGAAGCGGATTTAGTTTCCGAAACGTTGACGATAAGTATTTTGATATATATTCAATTAGCTCTTGTAATTTTTTTTGTAGGCAAATTTCAGATATATCTTAGACACTATGGGAATATTTTAGGAACATGAACATATCACATTCTGAAAATATTCTACAATGATTTTTTGAGAACATTCGTACAACAATATTCATAGCACATTCTGAATTTCAATTTTCCAATTTCAGTGTTCCAATGTTACTGTGGGGATATTCGTGAAATCATATCAGTATATTTTCAAAGAAATATATGCTTGTCAGTTCGAATCAGAATATAACCTAACTAATGTAACCATCACATCAAGTGGTCAGTTAATTAGCATTTTGTACTTAATTTCTCGGCTATTTCGGTAGAGGATGATGAAATAAATGAAAAGGTTGAAACTTATTTTTTGTGTATGATAGGGTAATCATCTCTCAGAAACAGGTCTAAAGATATTTTTTGAATTTTCAAGACAGAAATTAAGCCTACATCGAAAGTCAACCTCATTTCGAAATCAACCTCGTGTACTACTTCAGGACAGTGCGTCGACTTGGAGAATATTCCTTTTTCTCAATGATAGAACTCTGTAGAGTTTGTGCTTATATCAAGGACCATGGATAATGATGTTCAACAATCTTGTACGAGTATATTATCTCTTCGAATCAGGAGAAGTTCATGAAAAATATACGCGAAGTATAAAGTAGTTTTTTATGTGTTCTCGAATTCTTGTGATGAAGTATTATTCAACTTCTAATATGTGACGAATGCGAAACATGATATTGTAAGATCTTCAAACCTTTCTTTCAAATTTTCCATAGATGTTAGAAGAGAAAGCAGACTTCTTTAGAGTATATGGTGCTCATTGTGAGAGAAAAAATTAACTCATATGTACAAAGATTGAGATAATGAGTCCAAATTCAGACATCAAGCACATTATCCCCAACTCCAAAAATAGATTTTTTGCTGGCATTGATGAAATTTAACATCAATAATAATAAACAAATCCGTAGCAAATGGTACGTTCCTCATCATTACAAAAATAGTTTCAGCTGTTTCTCTGAAAATAGGGGAAATACAATTATATTATACAAAATTATTATTAAAAAAATACGAGATAGTAGAAACACCTCTAACAAATGTAACAGCCAGTGCACATGAATACTGATTTTGGGCGGATGCGCAGTACAACAGAGATGGTGCTCTCGCCAAAATCAAGTAAAATTATTCGGGGGTTTATATGTGCTTTTTATGTGTTTGAATGTGCTTCACATCCATGGTTTTCGAAATTTTGTTTAAAAAACGACTTGAGTGTATAATAATTAATAAAATTCCGAGACCGTAGGTCGCTGTAAAACTCTGAAGAAGCAGTCCAGTCTTCAACTTTTTCATCGGTCATCCGCATTGAAGGAAATCATCGATTTTGAATAATTGTATTTTTCAATGAATTCCTTTTTTTCAGAATTACTCAGACATTACTAGTGATTCGAAAGAGAAAAGCACTCCATATCTCTAATGAAAACTCACAACTGAGGATTTTCAGTTCTTCGAATCAATTTCTCGAAGTCAACATCTCATTTTGAAAGAACCACATTATGATGGCATCCCTGATTTTGAGCACCCTATCGTCATATTTCATTTGAGTACGTATCTCTTTTTCCTAGGTTAACAAAAAGTTCCTCAAACATCTAATTTTCACAGAAGCTTTCAGTAAGCCTCAGCCGAGGTAACAATTTTTTCGAGTGAAAAATTTTACTTTTGCCGAGGTTTGTATACTATTTCATTATATAACGAACAAGAAATAAATATTCGTGAAGTCAATTTTGAGCAAGTCCGGTTCCGAATGAAGTAGAGGGATATTGAATTCGATTCAATTTTGAGCTTGATATATGAAGAAAAAATTAAATGTTATTGTTATCAATAAACTTAGCTGGTCTGCTATAGTTGTAAATTCCTGTACTTTTCTTTGAAAAATAAAAGTACGTGAATAATGAGCAAAATGACATTTTCATTTAAAAAAGGTGAAGAGATCGGGAAAGTGCTAAGAGGCCTGCAAAGTTTCCAACCTCTTCTTCTGTGTGAACAATTTGTTACTTCCAATCTGAAAATAGGTTGGATCCAAGCACATTCATTATTTATTGATCGAATTTTTCCAATAATCGTCCAAATCGCTAGGGAAACAGAAGAAAATTTTATCTTGTTCATTCCGATACGCTTGTTGGCAGCTAGTATATCGATCTAGTACGTTCAACATGAGACACGAATCAGTCATATACTGACTCTAGATTCGATAACGGATACCCTAGAGTCTAGAGAGTACATTAAGGATAATTAGAGGCTATTACGGTAATTGGGCATGCAAGTGCCGACTGATTGCTCGTATCTTGAACGAGTTCCTTTGACATTGACATTGGCGAGAATACCGGTTCGAATTTATTATATGCAATTGCGCTTTGTTTTTATTGTCAAAGGTGAATTCACGGCTTCGGTAATATCGGATTGCGGCGGTGAAAACAATTCTGGTATAATCTATTCTCCATACGACATCGCTTGGGATCATTTTTGTTTCATTGTAGAATAAACATTTATCATTACTTATCCTATACGCTAACATAGGGTTCTGAGTTGCCTCAACAGAGTTCGTGAAGATTATACTATTCATTCTCAATTAGAAAAATGTTGATTATCAATTATTAGAGTGCAAAAATTCAGCATTGAACAGTAAACGTGTAAATCTTAAGGGGCATTCAAAATTTTTGAGCAGAAACATTTCATTGAAGGATTTTTTAATACAGTGAAAGTCGTCATCCTCTCTCAACTTTTGAACAGAACAAGATACCAGGATCGGTGTTTACGTTGAATGGGATCATTGTCGGTACTTTCAAGAGAAACTGTATTTATGTGTTTAACGAAGTTTCAAGTTATCTTTCGAAGGGAAAGAAGGGCTCTTGATACTTTGTTTGATTGGACTTCTGGTAAGTCTCTTACTTTAGCAATGAGAACTCAAAATAATTATAGTAGTTGTCCCGATTCCACCTAGAGTGAATATAACTCGAAGTTTCTACTTGTTTTGGGTTTACCCAATTCGAAAAATAAGGAATTTTCTGCGAACATTGAGTGAAATAAGTAGCACGGAAATATATGAATGCCCTAAAGGCCAGTAATTCAATTAAACAAAAGGGGCCACACAAGATCCGTACTTGGAGCAACCAAGAATACATTTTTTTTTCAAACAAAATAATAGTGATTGTGAAGACAGACAGAGGAGACCTCTTGGACAGTAGGAGTTTGAGACTTTGCTCGTCACCCAGCAGATGGCGTTGCCTCTTGGAGGTTTACTCCGTCTACACCAGTTTCAGAGATTTATTTCGTAAGGAGTAGATAGTTCGAAAGTTCGAAAAGTACACTTCACACCACACAACAGACATCGCGCGCGAACACATAAGACGATCCGCGACAGGCGAGAACTGTCCCGGAGAGGTCGGGGGGACCACCATGCAAAAAATGCAACGCAGCAGAGTCAGGTAGAAACCAAAGTAACAGATAGAGAGGAAGCGATAGCACCTAAAGGCTGATTTCCAACCAGAGCGAGTTAGATTTCAATCTTGCTGAAGTGCCCAGCAGCAGGTTGAGGTCCGCTCCTGAGAGGGCGGGGGTGGAAAGGAAAATGGAGGACGGCGAGGTCTCGTATCCAGGCAACTGGATATGGCATCACGTCATCCTGGGCGCTCAACCCCGGGGGGGCATGGTGGTGGAAAGTTCGAAATGTTTGTGTTCACAGGCCAGCCAAGTGTCTGATGAGACCTGGTGGGACTGGCATTGTATTCGTGATTTTAGAAAACTGTTGGTATACAATTTTCATTGAAATATTGACTTTTTGTCAATTTGAAGATTATTCAAAATGAAATACAACTGGTAATAACTCGAAAACGGCTAATTCGATTATCAAAAGTTGGATAGGGAATGGGAAGACCTATCAAACGAGATACTATAATCCCCATTTGGAAAAAAAGTTGATAGTATCAGCTCGGCGACCTGTGATGTCACACTATCACACTATTGATTTTTCCACCAAAAAGTACTAAAATCAACGCCTTGTCACGTTTTCTTGTACGACTCTGATATATATAAAAAAAATAAGAGTAGGGGAACTAACCAAACCGATTAGTATTTCAAATTTCATCTCACCTGGGTATAAGTGCACCCCCCTCCGGCGAGACGCACGCCTCTGGAGCAGAATCCTCCTCGGTCTCGCAGTCGCCGCTGTCCATGATTCCACCTGCAACAAAAAAAAACATTAGACATTTCGATTTAGATTTTACTCGATGTAAAAAATGTAAACGTAGGAATGGCTCGGGAATATTGAATAATGAAAATATGTGCTAATTAGAAACTGTGGAAAAATATAGCGAATTTTTTTTCGTTTCATGCACGTCTTATCATTTCTCTTCTCTCGTCATAAATGCAAAATACTTGAAAACTGACATGGACTCTAACTAAACTGGACAAATCAAATCGATCACATTGTGTGTAATCTCTCGGTTTCCTGCTCTGTAGTATGATCAGAATGTACGACTAGCATATATACATTCCTGCTTCAATTGCGCAAAGTGTTGAGGAAACAGCATTATATCTAAAAAAAGTTTTCAAATTGCAAAAATTTCATTTACTAACGATAACAATTTGACATTACCATGTCTACATATTTTCAATATTATCGATGGCCAAATTCGATATCAAAAGCTCAGGGGGCCGATTCTCGAATTATGATCGTATACACTCGTGATGTTGGTTCGCAGTCCAACACACTTATTCTCTATCGAGTTATGAATGCGACAAACGTCACAGAGTACAGACACGGTGCTATGCAATTTTTTTGAGTACTCACTGATTTTCTTCTTCCATTATTTTAGGCATTTTTATTATTATATACAATAAAATACATGCAAAAGTATTCTTAGGAAGTATCCGAAAAAAAATATCCGGATACTTGTATCTGAATACATTTTGAAGTAACACTTTTTTGAAAAGTATCGGGATACATTTTAAGTATCCGGTATTTGGATAATTTTCTCCAGTACCAGCAATCGAAACGTCGTGAGTACACTCAACTTGAATCTTGTTTTCAACATTCATTCATACTTGTTCGGTAGTTTTTTGGGTTTGTAACCTACCACAATATGAAAAAATAAGAATTAATATTGGAATCTATACAAGTGTAAAAGGGTAGATTTTCAATCTACCCCGAAAAGTTGCTGCATCTATTGAAAAACAGTTCTTTTTGGATAGAACAAGTCCAATTAGTCAGCAACTTCTCGTATAACTTAAATTTTGTCTATCAAAAAAAAATGAGAACTGATATATATGAAAATACTTATCTGTTATGTAAATTTATATATATATTTGTTTGACGTTGATTTAATTTTTTTTTGTCACAAAATTGTTTTTTTTGATCAATCAAACTCAAATTTTACTTTGTCCAAAAAATCAATTTCAACCTTTTCTTTGGATTTGACTACCTTCTTTGATTTGTTTTTTTTATTTTTTCGTTCTTAGCAACAGGTTTCAATGTAAATAATATACAATGGAAGTCCGAACCATTGGCATTCAGCAAAAAACATTTTCAACCACATTTAAGCAAAGGGGTGTTGTGATACCTTTTTCAAAAGGGCATTTGATTCTCTTTCAAATGACATATCTATTTATTTATGATGTCTTTATTTCCACACTTCCAGAATAATATATATATATTGAGAAGAAGAAATCTACACGATTGTTTATTGAGTGGAAAAAATCTCGAGGGGGAGTTTACCATGTGGTGCTCTGCCACTCAACCCTCGTTATAATACAATTCAGTTTGATGTTTTCATAAAATACACTTAAAAGCTACAGATTACCTACTAAAGTAATCTAGTCTAACCCTAACCTAATGGGGGGGGTTGGTGAAATCCGGTCAGGTAGTTTCCAAAATAAAGATCTAATTGTGTTATAGGTAATCTCATCTAATTATTTGACTAACAAAATATAAATTATAAAACAATACAAAACGTACGTAATTATTCACAGAGATGTTCAAAATGACCACCACCGACTTCAATGCAATGATAAAGTTGTAATTCAAATTTTCCACGAACTGCCTGTAACATATCTGGTGTTATCAGCCTTCATTCTTGTACAATTCGTCTCCTTAGGTAATATTGAAAATCTGTGTTAATAATTACGTACGTTTTCATTACATAGTCAAATAATTAGATTAGAAGAATTATAACATAATTGGATACTTATCTTGGAAACTATCTGACCGAATTTCACAAATGAAATGTCATTTGAAAGAGAATATATTCGGATACTTCTTTCCAGCGTCCCACCCAACTCCACCGGCTGGTCGAGGGGGAAACACACACCGTTCGAGACACAACGACGGACACCTGTCCCAGCGTGCTGCTGCTGGGGGACTACCCCAATCCCCCGAATGTTACGAGAGGTCGAGGACCGCATACAACGACGATCCTCCGAACGACGACAGATGGCGAGCGAGCAACAATTCGGCTAATTCGCACAAGTCGGATTCGTCGCGAATTAGCGATAGCACGATTTCAATGAAATCCGCGACAACCTGTCGCTCGATAGGGATTTTATCGGCGATAAACATTTTTCTATTTTTCGCTTGATAAAACGATTTTTTTCTAGATAGCATGCAAGGATAAATAGTATACAACATACCGAGGCGCAAATTGAATTATTTCTCTCAAGAGAAATATATTTCTTACCGAGGCCATAGGCCGAGGTGAGCATTTTTTCGAGATAAATGTCAACTGTTGTCGAAGATCGTATATTATTCCATTCACCTTCACTCAAAATAATTCTATTAAATGAACGAAAAATACATATTCATGAGACGAATTTCAATAAATGTGTTTCGAGTAGGAATTGCACATAGACCAACTTCATGATACTACCACAAATGTTGATATTGTGTTACAGTAATCTGAACTGAAGAGACACATTGAGTGTTTGGCATTTGTCGGTCTCAGGGATCATCTCTCTAACGTCTTACTTATTACGAGTAATGCAGATCTTACAACGAACATCTTCACGCCTTCAAGAGAAATTACCGTTCAAATACCGTTTTTATAGTTAAAATATCTATAGATCGAATATTCTTCAATAATATTGTATAATCTATCTACCAGAAGTACATTCAGGATACCTACGATTTCCCAATCTGCAAAGCAGATATGGCCACTATATATATGGGTCAAAGTTATTCATTTTCCCTGTTATAAGAACCAAATGAACTGGTTTGATATACGAAAATAAATCTATGAAATCAATTACGTTGCGTAATTACTCATTCATATTGTAGATCATCATTTCTTTTCATTTGTTCTTAGCTTTCCTTAACATGGGTGGCGCTCAACAACTACACCCGCTCCCGTTGAAAAAGACTGACCTACCATCTGGCGTGTATCAAATACTTATGAATGTTACAATTGTGAATATGTTTCGAAATTTAGATTATTTTTAATGAATGCGTTTGTTTGGATTACTCATCAAACTATCAGCGGCATTTTAAACAATAAAAATGGACTGGCCCTGATGAGGACGGATGCTGTGCTTGGGAATTTGGAGAATAGGGTTATAAGGAAGAAAGTGACTCCTAATGAAGTTCCTTGTACGTAATCTCTGAGTTAGCGTGTGGTAACCGTAATATCAAGGCTACCTTGTTTTGTAACAACATTGGTGCGTGAGGTCGTGAATTCCGCAGAGTTGAAAGTAGTTTCGAATACTTTCGAGAGGAAGTGGTCGGGAAGATCCAAAGAAGGTCAGAAAAGTTCGTTACTACCTCGTCTTGTTTTAAGCAAACAATTGCCAACTTTATAACCTGAAAGTAGGTTAGAAACAAGCACATGATTGTAAATGAAAAACAATTTCGGAAGTTATTATTTCAATGTACAACACAAATACAGATTCATCTCATAAAATATATAAATTGTTGCACGTCTTCGATGACGAAATGAAATCAATGTAATAGCACCAATTCACTGATATAAATGCCTTGGAACTATCGCATTGACCTCTAAATTTCGCGCCTGTTATTTAATGGGATTATGTTGGCAATGTATTCGATGTTGCCACGATTCATTTGATATTACTTTATCTATTGACAGATTCGTGTTTTGGTGGATACCTCAGATATAATCTCGCTATCAAGGATCGTGTTTTTGAAGCAAATCATTTTATAGCAATCATCCCAATACGATCTTTCCTGGAAAAATGCCAAAACAGGAATGTGAAGAACGTTTTCGAAAATTGGTGTCATTTTTGATTAGTTAATCAGAAATATATTCATTTCAGACACATAATGCTTACCCTGGTTATGAAAAAGGGTTTATCGGAGGTGAAAAACGTATTTCTTTCCCAGAAGCACGATTACTGTGGCAAAATAAATTCCGACATTTTTTCAACTATTGCTTTGTAGACGATGCTCTGTATCGAGGCCTGTTATTGGCCAAAATACCGATAACATCATGAATGAAAAATGGGATAACATTATTTTGCAAATACATTCTCACAATGATCTGGAACAGTTTTTGAATTATCGTTGTTCCATAATATCCAAACAAACAAATCTGTAGCTTCAAAAAATGTATGACAAGGAAATGAGAACTCCGCATGAATCATCCATTCACGGACAAAAAATGTGTATACTCGACCATAACGTTTCATGATGTTTTTAAATCAAAATAATAACATATCCAGTATGAAATGAAGAATACGATAATAAAGGAACGATACAGCGAATAGGTGTCAACTAGAAGGTCCCTATTGTATAGGAATGAGATTTCATAAATATTCAACATCATAAAGAGAGAACGAACACGTTCAATGTAGAATCCACCATGATGTTATTCCATTCCATCACTAATATACGGAAGCGCTGAACGGGCATGTATAAAAAAATATTATAATTGACAGTTCAAACTGACATTTACAAACAATTGCCAGTCCAAATCATGTATAATTGTCATTTAAAACTGTGTATCGTATTTTTTCATGTCCGTGCAGCGCTTTCATACCAGTACGTGTACTTACATATACAGTAGATACCGGACTTGGACAGACTCACCCTTTTTGTGCTAGGAATCACACGTTAAAATTCAAGACCTTGTTAATCCCCAGCACGCACACGTTTGGACTTTCGAGGGTTGAAACTCAAAGTATCACGGAAATATTTTGGGATGCACAGTTATCATAAAAATTGATTTATCCCAAACTATCGTACAAGTCTTTCTTCATCAAGTTCGATAAAATTTTAATTCTTGGAACGCTTGTTCGAGGATAAAACTTCTTCTCCATCCCAACATGTAACCTACATAACGTATAATATTGGTAGAATGCAATCCAATCATATTCAACTCATTCAACTGATAGTTGCATTGTGATGGTTGTATGGTGAGGATGCTTCAATATGTGTGGAAGCTCTCGGATGTTGGAGTGTGATTCAATAGAGAACGAATTCTGTGTTGTGTCATTATTGTTCGGTATGCATTCAGCTGTGTAGCGCTGTGATGTCTCATACATATTGATAATCCAGCCATATTAGTCCAAATTGAGCAAGTACCTCGAAATTCGAGTCAACTATGAATTTGTATGAATTTTCAGATTCGAATATTTAATAATTAATAGAATTTATACTGCGTGTTTTATCGAGACTACCGGTTAACCTCGAATGATAGATAGTTGAACACTGCAAGCTCTCTATCTCGAAAATGGTTCAAGATATAAAAACAATTAAACAAAAGTGTAGGGAATTTGATCCTTTACAATATTTATGATACTTAAAAATAGCATTAAACCCATAGGAAACGAGATATCAGCAAAAAATGTATGAAAAATCGATTTTTGACCTTAGAATATCTGTAGGGGCGGCCACCCTAATATAGGTGAGTTTTGAAACGAAATTCAGGGTGTCGAAATAAAACACAAGTTCATAGCTGACTATCTCTTATTCCAAGACGAAACTCCTGATTTGACTGGGCTATGATATTCCTAATTACTGTTGTGTTGCTTTGTAACATGATACTGTCGATGATGTATCTTCTGAGATTTCATTCTATGGAAGATATGATTGGCTGAAACTGGTCGAATAGAATGAGGTTGAATTACTTTTATGAATTCATTCGAAAATATGACTCATGATGTTGTCTTTAGCGGCAATATTCTTCGTAGCATATCATCAAGATTGAAAACCACTTCTGTCATAATTCAATTTCCATTTCGAAAGTACAGGTAACATAAAATATCGTGACATTATACATTATATAGTGAAATGTAATTCAACAGAATTTGTCAAATATAGAAAGATATGTCATAAACAAGTTTGCTCATCATAACATATATTTCATATAAAAGTCGTAGTACATCATAATATATAATAATTTTGGTCACCTCCATGTTATCTACCTAGGTAGGGGCTAAATACTGAAAAATGCTTTTCCAAAATACTTTACGATAATGTTGGATGTCGGAAATTCTAAGAGATGGGTATATTTCGATATTGGCGCTCTTATGCATTTTTGGATCAACCCCAAGAACAGATTCCATGCTTTAACCTGGAACCAACTGCTCCATAATTGACGGTCAAATTAAAGTTTGGCTACCAATGAATCCCCGTTGACTTTCCACTTCAAACTACTGTCCGCGCTGATGTAAATATATATCAACACCAACGAACTTCGCACGAAATGAGATTTAATCCTTTTTTTCAAGATACTCATATTTGGGAAACTTGGGATTGTAATATTTGGGGACACATCAAATTGGCCTGTTCACACCACAACCGTAAACACTTGTGGTCCTTCAAACCTTTAACGACAGTATGGTATCCAGATTGTACCATCTGGATACTCCGGAGTTGAAAACGCACTGAAACTATTCCAGTGTAACCATGGAACCCAATCGCATCCTCAACATCTGCCAAGCTCATCATATCACCTTGAACCAGTCCCATAGAGATTTCAGACTTTAACGTGGAATCAAGTGGTTCATAATGAAAAGTCAACAACTGTTTCTTGTCAGTTTGTAGTTTTTCTTTATTGAATACACTTTGTGAAGTTTGGCTACCAAGGACTATCCACTTCACACTCCTGTCCTCGCTGATGTATATATTAAGCTCGATATTAAAACCATCGAACCTCACATAAGATTTTGAAACAACATCGAATTTCATTCCTGAAGATTATCATGTATGGAAAACTTGTGATTTTGATAATTGGGGAAACATCGAAAAGACTTGTTTATACCACAACCGTAAATACTTATGGTCCTTGAAAACTTTAACGATAGTAGGGTTTTTCATTAGAACCAGATTGTACTATCTGTATGTGTTGTATATACTCACGAGTTTGAGAACGCACTCAAATTATTCCAGAGCAACTATGAAACCCATAAACATCCCCAACATCTGCCAATCTCACCAAATCTTGAACCAATCCCATATGGAGATATCAGACTTTATCCTGGAACCAAGAGGTTCAAGATTAACGAGTCAACAAAAAAATTTTTTTTATTTTGATTTGTGAACTTTGCCTACCAAGGACTATCCACTTCGAAGTTCTGTCATCGCTGATGTATACATTGGGACCAACAAACCTCATATCATATTTTGAAATAAGATTCAATTCTACTTCTTGAGGGTCATATTTGGTAAACTGGCGATTTCAATAATTGGGGAAACATCAAAAGAACCTGTTTATATCACAACTCGTGCTTCTTTAATTTTAGAGCAGTATGTTTGATTGGAACCAGATTGTATTTTCTGGATACTTAGGATGTTGAGAACGCACTGAAATTATTCCAGTCCAACCATGAAACCCATACACATCCCTTACATCTGTCAAGCTCACCACATTACCTTAGACCAACCCTATATAGATATTTCAGACTCTAACCTGGAATCAAGAGGTTCATAATAAACACCCAACAACTGTTTCTTGTCTGAAAGAGTTTTTCTTCATTTTACTTTGTGAACTTTGCCTACCAAGGAATATCCACTTCAAACGTATATCCTCTTCTAAAATTCACTTCTTTTCCTTGCGGGTCTCGTATTCGGGAAACTGGGGACTTTAATAATTGGGGTTACATCAAGAGGACCTGTTTATCTATACCACAACTCGTGGTTCTTTAATTTCAGAGCAGTTTGTTCGATTGGAAGCAGACTGTATTTTCTGGATACTCAAGACGTTGAGAACGCACTGATAATGATCCGGCGCCACCCATACCCATCCCCAACGAGTTCCTTCCTGCACCGACCGCATCTACAGGGGTCTGCCAACCTCACCACGTCTCACGTTGGAGAGGTCGAGGATCGTTCGGTGCTTGCGACTGATGCCGTAATCCGTTCAGAACGTACAGACAATACTTTTTGGCGTGGATATTTGCGTGGTTGAGCCTGGCGAATTTTATACGTACAGCGGTTAACGTGCATCTCGATAGGTCGTTGCTCTTTACTGCTACTGTTCGATCAATGAACTTTGATCCGTTTTCCCAGTCGAATTCGGAAATTGGTTTTTAACGAAGCGATATTTCGAATGCGAACCTCTTTTGAGGTAACTCAGCAATTTCAATAGTTTTTTGTAAATAAGATTCGTTCTTCTGTCGAGACCTGGTAATATTGGTTACTACATCAGGGTCTGAAAGAATTTGAGGGTGTGCATAGTACAGAGCTAGTTGGGCCCATTGTGCTTCCTCTTCATAGACAACATACTCACGGATCATCTACACTACAGGTTCAACTCAGTTGACAATGTCGCCAAGGGTTATCCTTCTTATGTCGACTAAGTTGATTCGGCAGTCACTAAACATGATTCTTTCTCTTGGGAGTGAGCTAGTTAGTAACATATACCATGATCTACGAAGGTATAACAGTTACCTACCTTGCAAAAATTGGAAACTCAGGGTCGAAAGTCACGGAAGGCACTGATGACTGATTTTATTCAGATTGGAGTGAAGCTACTGAAGCGCAGACTTCTACGATGGTGTCTCATGATATTGACGTCGATCTGAAGAGCAATTATTCTGAATGCTGTGAATGTACACCGAATTACATTTTTACGCAAGGAATAGCAATCGATTTTCGCAAGAATGAACCAAAGTCTTCATGCTTTGGATCGACTGGATCAAACCAAATTTTCAACACACATCTCCGAAATATACGAATTTCTTGAAAGTATTGAAAATAATTGCTCACTTTGTTCGACCTTACTATGACAACAATTCTTTCTGAAAAATTTTAATCATCTCTTCCTAGGAGAAGATCTATAATACAAAATACGCAAGCGCACGCATCCCTATCTCTACGTCGTCTTCTTTCTCAATTTTATATAAGTACGCCAAGCACACTGATTTGATGTTTCAAATCATTCGTTAAAGTTTGGTTGAGTGTTACGTAATTCTTATCATCAGGTAATGCATATCACGTAACAAAAACTGGCGGTGGTTGGAACAGAAAATATCATTCATTACTGTTGAAACCAAGAGACGTCGGTGAAAAGTTAGCTCGAAAACAGATCTAAATCTTTTGTTTTCATTTTGTTACAGGTTCATTATGAAGTTGGGATTAATCAATAATGTGGATCCTCGCAGACTGAATGATTCTGAGCTCAATTATAGAATTGATTAAAACCCTGTTGTAAATATTGTTTTGTATTTGGTATTGAGCTACTGCTTTTACTCCAAAGTGCAGATGAAACTTATAGAAGTTGGGAATCTCATAAATATTTTGAATCTGTTGAAGTCCTCATTATTTTTATGAAAACTCAAACTGTTGAAAGACTGAAAATTGCAGTTGATGTTTCTTGTGTTTTTCAGGAATGCTTGATCAAACCAACTGTGGCCAGGATATACTCATGAGGGCCCTCTTCAATGTCATATGAATGATTAATCATGGATGAACCTGGATAAGTCGTTCCTATTCATTTGAATCATATATGTTATAAATGAGTAGGAACAAAGTAAAATCAGTCTTTATCCGTTTCATGACGATATCTGCATCAAACTTTCAATGCGGTAAAAGTCTACTCTGTCCTATTCACATCTTAACGTTGTACAAGAGGATGGTTTAAGTAGTTCCGAAATGAAGGATCAAAACAGAACTTTTTTAAAGTATTCCGGTTCAAATTGTATAGGTTATGTGCATGGAAAAAGAAGTATTTTACAATCCCTCAAACAATCTACAAGTGATTTCTACTTCAAGAGATGAGTCAATTTCTGAACATCTTCCTATTAAAAGCCTCATTACGCATTGTTACAGTGAAGGACGGCGAATCCAAGAAGTTCACAGGAGAATAAATAGATGACCATATGTGGTTGTTCTGAGAACACTACTTAGTAGGTATATTCATTTTTATGATGTGCAATGATAAAATGTATAATATTCTGTAGATTTTGCCTAGAAACGATTTCTTTCAATGACAGACACTTTGAAAGGTTCACGTCAGCCTGGTTTCACCACTAGCCTTTATAAGAGTGAAACAAAGTGATGAGTTGTCATTTTGTACATACATTTCAATTATATCATCAATAAAAAATGATAAGAATCTATTTTTTTGGTATTCCACAATACCGTCTCATCATACAAGGGATAGTTTCTGAATTTTCCATGTTTTAAAAAAGGCTCAGAATAAAATTGATTGATTCAATCATTGTTTCAGATACGTGTTATATGTATTCACATGCAGTTATTTTATGTATCAGGAACGTTTCACATGAAACATTGCCTGTGAAACCTTTCATACCTAGGTCATTTCTGGTTCCTGCCATGTTTCAGGAACGTGTCTGAGTCGAAAGATGAAACGTTTCAAATAGAATATGATCGGTCTCACAAACATTTCAGACACATATTATGGTCTACTGGGTACCGATCTAGGAACATTACATTCGCGCTAAACTAAAATAAAAATGCAAACGCGATGTCACCTTTTTCCGTAAAACAGACCATCAAATTGCACTCGCACTGCACTTCTTCCACAGAACTTCTGCGAACGTCACCTCTCCGATTCTAATCTCTCGATAAGGAAATGACTGCACTGCCGTCGCAGTCGGCGTTTTCCTGTTACTATGCAATTGTTTATCTAGCCGCGAATCGTCCTTTACTAAGTTCGCAACCGAAAATTCCTCGACCTCTCCAAGCCGCATTCGATTGGGGCGCATCGGAGCTAGAGTCTGAGCCTGAGCCGCCGTCCCAGATTTGGGGATCGTGGCCCGTTCGATTCGTCCAAACCCCCAGACAACTTTTTCGGAGTTTGTCTCTCGAAGGTCACACTCATAGGCGGGTCGATGGTTACCCCTTTGGAAAACTTCACAGACGAAATCGATTGTCTTTTCTGTTCGTAATTTTTTGGTTTTCTGATCTACCGAAATATGATGAAATATGGTAAATAAATCCAGATATTACTGCCGTTCTTTTAAAAGGCAATATACATTTTTGGACATTTGAGTTGATACAACAGTTGAAAAACTCTGAACAGCCATTTTCAAACGGTAACCATTGTAGTGTGAGCACGTGTTATTACTAGTTGAAAACAGGACAGTTCCCATAAGTTTTTGAAAGTACAATGAATCAATACTATTGAAAGTAAGTTTTATTCAAAATAGTTTGACTGTTGAAGTTCAGATTAACCGTTATTATAGATTAGGATTTCATACATGTATTTACTCACATGGTCTTATTATTTTTGAGAAGCTGGGGCAGTTATAAAATAGTTTTGTTCTTTTGAAAGAGCGGCAGTGATTTATTTCACTTACCAAAAATTGTCTTGTTTTAGGAGGCCTTCGAAATCGCACGAGCTATTTGAAAAACTTGAAACTGAAGAAATAATAACCCCTCCAGATCGCATTGCTATCTTTCCACAGAAAATGCACACGATGATGTCACAGATTGTGATTCTGGCGACGAAGAATTGACCACAATCAACCATTTACCAGAGAGTCAATTGAAAAATGATATGGAAAGTATATTTGATGTTATTGATGACTCGACAGTGCCTCTCTGAACGTTGACATGCAAGATGATGATTCAGATGACAATATACCCCTTGCTCAGCTTTTTCCCTCAGCAATACCTCCCATGTTTTGAAAATGAACAAAAGCGTGCTCAGTTGATCGAAGGTGATCTCCATCAGCATTCGAATTCTACTTGTTGGGAAAATGAATTTGGACCAAAACCGAATCACCAACGCATATTTTCAACGTTTTTTGACGAAGAAGTCATCGTCATGATTGTGGAATATTGTAATATGTATGCTGGACAAAGAAATATTTCAAATGTTATAGCGCCTAATGAAATAAGATGTTTTATAGGCATTCTTATCTTTAGCGGGTATATTGTTGTGCCAAGGAGATACATGTATTGGAAAAATCGTAACAACTCGCATAACCCGAGAGTAACAGCAGCTTTATCTAGAGATAGATTTTCCCATACAATGAAAGTTTCACATGTTTATAATGACGAGTCATTGAGAAAATCTGAATGGAAAATTTTCGGAATTTACTCCAGTGGAACAGGAACATGGTATAGATGAAGCAATGGTACCCTATTCTGGCAGGCACCTCTCTAAACACATTCGAAGTAAGCCGATACTGTGGGGATATAAATAGTAGATAGGGGCAGTTCCTCTAAGACACAGTATGGTTAACACCTCATCGAAGTAATTCAACCTCGGGACCTGAATAATATAAAGATCTTGGTCTTGGTGCATCAGTTATTCTATCGTATGCCGACAAATTAAATGAAACAAGGTCACGGAAACGTTTTTGAATGTGGGAGAGATAAATACGAATACCGCCTTGACAAATATGGATATGTCCAATCATTTTTTTATGCCACCATGTGCTGGGACAACTGTGCCAGGGCTGATGAGGTCTTCAGAGCCCAAAAGTGAATAATCAGAATTATATTATTCAAACCGTATACCTTTTCTTGCAAAAAATTATTCTCCGAATTGATTTTACTAACTTTTTCCCCCTTGTTTATTCTTGCGTCAATAATGCAAGTCAAACATAACCTATCTGACTGTACTGTTTCCAGAAACAATCAATATGGTCCTAGAGAGAGCTTGGATTTGGCCTTATCCAAGCACAGACTGACCAAGGTAGCTAACAGTCCAGTTGTGCTACCTATTAATTATATAATGAACTGCCAATTGTCTTGAAAAAAAATCCAAATAAACATAAATCAAAAATAAAACACTGAAAGTTAGTTTGATTGAAAACTCCTTCTATTCAAGGAATGCTTTTATGAGTTGCAATGTTTCTGACCTCTCATCTAGTGCATAGTATGATGTCATTACCTCTTATCTGTTTGTGTGAAATTTTTTGTAGTTTGTTTTTTACAAATAAGTATTTTCACTGTTCATTATATATCAACTTTTTTGAAGTCCCTTGATTTCTTTCAATTGAGGTAGTTATTTTTTGACATTATCCAATAGTGTAAAGTCTATGGAAATGATTATTCGTATTTGTATTTTGTAAGTGATATGTCGATGGAACGACAATAGTGTCTCTATGAAGAAATTTTCTCAAAAGGAATAGAAGCATAACCATGTTCCACAACCAAATATGTTAAAAATATACAATAATTTCATAGGCGGTGTAGACGGCAGCGACCAAAATATGAGCTTGTACCGTGTTTCTATAGTTCTATAATTTTCCTTTATTTGCTCATCGCATAGATATGGCCATGCAAAATGCCTGGAAAATTCAAATATATGAGATGTAATATGTCTGTTTCCAGAAAGGTAGCTAAAAGTGAATTATATCAATCCAGTTCATAAATATACAATTTTTCTGTAACAGCTTGATGAAAGCAGATTGTTCAAAATTCCGTTTTCCCTCATTACCCGTTTACTGTGTGATCTTTACTGGCAAAAACTTTTTTGATAACTCAGGATCACCAAGTAATCTGTTCATTATGTAGATCTTGTGTTCACTTATTTGCACTTCCAGAGATCTTGATGTTTCACCGATATATTAGATATGTAGTCCACTAAGGACTCCCCCAGAATTTACTGAAGAGAATGTCGAACCGGAAGAACACAAAAAAATCACAAATAGTCTAGTCAAGGGGGTGATTTTGGAATATATTATAGGGTTAGAGACCCTCATGAAATATCCAAGTTTTCGACCTTGGTTGCTGTAAATCGCCACTCGTTAGACTCACGAAAAATTGAAGGAAATTTTGTCCTCTTCGAACTTGGAAGGGGAATTTTTGCCGTAGGATCAACCGTCAAGAAGTTGAATCGATAAAACCAATTTTTCGCATCTTTTATCCAAGATGGCGGATCGCGCGCACCTGCCTCCCCAATGTCGCATCCCAATAACTTATCCGAAAATCAGAAATATACCACCTTTTGTAGGCAAAAGCCCTTTTTGCTCCCCATTGACTGGAATAAAAATGTAAGCGTTCTCAGAAAATCACATTCTATTAGTCTCAGCTGTCGAACTTCCTAATGAAACGTGCGTGGGACGGGGCAGGGATAATAGATGTCATTTACGCCAACAAAATACCCTAGTTTTCTGGTGTACCTACGCATCATCAACCCAAATTGTTACCCCTGGAAAATAAGGTTCTTCACAGTGTTGTCTGGAGACCTCGCCCACCGACAAAGAAGGTCTATTTTTCACAGAACATCGAGTGGGAGAGAGGAAGTTTGTAAACAAGTTCCTAACGTTGTTGATGCGATGTTCTGTTTGGGGAGGAAACGAATTTGTTGGTAGCTATTGGCACTGAAGTTCGTAACGAAAGTTCGTAACGA
This sequence comes from Zygogramma bicolorata, assembly GCA_032362365.1. NCBI lineage: Eukaryota > Metazoa > Arthropoda > Insecta > Coleoptera > Chrysomelidae > Zygogramma > Zygogramma bicolorata. The sequence continues at coordinate 5,431,574 of JAVJAQ010001645.1, read as the reverse complement.
TACTGTTCAAAAGGCATTTTTTTTGGTGAATAAATCCTTTCTGAGTAGTTTTTTGTGTCGTTAACCTTCCAGGGATTAATATTGGAATCTATACGAGTGAAGAAGGGTAGTATACGTTAATATCCCGTTAACATAAGGTTGGCTACGCTGGTAATCTGTTACAAGAATTTGAACATCATGAAAATTAGAAATTCAAACAATGACTATTGATCGCGACTTGAAGTCTTAAAACAGAACATTCAGAATATTTACCAATCGACTGAAAATGGGTATTGATAGTGATTATTTATCTAACGAAATCAATTGTACACCTCCTAATATCAAAAAATCGGCTAATAAGGCTAGCAAAGAACTGCTACCTATCTGTTTTTAGTGTAATATCAATTTTTCAACGAATCTCAAAATTGACGATTCAAATAAAAATTTGTTAATCTGGTACAAAAAACGCGTTTTCGGGACATGTAGGATTGCCGTCAACTCACTCACATGTTCCTTAAACATACATTTTTTATAGTAGTTGAACAGATAAATATTCTCTACAGCTATACCACAAAACTTCTCTATCATAACTGTTCTTTATAGAACATTGTATGTCTTCAATTTAAGTTCCTAACCGGATAAAACAATTACTTCATTGTTTCAGGTATAGTTATCATCACACAATAAAACATGTCTCTCATGGAATGTCAAATTTCAAGCAATGACAGCTCAATTCACTCCAGAATGTAAATTTTCAATGACATTAAATTTGAAGGTCATGTTACTTATTCGTTAAATCATTTCGCTATTATCTTTCATAGCAGTAGAAGAAGTAAAGTTTACTCGCATGGAATTTTGATTTTTCACTCCTATGATTTGCAGCATTCGCCTACGGCTCGTGATGCAAACTTCATACTCGTGGTAAATGACTATCTTTCCTGCTCGATAAAGTCTTACAGTACAGGAATGTCCATATTTTCGATCGATTTGCGAAAAACCTGTTGATTGAATCGGATATTGCAGTACTTTCCTGACCAACATGGATCTTAGAACGCTCTGTAATCATTCTGAACTGAAAGAGAAAGTGCAACAAAAAACTGCAATGTGCTACGATACGATGATGAGCCCGCACTTTCAGGAGGATTTATTTATGTCGATTTTACGCTCGATGTTGGCAGAGCTCGAACTGTTTGTTTAAATGTGAATTTTGTGGCCATCCTACGTATTGGAGGTGATTCATTTTCCCAAAAAGATGTTTGCTGTGGGCAAACCATTTTTTTATGTTTCGGAAAAGCCAGAGAGTTGATATTTTCTCGATTCAGATGAAAGCGAAGGGAAACAAAACCTCGGAAAATTTGGATATTGAATCAATTGAAGGAGTAGCTAAAACCGAATCAGTTTTGAAGGCCGACCTAGAAGAAACTTCTTCGAGGCCTTCTCCTGCGGGAAAAGGAAATTCAAGGTCAGACCATTCCTTTTTATCCCCGTGTCGCAGCTAATATTTGACCTTCCTGAAGAAGATTGACGAATAACGATAACGTTATTCGAGGTACTTCAACATAAATGAAATAATTTTTGTCCCATTTGCACTTTTCATTATAATTATAAAACCCCTGGAATATATTTTTAATAGTCAATTTTTTATTGTTCGTTTAAAACTAAATGTCTACCTCTCCGGTTTGATAAATAACTGGGTGGCGCCCTCTTAAAGAAGGCTCAGTGTAATTACAGAACACACCCCATTTGTTCCCTCAAAAATAAGGGCTGCCGGTGCTGTAGCACCGGAAATAGTACTTTATACTGTTACGGAATCTCCTAACGCCGGCCTTGTCGCCCGTAAAGGCAAAATAACATGAGGGATCGAAGGGTGATTGTTTCCCTGTGAAATCTCGCCTCGCGTGGGAAATTCGATTATCGAGATTTGACTGGAAGATTCTCCAGGTGTGAGTTAGTATATATATTCATCGCTACGGCGGCAGAATTTCTAGTACAGAAAGTTTTAGTACAGAGCATTGGATAGTTAGCGGAGCAGAAAGAGTGATTGTATTGTATTGTGATAGAGAGTTCTAATAAAAAAAGTAAAGTGTTGTTTGGAGTTTTGATAAACGAACCCAAGGAAATCGTAACAATACTAACAGGGTTACAAGTGGTTTATACAGAAGTTTATGCACTTCAGGAAAATTGAAAAGGAAAGGAATACGTATTTGAAAGAATAATCGAATAGCACTCTGATCATAATGAGAGTTTTGATGTTCAACGTGTGTACCCATGGCAATCAACAAAATAAATGATACACACCACTGTTTCGGTAGGTTATGTCAAAAATTCTTTATATCAGAAAAAAAATACTCATCAGATTTTTGCAAGCAACCCAACTCTAACAACTGTGTTCAGCTGTTTTTTGCAGCGACATGTGTCTGCGGAAATAGAAAATAATTCGACCCTAGTTCAAAACATGTTTCAATCAAAATCTCAAGGGATTGAAAGTTGATTTTTGATTCCTAGGGATTATTTTTTGGCTTTTTTTTTCTCCGAATCAAAAAACACAAATTACAACTTCTATGAAAGAAGTAAAATCTAAAGAAAAAAATGATTCATTCAAAGACGTTCGATTCATTCACAAAAAAAAGACCATCTTTAGCTGGTTTTCGGCTATAAAATGAATGAAACTTATGACAGACTTGTCACGATTCGAATATATTGGAATTATATGAAGATATTAGTGAAAGATTTCAGTAATTTACCCTCTTTCCCACTGAAGAGCTCAAGAGATAATTATCTGAGCGAAACAAGATCCAGTTTGGGTTGGAATGAAATACTATCCTGTGAGTAAGATCTACAAATAGCATTCTATTTTGGTTTGTGTAGATATTCCTATGTTTGCTATATAATTGATACATTTTTCATATTCTTGGTATAGATATTAAGGAATAAAAAGTGATTTTTTGCAACCCAGTGCCCGTCGTCGCCATATAAGCAGGAGAGTAGCTGTTTTAAATGGACTTTCTCTTCCTTTTTGCGAATGAAACAAACGTCGTTGAATGATATTCACGTACCTATCAACAGAGTGTTTGTGGAAAAAAATTTTCACTTCTTTCAGAAAATAATTCATCAGAATGCATATAATTATATTCTACATCTAGGAATACATATCCGAGTCAGTTACACATTGAAATCAACAATTATTGAAACAAAAATTTCGCAATTAGCAGTATGTTGCATCTTACTCACCCTCAATTCCAGATTTATCTTCTACCACCGAAATTTTCACACTGTTACAGTGCATAAAAATACGACATAACCTACAAAGCAGTATTTTCTCAAATCGTTATCCCCATCAGTAGTGCAGTCGTACGTAACACGGAGACTGTTGGTGAGGTCAGAAATAGCGTGAAATAAAATTGCGCGACGAGCTAGCTAGACGATCCTTGAATGCATCGATTCTTCTATGGCGGATTAGGTGAGAAGTCCTAGAAACAAAATGAGTTCATTCTCTCTCGGCCGTGTTCAGTCAATATTAGGTTTCATGATAAGCGCCACGTTGTTTTTTTTCTCCATGAAGTCAACCATGTTGAAGCGGAACTCACAATTAACATTTTCCGGAAGGACTATTATCGGTTATAATTGCACGAGTGCATGAAAATTACCGATAATTTTGCAAGAAAGCGTGATATCTTGAAATTGCAAGAGTTTATTTTCATATTTTGGCGAAAGTGCCCGAGTCCGAAGGACGAGGGCTCTTTTACAAAATATGAAAATAACCGAATGCAATTTGTATGAGGTATCACACTTGAATTCAAAATTATCTGGTCATTTTTATGCACGAATGTAATTCATTGGAATATTTCACGAATAAAGAAATTCTCGAGGAAATGTTATTTTTTGTTCATTTATATTTTCCTCTATAGATTCTTTAGAGCACTCACCAAAACGCGAAATGTTCTTCTATTTTTGAAGTCTATCTGACATTTATTTGTGTTGTTTACTGACGTCTAGCGATACGGTTTCAAATGTGTTGTTATGGTGGTACAATGCAATTACCACTGTCAGTTTTCGATAATTGCATTGCTCTTATGGGACATTTTATATATGAGAGAAATATTCCATATCTCAGCGTCCGGAAAAATAATATACTACATAACCAGCGCGGAAAATGACATTTTTTTTCACTTTCGCACAAGTAATGAATACTATTTTTTCTACGACCACCTATTTTATTGAACGATATGTAAATATCAGATTGTGTATATTGGGTTGTCTGACTAATCTTACGTTTTAATTATGACAGTCTATATTGGAATATTGTTTCTATAAAAACTGCACATGAATTTACAATTACTTCCTAGTGGAATAAAAAATAACGATAACGGTTATTAAAAAAAAAAAGAAAAATAAGTAAGTACTTATTATATACAACTATGTGAACAAATTGATTAATTTGGAACCATAAAAATTAAATGTAAATTGGTTATTGTTACAATTTGTAGATTGTTACGGTGTCTGCAAAAAATTCGTCTCAATACCAACCACTGAAATAATTATAAATTCACACTTTCAAGCTTTCGTTGCAAAATAGCTGATTTTTTCAATAAAATAAAAATACAAGAAATAACACAATTAGAAAAATGTAAATCGACCTACGAAATATAAGTATATATCTCTGATAAAGGTAATTCAAATCTGTATCAGCTCGAATTAGGACGAAGTTTAGGAAATGAACTTCATTGAATTCAATATTTAATTCTTGCCGACGACATACTCTGGAAATTCCAAACATTAATAGTACAAGGGTCGGTGACTTGTCTCTCTTCTATGGATATTTTCACCGTCGATACTCTTCTAAATTGTTATCAATCGTTCCACCCTTGACAATATCTACCCGGATGACTAGACGAGTGCAGACTTTCCACCCCTATGTTGTGAATTTGGAGACCTGTCGAACCTCTCTTGCTCAGGGATCTTTTTCCAATAGAACAGCTGAGCTTTGGAACTCCTTCTCGAGAGAGGTTTTTCCTGAGGCTTACAAACCTCAAAAATTCAGAGTGAATGTTAATTCGTATCTCCTGTCCCTTGGTTCACGCGGTGTTCTTTGAACATTACAGGGCTTCCCTTTTTTGTGAATCTGCATATCAAAAAAACCTGAATAGATATGATATTTTATTAGTAAAAAAATACAAAAAAAATCGGGTTTGGTGGGACTCGAGGCAACGACTTCATAGTGGTAAAATTGCTAACCTCGGCCTTATGCCGTAATGATTCATTCAACTCTTCTGTATGTAATATACTATCTACCTACTCTCGCCTTGTCAAGTTCTTCAAAACACCTATTCCTGAACACCACACTAGTTTTTCATATAGAAGTTTATTACGAGACGAAACCACAAAAAATGAATCACGGTAAGCAGAAAAACTAAAATTCCACAAACACACTTTTTTTAAAGAGAATGGTACCTGCTTCGTTAAATTGATATTAGTCAAATCACAATGGTCATTAACATGAAACATATTTCATATTATCATGAATAACATTAACTGTGTTGCAATACCGTTGCAGAATATCATAATACCAGAGGGTTGCTGTAAGTAAATATTAATCCAATATTTAATTGAATTGTTATAGTATCTAGTCCAATGGATCATTGACCTGATTTTTCATCTCCAACAAAACATTCCGTTAACTGTACGTCCTAGGTTCTCAATTAAAATAAGTCTCATTCACTCGTAACCATGACATATTAAACAGATCAGTATATATGTTCCTAAACTATCAATTGATTTGAACTACGACCGTTTTCCTTCGCACTATAGCGTTTCGTCCAAGTGGTGATCATATCAATTTCGATTTCTTGGAATTCATTACAGGTTCTCTCATTTGTGTTCGTGATTAAATTTTTATTGAACACTATTATGCACTTTTGATGTTATGACACTGTGATTAGTGATCATCAGTATACGGTTATCGCAATTTTATTTTTTCGCTTGAAATAATTTCGAAGTAGTATACCTGTGATTTACCCCCTAATTCTGAGAATACAGAAAAAAATGAAACATTGTATTGTCAGCTCTTACAGAGAGTTCAATTCCAAACTGCCACTGCATAAAATGAGATCGATCAATAAATTTTATTCAATTCAGATACATTCACATTCTTGTCTATACTGAATGTTACATATCTTCAATAATAATTACATTGAACTGAAAAAGAGGAAAATCAATAACAATAAATAAGTGGTAATGTTCAGTTCTTGGGAAACGCTTAAGCAAAGCTTGTGTTGCATATTTCCTCAGATCCGAAAACAACCATGAATGTAAATAAGGTAGAATATTGACAATATAGAGTGGATATAACAACTGCTTACCAAAGTAGCCAGTGATGACATAGTGATAAGTTTTTGATGGTTCAAACTTTACGATCGTTCAGCAACTGGAAAAAAACTGTCCATCTTTTGAAAACGAAGAAAATCCATTTTTCAACGTTACAGTGGGAGAACTGACGACTCGAAAAATAGAACAATATTTCGTGCCTAGAGTTACTACTTTAATGATAAAGAATCATTTCTTCACAGAATTCAAAAAGCAAGCGATGACATGTATTCTGGAAAGCTCGAGGCAGATGGCGCTATATGAGATGGAAGTTATGACAGACGTCATCTCGTCTGATTTTTTGTTTTAATACGATACGAAAGTAATTAACGTTATATGTATCGATTCATTTATTGATGCTTTGACAGTTGGCCATCATATTTCTTCATCATTTCTATTACAAATCTAATAGAATGTGAAAGTTACTAAATTCGTGCACAGTTTATTTTGGTGTAATAACTCACACAATTCTGCGGTTTCTCTCCGCCTGGAGCGAAGCAATATCGGACACCGTTGTCTATCATATCCCAGAACAATCGCAGAAGTTGAGATGAAGTATGGTCATAGTATGACCATATGATGAGGAATTGGATGATTTTCTAAAACACATGAAAATCATGGAGAAGGAACCTCATATAAAATTGTTGTTCCTCGAGAACAGAAGACGTGGAAACCACCGAACAACTGATAAAACTATAATCAGCAATTCATATGCCATTGATAACCAACAGGTATATCCGCTGTACACTTTTGGCAATGTGGAATTTATATCCGAATCCTTCGAAATATGAAGTCAGAAAAAAATAAAAACCATTTTCAAAAATTTCTGTTTTTTCCGGATATACTCGGAATTTCAGAACGTTCTCAAGTCATATTTGTTAGTCAGGTAAATGCGCAACTTTGCCCCAATTTGACCACCTCCGTATCTCTCATAGTTTCCGAGATCCCAATGGTTGGGATCGAGTTTGAAACACCCTGTATATAAAATATCGAAAACTCCCACGATGAATATAAACAGATAAATGACTCGTTTCATTTGCTACATTGTATTCATGCATGGCCTTAAACTTCAATCATGTAATGATATTCAATTAGTCCCAGTTCTAAAACGTCGTGCCATTGAGCTATTTACAGAAAGTAACTGTTGACAATTCGTGAAACCAGTGAACGGTACCATTTTCCGCACGAACTATCAGATAGCAAATGTAGTGATAGTAACTTTGGTCACTATCAAGGCAACATTTTTTTCCCAATATTCTTCAATCGTCGTAAATCAGGAAAGGGGATATCGGCGGTTATGATTATGTGCAAACTATAATTCAAGTTTTTCATCAATTACAGTGTTACTCATGGTTCAATTTTGAGGCCACTATGAGTAATTGGTATACCAGTGAGACGAGAAACTAACAATTTTGGTGATACAAGTATAAAAAAGCAGTCTATTTTTATTCGACACCCAACACAATTAGCCAACACTTTCTCACACAATGTTCAAAAACAATGTGGTTTAAAGAGAAGGTATATAGAAAGGCCAAAGGCATGGAGTATCTCAAAGGGAGTTTTAACTAGTACAACAATGGCATCATAATATACAAAACTGAGAAACGATAACACAACACCAAATTGAAGTATTCTGTGGGACCTATATCCGAGCTTGGAACTGAATTAAGAATGAATATAGGAATAATATGGAATGAAATATTCTTTGTTTTTATACGAATTATTTTTGTAACTAACGTTGACTAACGTTAATGCTTCATCCTATATGGACATTATCACAGGAATATATAACAGATATAAGTGGTATAGAAACATAGGAAGTTTCATTTCTCAATTTTCATGATTATCTACCATATAGTACTGTTACGAAAACTCCTAGCATCGGCCCTGTCGCTCGTAAACGCAAAATAATGGAGGGTCCTAGGAAAATTGTTCACCTGAGAAATCGCGTCTCGCGTGGAAAGTTCGATCATCGAGATTTGACTGGAAGATTCTCCATAGATGTGAGCGAGTATATATACGGAAGCGATTCATCGCTGGCAGAGTTTTATCGGAGAGTTCTTCAGAGTTCATCAGAGTGATTTAGTACAGAGCCTAGGAGAGTTTATCTAAGCAATTATATAATAGCAATGAGACCGTCGGCATCGAAATTCTCTCGTGAGCTTTGACAAAACCGTATTTGCATCATCACCTACCGTCAAAAAATGAAACCTCTCATTTCGATTTTCTCAGATCGGGAGGAATTGATCAAACAAAAGAAAAGCATTTCAGTCAACGCACCAGGTTTTTCATGCATCTTGATAATTACAGAGATTTTGGATTGAACTCATAGAAAGTATTGCTGAAGGTGATGGCTAGAAAATGATTGACTCTTATGGGTAGAAGAATGAAATCATCAGAAATATCTACCAGATAATTTTCCTAACTCGAGTCTGCTCATCCGAGTTTTCATGCAGGAAAAAAACAGATAATGAAGGAAGGGCTCTAGTACCTACTCTTGTGGTACACCATATCTTGCTCCAGGTTGAAAGGAGTACTTCTAAGAATTGGAGCTTTCCCATAACGGGATTATGGAAAATTATAAAACAGTTAAAAACGTTTCTAGAATAAATTAATCTTACATGGTATCTGCTTTCACGGTCCATTGCAAAATTATTCGACTTATTATTCCCAAAAGGACTTTCCCTAATATTCTCCATAGATTTCATTTCGAACATTCGTGTTTAAGAAGCCTATCCAAGGAAATATTGATTACATTCTAGTAATGAGTATATACTCAATTGAAAACTTTTTCAATAATATTAGACTGTAGTTTCATTTCTTCAATAACTTTCTACAAAGAGCTCTTGAGAACGTGTGTATCGAGCTTTTCATTATGAAGTTTTCATTATCCCAGAAATTACAGTTGGTTGAAAGACGAGCCCTTCAGAAATAAACGAATATACTTACAGCAGGTGAGGAAGTCGACGCAAATTCTGAAAGTAGTTTGATAACACAGATATGCGATTTCTGTTTGCGTATGCCTAGACAGCAAAACAATCTAGCATAACTATGCCAGAATGCTCAGTGATTTCAAAAGATAGTTTGAGAATTTTGAATATTCAAAAACAGGCAGTAACTCGGGAAATTTCACGAATTCTAATGTATAATTCCGGGCATTCTCGAAATAAAATAGATAGAATGCAAACATATTTCTACCACGACGTTTGTGTGAAGTTAAAAAAAAATTGGAATTTATTCTTGTCAAGTTTCCTCTTTCTTAACTTCTGATAATGTACCAACAATATCAATACATCTGAAATTCTGAAAAATAATATTGTTACGTCCTAGCGCCGGCCCTGACCATATCGTAAACGCAAGGCGAAGGATCGCGTCGTAGCGAACGTCATTTTCCAAGAACTGTGATTGCCGCCTGGAGAATTCGAGACACGTCATCGGGGCTTCTCTGGAGGATTCTCGATAGGTATGCAGACATATATAAGGATCCCGATATCGCGGCGGAGACAGAGTTTTTATTAGGAGAGAATTTGTATTACAGAGAGTTAGTGATTCGGCAGTTTTATTCGGAGCTAAGGCCAGGGACACACGGTCCGGGTAGCTGCCCGGACGGGCGATTGGCCGGACGATATTTTGATGAACAGAACACACTACATCCGAGCAACCTCCCGTCCGGGAGATTTTATTCCACTTCTCGTCATTTTCGGCTTAATCATGGACGAAGATAGAAGTTAAACTATTAGCAGTGATTTTACTGCGTCACAGATGTAAAAAGAAACGTAATAGAAGTGTATGGATACATTGTTGTGTAGAAGAGAAACATACTAGGACACTTCAATACTCTATTTTTCGAATTAAGAGAAGATGAAGAAGAACTCTTCAACTATTTATAAAAAATATTATATTTCATTATATAATATAAATAATATTTTTTACTGTTCCTATTTTGGCAATCGCCTAGGATTCAAAAGTTCATGTGCAAAACATCATCGTCGTCATTATCAACTCTCCAATATATGAGTATATCACAACCAAGCACCAAGCCACCAACTGGAGAATGCGGAGAACACACGGAACCCGGACGGGCTATTGCCCATCCGATAGTAAAAACGCCCGGATGTATTCTCAACTGATCATCCGAGACCCGGCCGGGCGTTCACCCGTCCGACAGGTGGCGGGGCATTGTGTTAAATAGGCGGGAACACACGGTCCGGGCGAACACGTGCAGTCATTGTTGTGACCGTCGTGGTGTGCGTATTCTCGAGTTGGTGGTTTGGTGCTTGGTTGTGATATACTCATATATTAGAGAGTTGATAATGACGACGATGAAATTTTGCACATGAGCTTTTAAATCCTAGGCGATTGCCAAAATAAGAACAGTGAAAAATATTATTTATATTATATTAATTATAAAATATAATATTTTTTATTAATAGTTGAAGAATTTTTCTTCATCTTCTCTTAATTCGAAAAATAGAGTATTGAAGTGTCCTAGTATGTTTCTCTTCTGCACAACAGGATGTATCCATACACTTCTATTATGTTGCTTTTTACGTCTGTGACGCAGTAAACAAATCACCGCTTATTGTTTACTTCTATCTTCGTCCATGATTAAGCCGAAAATGACGAAAAGTGGAATAAAATCTCCCGGAAGGGAGTTTGCTCGGATGTAGTGTGTTCTGTTCATCAAAATATCGTCCGTCCGACCAATCGCCCGTCCGGGCAGCCACCCGGACCGTGTGTCCCCGGCCTAACTTTCACAATGTACTTCTGGATCATCCGGAGCCCGGACAAAACTCGGACGGGCGTTTACCCGGACCGTGTGTCCCCGGCCTAAGTGACGAGAGTTTTGAGATCTAAGTGGAGCAGAGCTTTATGCGGAAGGAGAATTTTTAGTACAGAGAGTTTAGTGCCGAGCATTGGAAAGTTATCAGAGCGATTTAAGTGATTGTATTGTATTGTGATAGAGAGTTATAATAAAAGAAGTTTAGTGTTGTTTGGTGTTTTAATCGACGAACCCAAGGAGTATCGTAACAGTGGTGTCAGAATTGAGATTTTCCAAGGGATAAATTGTAACAATATGTTGGATAAATATTTTCTCCGTAGTTTTCTGGGTTTCTAATATGATCTATTGAATGCTTCCAGAAATTGTGTACGCATCAAGTCCTGAGATCAATTATCTAGACTTCTCGCTTTATTATGACTGAGATTTTATAAAATATTCGATGCCAAAATCCAAAGCGAAGCTCTTATGATTCACTTGCCTGTAAATAGCAACCAATCTCTATTATGATTATCCGAGAAAATCTTTGAACTATATTTATCGCGGAAAATTTCTGAATTAGCGCGAATTCTTCGATGTTATTCGTAGAAACTACAATTGCAAGAGCGAAGCAATGTCAACAAGATTGTTGTATCTTGTTTACTTCCACCCAATAATAGATTCGGAGCGGAGGAAATATAATTACGATATTTACGTAACTGCGCGCTGCATTTTCAATAGATGTTTGTGCCCGATTCGAAGAAAATCCCATTCCCACGCCAGAAAAATATTATTTTCATGCATCAAATTGCGTCACGTGTATGTGTGTGCCATCAAGACGGTTGTGTGCTAAAGATAGAAGAAAATGAAGAGGCAACATATTGAATACATTTCAATGACTACGAGGAGCACATTCCATAAAATAATTCTACATATTCGTTCAATTTGAAGAGACGCATTTATCCGGCCCGAAGGACCAATATTTAACAGAACTTTTCGATATAGGTAATGACAGTGCTGTCACTTCATGCGTCAATTGATTACATACATGTGACAAGCTATTCGAGAATCAAATCCGCATGTGTCTCTTAGATGATACACATAGAAAAAAACACTGAACGGCATATAAATCATAACCGTAACGAGTCGATAATTATCTATGATGAATTAAAAGTGGTCAATACCTCTGTTACTTGAAATTTATACACACCAAACCGACCAAAAATTGGACAACTGTGACTACAATTTCATAGATCGTTCCAATTTATATGTAGATTGCCTTTCAGTTGTTATCTGTATGGTATTATTCCAAAAATTGTGTTCGAAGCTGTCCTCGGTTGATGAATGCAAATCGTAGAGGGCAAATGATGTAACCTGCTCATTATGCTCCTTTCTGTTAATTAGCGGTATCCTTCTTCCAATATTATTGAAACAGAAGAAGGGTGTCCGGTTTTACTTGAACATACTCCCACTCTGCATCCATGCAGCTTATCCTCAGCTCGCACAAATTTGGACTTTCTGAGAGTTGACGTTCAGTTTATGGGTATCTTCTTATAGAATTACTAGCTGACCCGGCCACGCGTTGCTGTGGCTAAAGTTTTTGTTATATTACATTATAGTAAACAATCTAAGAGGAACAATAAGAGAACATCAGTCACGGAGTCCACTATGCCTTTTCACACAGATGGTATTTGTAAAAAAATATGGTGATCTCCTTATTTGACTTTCTACTACTATAACCCTTTAGTACAATGAAATTATTTACGAACAAAGACGAAAATGTTGATGTTGGTATACAAATTCACTGGATTGAGATTTGAAGGGGAAGTACGTTGAACACAATTAATTAAAATGTTCTTACACTTGATATTAAGCAGAAATCAATAGGTACAAAATAAAAATTTATCAGATTTATTATTTCCATTCAATTTTATAACAAATATAAGTATATTACAGTATAATACAGTAAATAACATGTGACGCTTAAACTCATGAATGAGGTAGGCAAGGCAGACAGTCTTAAACTTTTAAACATTAATATCTATTTTCTTGAATTATAAATACTATCAATTTCAATTTAATTTAACACCAATCGGTGCACAATGATTTTGGTTAACCTGTCTTTAGCTAACACAAATAGATTCGACGGTTTCCCAACACGTGAACACGCAACATATAGTTGCCCATGAGAAAAACATGGATTTTCCAAATCTGAACCATTTGTGGTTGTGCATGACCTTCTGCTGTCCTGATTCTTTGAGCTGGATTTCTGGATTCAATTTGTTTTGCCAACTGATGGGCTCAGCAGCGCCATCTATTGATTACTTACTCAACCCAGTCGAAAGGTTCGACATCTTGATTCAATTTGTTCTGCCAACTGATGGGCTCAGCAGCGCCATCTATTGATCACTTACTCAACCCAGTCGAAAGGTATCGACATCTGTTAGAATCATTTGGAGTTAACAGATAATTGTGACTGTCAAATAATAACAGACAAATAATTAGCAATAAATTAAAATTGCGACTATAATTTGAGATTTAAACTATCCTACCTCTCAAGTTGGATCGAACTGCACATGGTGTGCGAATTTTATTATAATCGGTTGAGTGGTTTAGGAGTCCATTGAGGTTAAACATTGTGACACGAGATTTATATATATTAAGATTTTCTCATTAATAACCACACATTCCTCTTACAAACGGTGACAACTCCACCAAAGGCCGAACGGCATCTTCAGTAACACAATCGACAGTTTCCAATTTCAGACGAACAACTGGACCATTTGATGAGTGGCCAGAAGCGTCGCTATGGCGAAACAGGCACGTTTCAAATGCACCAGTCAAGGTCGATGAAGTAATACTATGAGATATAGAGTGGACGATTTTCCAAAGGGGGTCGTTCGTCTAGCAAAGAAATTGAATCTTGTTTACTCAGCAGGAAGAATCTTATACTCCTTTAAGTATGGACATGAACTTTTCCAACAGATATTCCTCGTTGACTGACAATGACTAGAATCATGTGAATGTTGCCGTTTTCTTCCAAAAATCAATATATTAGATGGAATAACGGAAAAAATATACTCGATATGTCTAGTAACGGAATGAGGCGTATGGGTAAGATCCATTTGAGGTTCTTCACATGCTAACCCGATCGTTCCACCGATAATAAAAAATCTTGAGCTGTATCTTTTCTCTCAGATTGGTTTTACCGGCTTCGTGTGAGCATACGTACTTTGTTGTACATGTTCATGTTACTATTTGATGGAATTGATGGAATTTATCACATATTAGTGAATATAACTCGAATTTTCTAATGGAATAACAATTCGAGTAAATTATAATTCAGAGCAATGAAGATTAAAGTCTTTGGACACATTTCTCGAATGAAAGTAACTCTTTCATTTGTTTCACACTCTCGTTCTTGTTCATAAAAACAAACCTTCTCCTGTCACCCTTGAGAAGACAATGGAAGTTTCGTCTATAAACGTTAGCAAATGAGTTAGTTGGTTTCAATACATAAACAAGCTGAGTACGTAGCATAATCCTTTTTTTTATTCTCGAATCTTATGATAATGGTCCACTGGGATCATTGATAACCCTGATGAAGAGGAGGTACCAATTTTGCCTCAACATTGACATAAATATTATTTCTATTAGCATTTGTGTTGCACATTGATGAGATTTAATATCACTGAACTGATTCTAGGTATCCACATGGAAATAAATCAGAGAGTGTTAAGTCTGGTAACCTCGGTGGCCATTCAATAGGGTATTTCTTTTTTATAGCTGTCGTTCTATATGTTTGCTCATAAAAATCCTTAATCGGTTACCCCTGAGAAGAAGAGAACAGAGAAGCTTCGTTTATAAACTTCAAAGCAAATGAGTTAGATAGATTCAATACATTAAAAGGCTCGAATAGGTGACTATACTCTTGAGTCTGTGGCATTATGCTTTTTCTGATTTTCGAATCCTCTGATAATGATATTGTCGGAAAGTGAGGTAGGAATTTGTCCCTTCCTTGGGGTAAAATTAGCTCAGATGGTCTTTTGTGATAACCAGGTATGAAATCAGTTGTTTAAAAAGACAAATCTAAACTTCATTGATTTACACATTCACTCAAAACGACAATCCTTCATTATAAACCTATACGTACAAAATAAACACTCAACATCACTGAATATACAGGCCCGAGGGCAGAATGGCTTTACTGACTACATTTTTGTTTATCTCTCCATGTCATAATCGTTCGAAGACCTATTTACTAATTCCACATCAGAGCCACGACACTTATTATATAATACATTCGATTTGCTGGATATGATGTTTGCCAAAAAAATTGAACGTGCATCAACCCATGGCAATGAACGTGTATATTGTTACGATTTTCCTCTGGGTTCGTCAATTAAAACACCAAACAACACTAAACTACTTTTATTATAACTCTCTATCACAATACGATACAACACAATCACTAAAATCGCTCTGATAACTTTCCAATGCTCGCTCGCTACTAAAACTCTCTGAACTAACAATTCTGCTTTCCGCGTGAACGGCTTCCGCTTATATATACGACCCATACAGTGGAGAACCATCTAGACGAATCTAGACAATCGAATAATCTAGGCGAGCCGCGATCACGCCGGTATGATCTTTCCTGGAACGGTCGAACCAATTCGCATTCATAGCCGGCAGGGCCGGCGCCAGCACATTTCGTTACATTATCCCCCTCTCAATTTTGATCGTCCCGATCAAACAATACGTCATTATCGCCATTGTAACGTTTAAGCCTTTCTAGGTGAACGACCTTCATTTTTGCTCTGGGGCTACGTTGAATCCTGTACACCACGTCATTTATTCTCTTGACTATCGAATAGGGTCCTTCCCAGCATGGTGTTAGTTTGGGAGAAATTCCTTTTCTACGACGAGGGTTGTACAGCCACACTCGATCTCCTTCTTTGAATCCACCAGTATTTGCCTTGAGATCGTATCGAGCCTTCATCCTGTCACTAGTAATCTTCAATCTTCTCCTCGCAATTTCGTGAATCCTTATCAGGCTGTCTCGCAGTTCATCGGCATAATCCTGTACCTCTTTTTCCTCAGTGCTTGGGGATCCGAACACCAAGTCACAGGGCAAACGAAGATCTCTTCCGAAGATGATACTGGATGGGGTGAGCTTTGTGGAATCGTGCACAGCTGCCCGGTAAGCCATCAAGAATAGTTGAAGGTGTCGATCCCAGTCTTTTTGATGCTCTTCTACTACTTTGGAAAGGTGTTCTTCCATAGTCCTGTTGAACCTCTCTACCATGCCATCAGACTGTGGGTGGAGGGCAGTTGTTCTGGTCTTGCTGATTCCCATCAATTCACAAACTTTCCTGAATAAGTTCGATTCGAAATTTCTTCCTTGATCGGAATGTAGCTCCATTGGCACTCCAAACCTTGTAAACATGTTGTCCACCAGGGTTCTTGCAACGGTGGATGCTTCTTGATTAGGCAAGGCGTAAGCTTCAACCCATTTACTGAAATAATCCATGGCAACGAGGATGTATTTGTTGCCATCATTCGTCATCGGGAACGGTCCAGCTACATCGATGGCGATTCGTTCGAAGGGAGCACCAACATTGTATTGTTTCATCTCGCCCCTTGATCTTGTACTAGGACCTTTGCTTGCTTCGCATTTTGGGCATCTTCGGCACCATCTCTCGACATCTTCTCGACATTGGACCCAGTAGAACCTTTGCCGTATTTTATCCAAGGTCTTGTTAACTCCTAGATGTCCCCCTGATTTACCACCATGAATCTCTAGCAAAACATCCTCTATTCTCGACATGGGCACAACCAGTTGGGAACTCACTTTCTTGCCATCGGCCGACTCCCAAGCCCTTTTCAGTAGGCCATTCTCCACAATCAAGGAATCCCATTGGGCCCACAATGCTTTGAACGTTGGTGATCGATCCGAGATGTCCTTCCAGGTGGGTCTTTCCGCTCCATTTTCTTTCCATTTCAAAAATTCTGCAACGTTTGGATCATTCTCCTGGTCTTCTCGCATTTTTGCTGTCGTCCAATTGTCGTCTACTATCAATCTCACTTGGTTGATTCCTTCGCGACGTTCAATTCGCTCACAGTGTTTACAAGTATCCGAACAAGGTCTTCTTGACAAGGCATCTGCGTTGTTATGCAATCGTCCTGGGCGATGTTTTATCCTGAAGTGATACTGGTTCAACTTCTCAATCCACCTTGCTACTTGTCCTTCAGGAGTCTTCATTTCGAGTAACCACTTCAGAGCTGCATGATCTGTTCTGATTAGGAACTCTCTTCCGTACAGATATTTGTGGAAGTGGTCTACAGCCTTGATTATTGCCAGTAGCTCTTTTCTCGTTACGCAATAATTTCTTTCTGGCTTGGTGAGTACCTTGCTGTAGAACTCGATTACTTTTTCCTGACCATCTTGCTCTTGTGATAGTACGGCTCCAATACCATTATTACTGGCATCTGTGTCCAAAACAAACAGGCCTCGTTGACGTGGGAAACTTAAAATGGGGCTGGAACATAGAGCAACTTTCAGTTTCCCAAATGCTCGTTCACTTTCGTTGGACCAGACGAATTTGACTCGATCTTCTGTCAACTTATGTAGGGGTGCCGCAATATCAGCAAATCCTTCTACGAAACGACGGTAGTAGGTGCAGAGACCTAGGAAACTCCTCACTTCATGTTTGTCTCTTGGCCTCGGCCAGTCTCTTATCGCCTGTATCTTCTTTTGGTCTGTTCGGATACCGTCTGATGAAACTGTGTGACCTAGAAAATCCACTTCTTTCTGGAACAATGAACATTTCTGAAGATTCAGTTTGAGGTTGGCGTCCCTGAATCGTTGAAAGACTTCTTGCAGGTTGTGCAGATGTTCTTCGAATGTCTTTCCCATGACCAGAACGTCGTCGAGGTATACAAGACAAGTTTTCCAAGTGAGCCCACGAAGGACCAGCTCCATTAGTCTCTCAAATGTTGCTGGAGCATTGCACAATCCAAACGGCATAACAGTGAACTGGTAAAGTCCACTTCCAGTCGAGAATGCAGTCTTCTCCTTGTCGTCTTCATGTATGCCTACTTGCCAGTATCCGCTCTTCAGATCTAATGTTGAGAACCAACGGGAACCTGCCAAAGTTGTTAATGTGTCATCTATTCTTGGCAGAGGGTAGCTGTCCTTCTTGGTGACATCATTTAATTTCCTGTAATCGACACAGAATCTCGTAGATCCATCCTTCTTGGAAACCAACACAACAGGTGCAGACCAAGGGCTCGATGACTCTTCAATCACACCGTCCTTCATCATCTTGTCGACAAGCTCTTCCACCTCCTGTTGCTTGGCGAATGGAATTCTTCTTGGTGGTTGCCGAATCGGATGAGCTTGGCCAGTATCGATTCTGTGTTTGACTAAATTAGTTCTTCCTGTTGTTGTCGAATCAAAAATGTCACTTTCACTCCTGATGAACTTCTTGGCAGCTTTCAGTTCTTCTGTTGATAGGTGTTGACATGATTTTTCCAGAGTTGATATAACACTCTCAGAGTCCGCCTTTATTTCTTGACGTTCATTTGAATTACAGTTCGCTACCCAAGTAACAGGTTCACATGTTCCAATGACATCGCCTGCCTTAACAGTTATTTCTCCAGGAAACACGTTGGCAACCCTCACAGGAATAGTTTTGTTCGTTTTAACTAAGGCTCGTGCAAACACCAAATTGCTGGGGGATTCACCACATGGCTGGACTACTCCAACGCAGCACCCAGGGTCTTCTTCGACTGCAGCACAAACTACTTTCTCCGAAAATCCAGGTATTCTCGCAGTTTTCATTAAACGCAGTTTCACAGGCATTGTCCTTTCTGCTGGAGTTGTAAGGACAAATTCTTCTCCTCCGAACCTCATAATCTTCTCCTCATTGTCGAATGAAAATCCATAGTCACTGATCAAGTCCATTCCGAGTATGAATTCATCTTCTATATCTGCGACGTAAACTGTATCCGTGATGGTGAGTCGCCCTAGAACCAATGTTATTTCAGCCTCTCCTCGAATAGGTGCGTTTTCACCAGTGACTGTCCGAAGCACGACGTTGGAAGAAATTGGCTTCACGCTTCCAGGCCGAAGAATGTCGCTGCGTACTAAGGAAACTGCAGCACCGGTGTCTATGGTGCATATAACGTCGATTTTATTCAATTTTCCTGGAATGGTAAGGCTCTCAGATGTTCTTTTCAGCCTGTTAACATTGATGACCCTGGGGGCTCTGTTATTACTAGCCAGCATGCGCCCCGATATGCTGGCTAATTCTCGTTTTCCTGCCGCCAATTTGAGGACTCGCTGGATGACCTTGTCCTCACAGGTGATTGTGTACGGGATGGCACCCTTGCAGGTGAGCTAGATCTTGGTGGCATTCTCACCCTACAGTCTTTGATGAGATGTCCTGGTTTTCCACATCGGTAGCACGTTCTCTTCTTCTGGGTGCTCATTTCAGTTATCAACGATTTGATCTCCTCCAGAAATTTCTCAAATGAACCACTCGTAGCGCCAGATCTATGTTCGGGATCGTCAATTGTTACCGCTCGCACTTTCGGCCTCGAGGTGTTGAAGGCCGCCTCCACTTCTAGCGAACGTACCAAGGCATCGCTACTCCTTTTGAAACTTGTAAGTCGCAGAGTTCTTTGGATTTCTGGGTCTCTAAGTCCGTCAATAAATATCTGCACAGCCAACTGCTCCTTGAAATCTCCGGGTGCATCTGGGTACGCCAGCTGGGTTAGGCGTCGAACATCTGCCTCAAATTCTTGCAGACTCTCACCTGATTTTTGTGTGCGAGTCTTCATTTGGGCCCGGTACAGCTGTTCTCGGTGTTGATCGCCATACCTCAACTCCAGTGCAGAAATCAGGTCCTGATATTGCTTCTGCTGTTCTATGGGTATCGTTTGTAATATACCCAAAGCTGGCCCTCTCAAAGCTACTATCAGTGCCGTAGCTTTTTCCTCGTCGCCCCATCCATTAGTTTCTGCCGCAGCCTCAAATTGTCGACGGTACATGGACCAAGACGACTGACCATCAAAAGTCGGTGGTTTCACGGAAATTCCTGACGTGGCAACACTGTCTCGGCGATCTCGGTTCTTGATAAGAGCTATCTGTTTCTCTAGACCTCTCATTTCATTTCTCATCTCCTCTCGCACTATATTCACTTTCTTATTGACGTCATCGTCGATTTTCTTGACGTCTCCCTTTAGTTCTTCCTTTAGGTCTTCTTTTAGTTCCTCCAGATCTACTCTTAGTTCTTCTTTCAGTTCTTCCATTTGTACTTTTGTTTTATGTAAAACATTCTCGAATAACTTGTCTTGATGTTCTCGAACGTTCTGGAAGTCTGCTTTCCATTGTTTTTCTATTAGAACTAATTCATTCTTTTGTTCTTCTCTCACCTTCTTCTGTTCTTCTAGAATTTTCTGGATTGCTTCTTCTCGTTCTATTTTTTCACGTTCTCGTTCTATTTTTTCACATTCTCGTTCTTTTCTCTGTTCTTCGAGAATTTTCTGGAGTGTTTCTTCCCGTTCTTTCTTTTCATTTTCTCGTTCTAATTGTCGTTCTTTCTTTTCATTTTCGAGAATTTTCCTGAGCGATTCTTCTCGTTCTTGTTTTTCCTCCTGCCGTCGCTTTTCCGCCAATTCTTTTTCCTCCAGTCGTCGCTTTTCCTCTTCTTGTTTTTCCTCCTGCCGTCGTCTTTCATAATCCGCAAATTGGTTTTGAATTAATTTCAACATGTCCTCCATCGTATCGTAAGATGTACTTCTCGTATTCACCATAAATTGTTTTTATTTACCAGCAAAAATTCCACTTCCGACACCACTGTTACGATTTTCCTCTGGGTTCGTCAATTAAAACACCAAACAACACTAAACTACTTTTATTATAACTCTCTATCACAATACGATACAACACAATCACTAAAATCGCTCTGATAACTTTCCAATGCTCGCTCGCTACTAAAACTCTCTGAACTAACAATTCTGCTTTCCGCGTGAACGGCTTCCGCTTATATATACGACCCATACAGTGGAGAACCATCTAGACGAATCTAGACAATCGAATAATCTAGGCGAGCCGCGATCACGCCGGTATGATCTTTCCTGGAACGGTCGAACCAATTCGCATTCATAGCCGGCAGGGCCGGCGCCAGCACATTTCGTTACAATATGTAAGTCAATATCGCGACCTGGTTCCGAAAAAGGTTTTCTATTTTATAAAATAGGTTATATTTAATGAAATAGGTGGTAATAGGAAAAATAGTATACATTACTTGTGCGAAACTGAATTTTCACACTCGTGGGATTTTGGCACTCGGCTTGAGCCTCGTGCTACAATATTTCCCACTAGTGTGAAAAATGTCACTTACCGCACTAGTAATATACACTATTTTTCCTACGACCAACTATTTTATTAAACAATATGTAACTATCAGATCGTGTGACAGATACTTGCAATTGGCTATTAATGAATATAGATTTGATGGCGTCGGCCAGAATTGCTGCTTCAATGTTATGAATTTTGTAATGAATACTTTATAATATAACTGTTGAATGGACATTATTATTGTGTGAATTGTGAATACACAATTGTTATATTGAGTTGTCTGACTAATCTCAAGTTTTTTTCGTGCTGTCTATGTTTGAATATCGTTCCTATAGAAAGTGCACATGAATTTTAAATAACATTTTTATAGTGAAATGAAGGAATAACGGAAATTATCGTTTATTTGAAAATGTGACAATAAGTAAGTAATGAGTACTTATAATACAATACTCCTTTTTAATTTCTTTATTTTTTATGAGTAATCAGTTAGCTATCAGTCCAGTTTTTATATAAAAAAAAACAATAGGGAGGAGCAATTGATAATTGCATCTGTAAATCTTACAGGATTCACGGATTTGAAGGCTGATTAACAGCCGTGCGGAAAGTACAGTTTGGCGAACATAGCTGAAACTATGGAATTATCACTGCACTATTTAAAACTTTTCCTTCGAGGTTCGATTGAAACTCCATGTTTACTATATATAACTTTTTCACAGACTGTACCGAGTTGTTAACTTCACAAACGTTAAATAGTAAGTGCCTTCTCACTGGAATCCGTCGTACGACGAATGCGCATCATGGGCGTGTCTATTTTCACAGTTTCAGCTATGTTTGCCAAACTGTAACTTTCCGCAAGAGTGCGATATGTGTCACTGTCCTATGTGGTCTTAAGAAAATATTTCTTTTACCATTTGTGTAGCACATTGATGACATTTTATATTATTGAACAGATATCAGGTAACCACATGGTAATAAATTAAACGGCGTTGAGTCTGGTAACCTCGGTGGCCACTCAATGAAGCTTCTCCTTTCAAGAGCTGTTTTTTTCCGATTCATATCTTCAACTGAAGTATTGTTTATCAAGTGAAAAATCAGCGTTTCACTTGTTAATTGATGCTAGTAATTTCCGTACGGTCATGGGTTCCCTGAAGTTTCTTCAACAGTTTTCCCGACTACTTTCAGGAAGGAAAATTTCAAAATATAACTCATTACCAAAAGAAACTTCCGATGCGAAAACATCTGAAATGTTTTTCTTTTCCAGTTCGGAACACAAGAGGGGATTTCAGTACGCCCTACCGGAAAAGCCGACCGTGAACCATCCGACCAACCACTCGACCTTGAACTTATAGCGATCCTTCATACCACCCTCGTTCCTAATGTGTGGAGCGGCAGCGGCGGCGGTGGGCCAGACCGAGCGCTCGATAAATTCGTCCTCTACTTGACCTATCCCAATGGCATGCCATGCAACGCGCTTTCGAGTTCGCAACTGCTTCGTGGAGCGAGCAGCGGAAGGAGGGAAAGGAGAGAGTGGAAAGGACGATCGTTAATGCACCTCAGTTTCGATAGTGGCTGAACTCGGATCAGAGCTGAACTTGGATCCGAGTTGAACTCGGATCATAGCTGAACTCGAATCAGACACATGTCGATGGAAAAACTAGTTGAAACTGGTGCAATTTGAAAATTGCTGTGAGTCATCACAGGCGTGGCTGAGTTTTTGATGTATACCGTAACCAATTTGTCATAATATTATCAAATATTCGACAATATCATTGGTTTTTAGTGAGGAATTTTTGTCTTTTTTCTCAGATTCAACGCAACTGCGAAACTTCTAGGAAATTACTTAGATCAAATTTTCTGGAAATACTCTCTTGATATGTGTATATCATTCATTTACGTTTGTAGCCTATATGGTGTGATCGGAATTACATTGTCTAAGTTTGAGAATGAGAAGTTATCCTGATGAATAGATTTTTTGTTGCAAACCACTCTATTTTTATGTAGAAATAGATAAATACAATGAATGATATCTGTCTAATTCAGGTTCCGAGTGCTGAGTACACAAATTTTCGGAATTTTCGCCTGTCGCATCGTGTAGGCAGGGGAGTAGTCTTTTTGTTATTTAAACGACTGTGAATGATATGCACTTATCGACAGAGTGTTTACTAAATATTTGGTGTTATTCCTTTTATAGCTTTAATTTTTTTGCATCAACTGGGAGAAAATAATGACACACATTTATTCCTCGAAACTATCTTATCTTCACGAAAATAATCCTGAATCTCATTAATGTATTGATGAATGAATTTGCAATAAGTATTGCGAAAACGCAAAGTAAAATATATGAATTCGTCTAAATTTATGAACGAAACTATAATTATATCTCAAATTGAACCTCCTATTTTCGTGATTATTGCCTATTTATGCTAATCCAATTCCAAATTATTTTAAGGATTTGAAGGGTGAATTATAGGTATGTAATCTAGTGTCTGACCTATTACAGGCTTCGATGTGAAGCATCGCCTGTGATCAAATCAGTAGATAGGGAAAATTGTCCGAAGTCGTTTTGCCACAATAGCCACGATTCTGGATATTCTGGGAACAACCAAGTTTTGATTTTTCAATAAACCTGTATTTTACAAATATCAGTCAATGAGTTCACTTTAAGACTGACTATAAATAAAATCATCAAAGGAATAACTCGTTCGGGTCCGTCTAAACTACTTCACTGGCTAATACCACGGCATGCGTTGGATTACAATATACGGCATGTGTCTAGAGAAAATCAGGCAATGAATTGCTTTTTTCAATAACGTTATCATATAGTTTCATCCAGTATCGAGAAATTTCATCATTTATATCTTCAGAGCATTCGACAGATCCGTAGGCTATCATCAATACTACAAAACTATTTTTAACGAGCTCTAATAACCGAGGAGATTCGCAATGAACTTGCAAAGGTAGCAGTGGACCACGCCACGAAACTTTATGGTGTGAAAGTTCAAACTTTTTGTAGAGATAAATTAGACCAACACCAAACTGATATTCTTTGCAGTATCACTACTTTGGTTCGTTGAGTTGAACTCCGATTAACCCATGATTTATGAGGCTCTGAAAAAGCAAGCCACTCGCGCCAGCGAAACGTCAGGAAGAAATTCCAAAAACGACGGCCTTCAAACCCGAACCAAAGTAGTGATTCTGAGAAGCTCGGCTGCGAAAGCCTTAAACATTTTGTGATATTCTTTGCACTCGACGCCCGTTTTGCTACCGAGGTTAGCATCTTCAGGAGAAGAAACAGTCCCCCCTCCTGAAGATGCTTGACTTGTAAGCGAAAGGCGTGCAAATAATATCATTTTGCTGTTAACATAATTGATCTGTACGAAAAGCTCCCACATCCTTGTTATCAAACTCACCTTGAACAAATGATTGCGTTTTTCGAATTATTCCTAGATCTCGAGGTTGGGAATCTGTTTCTGGAGCAATCTGAATAAATTATCCTGAAGTACGATTTTTTTTCAAATGAGTAGTGACAGGTTTGGATCTAAATCTATTTTCCAATTCTAGCACTCTATGGATATTCACACTAATTTTACTGTGAGAATAAGTAACCTTGAAAGTATGATTTTTTTTCAAATGAGGAGTGACAGTTCTGGATCTGAATCGATTTTTCAATACTAGCACTCTATGGATATTCAAACTAGTTTTATTGTGAGAATTGGTAGGTTTTTTTCCTGAAGATGTTACTGGAGCTATCTGAATAAATCATCCTGAAGTATGAATTTTTTCCAAATGAGGGGTGACAGGTCTGGATCTAAATCTATTTTCCAATACTAGCACTCTATGGATATTCACACTAGTTTTATTGTGAGAATTAGCAACCTTAATGGCTTCTTTTCCTAAAGATGTTACTGGAGCTATCTGAATAAATCATCCTGAAGTATGAATTTTTTCCAAATGAGGGGTGACAGGTCTGGATCTAAATCTATTTTCCAATACTAGCACTCTATGGATATTCACACTAGTTTTATCGTGAGAATTAGTAACCTTAATGGCTTCTTTTCCTGAAGATGTTACTGGAGCTATCTGAATAAATCATCCTGAAGTATGAATTTTTTTCAAATGAGGAGTGACAGGTCTGGATCTAAATCTATTTTCCAATACTAGCACTCTATGGATATTCACACTAGTTTTATTGTGAGAATTAGTAGTTTTAATAGCTTTTTTTCCTGAAGATGTTACTGGAGCTATCTGAATAAATCATCCTGAAGTATGAATTTTTTTCAAATGAGGGGTGACAGGTCTGGATCTAAATTTATTTTCCAATACTAGCACTCTATGGATATTCACACTAGTTTTATTGTGAGAATTAGCAACCTTAATGGCTTCTTTTCCTGAAGATGTAACTGGAGCTATCTGAATAAATCATCCTGAAGTATGAATTTTTTTCAAATGAGGGGTGACAGGTCTGGATCTAAATCGATTTTTCAATACTAGCACTCTATGGATATTCAAACTAGTTTTATTGTGAGAATTGGTAGTTTCAAAGGTTTCTTTTCATGGCGATGTTACCTTGGTTAATGAAACCCGCATCGATTGCGAGCGAAAACTGTTTGATGTTAGGGTAATTAATCTCTAGAAAACATGTCCACTTCTACACCAAAGTTCACTGAATACCCTGGATTGCAGACTTCCGGTCCAACCAGCAGGATAGGCCAATTCAAAGGCATTCAGATACCAATGACCATCGTATGGACGACCTACGTTATCTAACTTGCCCACTCGCAAGTCATCATATGAAAAGACACTAAAGATCTGCCCAGTGACATCTTTGTCGTGAAGATGATGAAAAAGCAGAGCATATACTTTGTGCCTGCCCTGCTGCAACCCGAATCAGGTTTCTAATGTTTGGTAGAGTTTTATTCTCGCCCTCTAACTTGAGGTGTTGGTTTCATTTGGTTTGAATCGATGTGAAGAATGAATCGCTCACTTTGAAAACAACCTAGACGTGGGTATGTCTCTTTCGGCTAAATCGAAACGGATTCTTTCTTGACGACAAGACAGTTACATAAAAAACGTCCAACGCTTTCATCTTCCTCATCAGAGCTCCTGCTAAGTTCGTTAATTCTATTCTGAAGAAGAGTTGCCGTAGCTGATACTGTTCTAACTCAGTAGCAGCAGCTTTCTCGATAGATTTCACTTGGTTGTTGGTTGTTTGAACCAGTATTTTCGGAATTTGTGGTGGGGTTGTTCTCTGACAAGCTTTTCAGTAACAGTTTTGCCAATGAAGTGTCAGTGGTTTGAGACCGGCAGCCTACTGCCTAAAAAAAGTCCAAGGAATCACTATTTTATCGAATTGAGTGTTACTGAGAGACTTCAATAGGTCATGGTGTTGTTCAAATGCTTGTTCTTAACCATTAGCAAAGTCATTGGCTTCCACATTTGCTTCGATTCCTAATAATCTGGGAACCAGCTAGTAGTCACTTGAATAACTTTCGTTTTTGTCACTCTATTAGTTCTTTGCTTGAATGTGGTTGACAATGTTCCTTGCTGAATGGTAATGGCTCAGCCCTACCCTGTCTATATTATTAACTCTATTGAAACGTGTTGCTAAGAACGAAAGAGTAAAAATACAAATCAATTGAGCAAATCGAATCAAAATCAAATTTTTTTGGTCAATAATGAAATTGAGGATTGATTCGTCAGAGAAAACAATGTTGCTACAAAAAAATCGAGATATTGAATATGAAATATGTGTCAAAAAAATGTTTATATAGAGAAATTTTGAAACCAAGTTTCAAGTTGAGTGTACTCACGACGTTTCGATTGGTGGTATCCACAATGGTCTTCGAGTGATGACCGTGTCATCAGTGATCACCGGAAGACGATTGCCAGGATATAGCCAATGGAAGTCTGAACGTTTTCCATTCAGCAAAATTCTCCCACTTGGGAAACGGAAATACGAAAAAACGACAATATGATGTGATGACTGACAATATTTCGGGGTGTGTTCGGTTATGACGCCTCAATTTCCTTATGGTGGGGGAAAGGGCGGTACTAACAAGGAGGCGAGCGGGTGCAACTACTATCGGGAAATGGATGTTTTGGCGCGAGATTCTCCCTCATCGAGCCGAAGTCGGTCCATGCTTTGGATAAGCATCCTCCACACATTCCGGATATCCACGCTGGGGTGACTGAATGCGTCGTTGTTGAGTATATAAGCGGCTTCCTTGAATTTCCTCTTGAACCAGTGTTCCTCCTTGTGTATGACCTCGACTTCAGAACATTTTATGCTGTGATGGTTTGTCCGAACATGCTCCGCTATTCCTGATTTCGTTGTGTCTCCTCGTTGTGGGTTTTTCTTGTGTTCATCTATTCTCACTTCCAATGGTCTGTTGGTTTCTCCTATATAAGATTTGCCGCACACGCATGGTATCAGGTGAACGCACTTGTTGGTGTCACTGTTTTTTTCGGTGGTCGAATTTTTGTGAGCTGGCTGCGTATTGATTGATGATCGAAAACAGACTCTGACGTTGTATTTCACTCCTATCCACTTGATCCTCTCTGAGAGTCCTCTCACGATGATAATAATTTGCCGTTCCAGTATTTCCTTAGTGTTCCTTTGATTCGTCCGGAGCCAATGTTTGATCCATCAGCTTCTTCGAGTGGCCATTCTTTTGAAGATCTTTCCTTATGTTGTTCAGCTCCTTGTCTAGACTTTCTTTGGTGTTGTAGAGATTGATTGTCCGATCAATCAGAGACTTGATGATTCCCCGCTTCGTAGATTGATGGTAATTGGATTGCTCATTCAGGTTTTGTCCAGTATGCGTTGGTTTCCTGTAGACTGATGTTTCCCAAAAATTTCTGGTCCTCTTTACTCCCACGCCGAGAAACGGCAGTCTGCTCTGAGATTCTTTTTCCATTGTGAACTTGATGGTGGGTCTCACATTGGTCAGATATTCTAGAAAGGCGTTCAATTCTGCATCTCCATGGTTCCTTACTTTGAATGTGTCGTCGACATATTTCAAAGAGACGCGGGGTTTCTTCTCAGCCTGTTCGATGGCGAATGCTTCGAACCACTCCATGTAGATGTTGCCTATAATCGGTGATAGTGGTGATCCCATTGGTAGTCCTTCATCTTGGCTGAGAAAACATCCTTCAACTGGAAGTAACAATTCTGAACGCAGCTTTCCAGTAACTCCATGATGCCCACTATTGGTAGTGTTGTTCTATTTTTCAAAGTATCGTCCTCTCTCAGCTTTTCTTTGATGATCTCGAGTGCCTCTTTGACGGAAACGTTGGTGTAAAGGTTTTCCACATCGAAACTGATTCCCATTCTACAGTCACAGGGAAACTCCTCGTCCTTTTTGAAGAACTCCGACACTTTGTTGAAATCTTGAGAGGAATCTAGGCCAAAGAGGGAGACCCGTTAATTGACCAAGAAAATTTGATTTTGATTCGATGTTTTCACTTGATTTGTATTCTTATTCTACCATTCTTAGCAACAGGTTTCAATAGAGTTAATAATATAGACAAGGGAAGTCCGAACCATTACCATTCTCTTAGTTTTTCTCTTGTAACACAAAATTATGGACACATGTGCACTGTGAGTGTAACGAAAAGAGTATGTTCGTTGTACAAAGTTGATTTGCATTTGAATTATAATTCATTTGTGACTCCATAACCTTTCTCCCTCATTATAACGTCCGATGCAACAAACAAAGCTATCAGAACAAAACAAACTTTTCCGCACAGCGAAAACACATTTAGGTTCTCCTTGAAAACAGAAACGATGAGATCAGAGATTATTAGAGTAATTATCGATAATATGATTCGCATCACGTCCCGAAATAATGGAGCTCAGGTTCGAATATATATATATATATATATATATATATATATATATATATATATATATATATGATGGTGCAGTGTAGAAAAGTTTTATCTTATCTCGCCGAGCTTTTTTTTCACAGAACAAATACTTCTTATCGCGAATTTTTTTCGATTGTTAAGGTAGGTTCAAGAAATCAAATTGTCTGAACAAACAAGAGATAACGGGTCATAAACCACTCGAGGTGAGTGAGTGAGTATTCAGATAAAGCAATTCTGAACTCTTGAAACGCATTTTGATTTTTCTCTCCCCAGAGCAAGAGCAAGAATAAAGACCTCTCAGGAATCATCGCTTGACGCGTCATATAAATAGGAAAGAATTTGTTTTTAATGGGGTCTTCTTTCTTCTTGCGAATAAAAAATCTATTGATTATATTCACATATGTACAGAGAGTGTTAGTTGATTCTTTGAAGTTATTTATTTCATAGACGTTCTGTATTCATTTTCGAAAGTATATCATTGAATCAAACTTCTCTCTGCCAGTTTTGCAATATTCTGATAATTCTTTGCTGGTTTGTTAACGGACTTACCCATATTCGAGAAGATATCAAACAAAACAAACTTTTTGTGGTCTTCTCTTCCGAGTTCCAATGAATAAGAAGAAATTTTGAGACTCCACTTGATATGGTAGTTGACGAATTGCTGTTCTTGTCTCTCCCTATATATTTTTATACTAGCTGTTGCCCGCGACTTCGTCCGCGTAGAAGTCGAACCGAAGCTTTAGTCAGCGCACGCCGGTAAAGCCTCACATCTCGCCCGCTTTTCTCCGACTTGATTTATATATGCTCGTGAATAGTGTTCTGTTAGTGAAAGAATTTTCATGATCGGATTAGTAAGTATTAGTATTAAAAGTTAGAATGTGCTGAAAAAAGTATTCAGATAAAGCAGTTTTCAACCCTTGAAACGCATTTTGAGTTTTCTCCCCCCAGGAAATGAAGAAAGAAAAAGCACTACATTCTTATAACATCTGTTTTTAGGGCAAATTCCCATATTTGCCTAGATACGTAACGGCAATGTCATGATAAAGCTTCTTTATAATATTTATAATATTGCAGTTAGGTATCGGGGCATATGGAGAAATTAAAGAATTTGAAGATTTTTTTTTCATTTCCAGGATAGAGAAAACCTACCCCAAATGGATTTCAGGACATTTCTACTCTCTCAATAAATATTCATACAATTTTCAACTGATTTCCTTCAACGCAAAAAAACGCTGGAGAAGTTAGGGCACAAGCGGCTTTTGCAGAGCTTCAAGGCGATCATTTCACTCGATGCGAAGTTTTCTGAGTTTACAATTTTCTGGAAATAATCTCAAAATACACTCCCCGGCGAAAAAAATACGTCCACTAAAAATTCATCGCAAACCGCTCGTTTGATTTTCATTTTCTTTTTTTAATCGTAGATTGACTTCTCAGTAACGAGTCTATGTCAGAAATTTTCATTCAGATTTGAGTTTGAGCATATACGGGGTGCAACAAGGAGACGAAGTTCATTTCCCGAAATTTGTAACACCCTGTGCAGTGCAACAGCTATAGTAACTGTTGTCAACTGGAATAACATTGAACCCCGATCTTTCCTGAAGATTTTGTTTTTTTAATCTCGACATTATCTCTGTTTTTACTGGAGATAACACTTTTTTTAAGCGAACGCCTCATATAAAGGGTTCGCAGGCAAAAAGTATTCGTAGGTAGACATTTCTACGTGTGAATAATCAAGGCGGCATACACGGAAACGGATTGACATTAACATTGATTGACATTAAAGGTACGCGTCCATAGGAACGCATCGTACGTATCGTATGAAACGCATTTTAGAATTATTAGTATAGTAAATTATACGTATGCGTCCACTGACCGGCAGCGGACGGATCGCACGTATCGGTCCGTCGGTAATGCCGATGAAATTGATTGAAGGGGCAACTTTTCCGACTGGTGCAGATGACGTCATGCGGATTGCCGATAAGTGAACGCATGTCACAATAGGTCGCTGGTCGCCTCACAAATCATTTGAATTTTGTTACATTTCGACACCAAGTACACACACGTGCTTCAATTATAATTGTTATTACGCATATCATGGAGCAAATCAGTGAATAGTGTATGATATTCTCCAAATTGTGATCTTTTTTTGAATATGTCATAAATCCACATTCTATGTCTTCTCTTATTTCCCCTCCTTTCTTCTTCATCTAATAACAAAGCAATAATGATAAGTTCTTCATCACTTTCCATGATCGGAAACATTACACACTGTAATGTTTCCGATCGTCCACTCACAACGAAAATGCGAATGTTACTTAAAAGGTAAGTGTCCATAGGTACGCATCGTACGTATCGTACGGATCGTATAAAACGGATCGATTTGTGGTAGTGCGTCCACTGTATCCGTAGCGATCGGATTGCCGATGCGACGGTCGGCTTTCAAGTAACATTCGCATTTTCGTAGTGAGTAGACGATTTCATCGGCATTACCGACGGACCGATACGTGCGATCCGTCCGCTGCCGGTCAGTGGACGCATATGTATAACTTACTATACTAATGATTCTAAAATCCGTTTCGTACGATACGTACGATGCGTACCTATGGACGCTTACCTAAAAGCCAACCGTCGCATCGGCAATCCGATCGCTACGGATACAGTGGACGCACTACCACAAATCGATCCGTTTTATACGATCCGTACGATACGTACAATGCATACCTAAGGTAAGCGTCCATAGGTACGCATCGTACGTATCGTACGGATCGTATAAAACGGATCGATTTGTGGTAGTGCGTCCACTGTATCCGTAGCGATCGGATTGCCGATGCGACGGTCGGCTTTTAAGTAACATTCGCATTTTCGTAGTGAGTGGACGATCGGAAACATTACAGTGTGTAATGTTTCCGATCATGGAAAGTGATGAAGAACTTGACATTATTGCTTTGTTATTAGATGAAGAAGAAAGAAGGGGAAATAAGAGAAGACATAGATTGTGGATACATGACATATTCAAAAAAAGATCACAATTTGGAGAATATCAAACAATATTCACTGATTTGCTCCATGATATGCGTAATAACAAATATAATTAAAGCACGTGTGTGTACTTAGTGTCGAAATGTAACAAAATTCAAATGATCTGTGAGGCGACCAGTGACTACCTATTGTGACATGCGTCCACTTATCGGCAATCCGCATGTTGTCAACAGCACCAGTCGGAAAAGTTGCCCCTTCGATAAATTTCATCGGCATTACCGACGGACCGATACGTGCAATCCGTCCGCTGCCGGTCAGTGGACGCATATGTATAACTTACTATACTAATAATTCTAAAATCCGTTTCGTACGATCCGTACGATGCGTACCTATGGACGCTTACCTCTATGGACGCGTACCTTAAGAGCTTGTCAACGGTTTTAAATAAAATCAAAAAATGCCTTTATCTGTGAAGGATGTTGCTCGTATTGTGGCCTCAATTGAGGATGGCCGAAGTCAACGTTATGTGTCCAATACGCTTGGTATACCTCGAACAACAGTCCAGGATGCCTGGAATCGGTATATGGTAACGGAAAATTTCACCAGGCGAGTGGGTTCCGGAAGAAAACGGAAGACAAGTGCAATTGACAACAGCTTTATTGTCATGAATGCTTTACGAAATCGTAGAACTACAGCTCTTCAGAATCAATATCTTCTACAAAACTTCACAGTGAGAGCACAATCCGACGAAGACTTAGAGAAAACGACCTGTCTTCAAGGAGGGCTGCCACAGGACCCCAGCTGCTTCCAAGACATCGTCGAGCACATCTTTAATTTGCGCGCCTACATATGAACTGGGGGATTGCGCAATGGACTAAGGTCTTTTTCACGGATGAGTCGCGATTTTGCCTGCGATCGCCTGATGGTCGGGAGCGAGTTTGGTGACGTCGAAATGAAAGATCTGCGGACTGTACAATTTCAGAATGCGTAAGTTTCAATGGGGGTTCTGTGATGGTGTGGGCGGAAATTTCGAGGGACGCCCGTACAGATTTACTGTTTGTTGAAAACGTCGCCTTGAATGGGCATCGGTATATCGAAGATATTCTCCAGAACGCTGTTGTACCCTACTCTTATTTTATCGGCGACGGCTTCGTATTAATGCACGATAATGCGCGACTGCACGTGGCATGAATAGTTAACGAATATTTGGACGAAGTGGGTATTGCACGAATGGTTTGGCCAGCTTGCAGTCCTGATCTCAATCCAATTGAGCATTTCTGGGACCAACTCCAAAGACGCATTCGTCGCCGACCTGTTTTACCTTCATTGTTAGCCTTCATGATCTGCGAATTGCACTTCAGGAAGAATTTGATGCCAATCCAAAAGAATTTCTTACAAACCCTATTGAATCGATGCAATGACGACTGAATGCAGTCATTTGTGCGCGGGGAGGCCACACCAGATATTAGCCCTTCAAAATTTGTTTTTTTTTTAATCTCTATGTTTTTGTTAGTTCTCCAATTAAACTTACGTTTCGATGTTTATTTGTTGTGTTTTCACAGCTTCGTCCGAGGCGTTCGCTTCGAACAAATGTATCTCCAGTAAAAACAGAGATAATGTAGAGATGAAAAAAACAAAATATTCGGAAAAAATCAGGGTTCAATGTGATTTCAGTTGACAACAGCTGCTTTAGCCAACTTTGAAATTTAGGCCAGTTTTTAGTGGCCGTTTTTTTTTCCTCCTATCAACTATTTTATCAACTGAGGTTGCCTATTTCGTTACGTATTTTCCGATTTTTTGAAAGGTTTCAATTCACTAGATCATATAGACCAGGGGTGCTCAAACGGTCGATCGCGATCGACTAGTCGATCGCGAGTGCTTTTTGAGTCGATCTTGAGAAGAAATTTCCGACATAGAACTATTCACAGATTTTGTTTTAGAAGATAGGTCACAAAATGAAATGAATAAACTACCACGATCCACAATCAGGCCAGAATAACACCCTCACCACTTTCTCTCATCGTAATAAACCCCTGCTATCAAGAAAAGGCGGCGGTACGTCAAAAAAAAGCCGCGTTTGGGTCAATTCATTTGTGCGAGTCTGCATTTTTTGATATGAAGATAATTAAGTCAAAATATCGCAATCGACTAACTGACGAACATGATTTGCACTCGGTTATTACGTATCCTCTTATGAAAAGTATGCTGAGGACATGTAGTGTCACGCTTCAATTTCCAAAGTCCCCCTTCAGTTTGGTTTAGACATTACAACTCGTTTTTTTTTAAGAACTCGCAATGTCGATTTTTTTTTCATTGACATTTTAGAGTAGACCTACACTCACGATAGTAGTCTAACAATATTGAGGTAGATCGCCAACAGTTCAAGTTTGAGCACCCCTAATATAGACAATTAAACCAGAACCACTCAGCAAGAAATAATGCCAACCACATTTGATAATCAATCATACATGCAATAAAAGGTAACAGAATACTGCCACTTATTGATCTCACTTTTTTCAACGACTAATTATATCAATTTTTTTCTAAAATCAGCGTACTTTGCATAAAATAATCATTAATAATCTGCAAATACTTCTTCACTAGTATTATAGTTTATCGTATGGTGTGACTTGATTGCATTCCTGTATTTCATAGTAATGATGTCTTATTAAGTTCTATCATTATTAATTGTTGTCGTGAAGATATAAAAATGACAGTAAATTAACAGAATTCCAGAGGACACACCACATAATGTCATAGCAACGGAAACTTTTCCGTTTTTCCTAGAACCAAAGCCATCAAAGAAAATGACCCAGCAAACGTTGCATGTGCAAGCATTCCTTGCTTCGTATTATCAACTCCATTAACAAAAGAACCACTTATTAAGTCAATTATGCATGGTTACATCGGCATTGAAGTCGACCACGATAATGAGCTTTTTTCAAAGTTAAATGCCAGTGTTGCAGTCGTTTAATATCTGTTTGAATTCAACGATAAATATAGCAGACTAACCTTTCAATAAACGGCTAGATAATCTTTCGAGAACGTGAAAGTATTTGAAATAATCTCATATTATGAGACTGTAGGGTAGCTCAAGGAAAAGACATGGTATTATAATAATCCTGTGTTGAAGCAGATATTTACCACAATGAGGCATGGCAATTTTGAAAAAGTATCTGCAACACGGACACAGCAAAAAAATAATGAGCCAACAAAGGTGATAATCTATTCATTTTATCGTAGTTGCGTCAAGAAATAGATCATTTGTCGAGTTGACTTATCAGGAGAGTAACTTACATAAACATGATTTATTTGTGGAATGGACGAAGTTTTCAAGAAAGTTTCATTGACTTTCTCTCAAGAATCAATAAAAAATTAAATTCAGAACTTCTATGGAAGAAGTAACATAAATAATTAACAAACACCCACTGTTGATATATGTATATAATTCATAAACTTTCAATTTATCCACAAGCTTGTTTCGCTCACAGAAAATTATTTCTTGCATTCATTCCTCAGTAGGTATTTTAGGGATGAATAATGAAACTTTCTCACCAGATATACAAATCATATTCGAAAGAGTCATTCTGAAGCTAGCCTGCTTAACCGACATTTTGATGATTTTCATTCTCATGAATCCTAACTTTTCCATGCATTTACATTTATAAGATAAATAATGTACATCTGTTCGATAGAAATTCGAAGTACCATAACTATCCAACAAGGAACGCCAAATCACTGAGTGTTATTCAACATAGGCTGAAAAAATTCCAGAAAAGTCCGGATTAAATTGGGGTGGCGAGTGGCCAGCTTATTCAGAGGCTTACTCATTTCCGATGACTAAACGTTTCGATTTCTCAAGGCGTATTTATATTGATGCAGGTAGCCTGGAGTGTTAATTACTTCTGTCGGGTTCGGGGAATGATCATCATTATTAGTTGCCGCACTACCTGCCGTGATTTCATTGGTTATTCTTGATTTCTTCAGAATCGGATTCCAAATTCTGTTTAGAGTCAACGCTTCTTCCTTTCTGTTAAAATTGTCCGCATGTTTTTGGATCTCTATTGCCTCCCGTACCAGTCGGCTATGGTAACCCTGGTCGGGGGCAATCAGTTTAGCATTTTCAAACAGAATCCTGTGGTCACCCTCACTCAGTGCGTGTTTTGCCACCGCCGATTTGTCGGTTTGCCCCAGTCTGCATTTCCTTACATGCTCTTTGAGCCTTGTTCCCATGGATTTTCGTGGTACCGATGTAAACCTTCCCACAGGTGCACGGTATGCGATAAACCCCTGCCGCTGACAGTGGGTCTCTTTTGTCTTAAGCCGACGTGATGCTTTGTTGGATCTTCTTGAGCATGAAAGGAACTGCAGACTGAGGCAAACCGACAAATCGGCGGTGGCAAAACACGCACTGAGTGAGGGTGACCACAGGATTCTGTTTGAAAATGCTAAACTGATTGCCCCCGACCAGGGTTACCATAGCCGACTGGTACGGGAGGCAATAGAGATCCAAAAACATGCGGACCATATCAACAGAAAAAAAGAAGCGTTGAGTCTGAACAGAATTTGGAATCCCATTCTGAGGAAATCAAGAATGACTAAAGAAATCACGGCAGGTAGTGCGGCAACTAATAATGATGATTATTCCCCGAACCCGACAGAAGTAATCAACACTCCAGACTACTTGTATAAATATAAATACGCCTTAAGAAATCCAAACGTTTAGTCATCGGAAATGAGTAACCCTTCTGAAGAAGCTGGCCACTCGCGCTAGCGAAACGTTAGGAAGAAATTCCAAAGAACGACGGCCTTCAAGCCCGAAGAGAAGTAGTTATACTAATAACCTCAGCCGCGAAAGCCTCAACCATTTTGTAACATTTCTTGATTCAGAGAAGAAGAAAGACAAGAATATTCATCAAACTTCATTGTCTCCAAAAAAATTGCTGAGTTCCTAATTATCATCACAACGATGGCTGATTTTAGTTCAAATCAAATGAATGCTTGTTACCGAAATGTCAACTGAAACTTATGATAGACTTGTCACGAATTGAATATTTCGGAATTGTATGAATATTTGAGTGGAAATTTTCAGTAATTTATCATCTTTCCGATTGAAGAGCTCAAGAGATAATTTTTTCTGAGCGAAACGGGATTTTGTATAGGTTGAAATGAAATATTATTATTATTACTCCTTTTCGTGAATGAATCAGACGTCTTTGAGTATTATACCTACACGTGCCTATCAAAACAGTGTTGGTATTTTTTTTGATTTCATTTCTATCATGTTAATTTCTATTTTTTGATTAGGAGGAGAAAACCAAAAAATAATTCATCAAGGTTGAAGTCTATCCGAAACAGCTTCTCCCTTGCTGATGTGGTTTTCTATGAATGAACTGTTACTATGTGCTTGGTAAACGAATTGAGCAAAAAAAAATACTTCTCATGAACCAGCGCTTGACGCGCCATATAGATCAAGAGTTTCTTGTTTCAAATAGAGTCTTCTTCCTTCTGGTGAATGAAAAATCTATGAATTATATTCTCATATCAACAGAGTGTTAGTTGATTATCGAAGTTATTTCTTTCATAGAATTTCTATATTCCCTTTTTCCATTGGTAGGAGGAGAGAAATCCAACTCCTCTCTGATAGTTTTGCTAATATTTCAATGATTACATGCTAGTTTGTCAACAGACTTCATCAAATTCCAGAGGATATTAAACAATTTTGTATACACAAATAATTTTCATGATCGGATTAGTTAGTATTTCCGAAAAACAAACAAATAAAGTTATGAACTTCACCTCTTTATAATATTAGTACGGATTATTTGTACCTGAGCTCGATAGCCTTCAACGACGCTGTTTCTTCTTTGTTGAATGTGAGAGTTTTACATTTCCATCGATATTACCATGCTCGTTTCCCCCCATTAGATACACAACTCTCATTTTGTAGATAAGTAATAGTTTAAACCGACTGTTGCCTTGTTTTCTGAATCGGTATTAAAAAAGCCAATTTTCAGAAAGAATACGAAGTATGAATATAAATTATTTTGGAAGAGTATTGTTACGGAAGTTCCTAGCGCCGGCTCTGTCGCTCATAAACGCAAATTAATATGAGGGGTCGAAGGAAGATCGTTCACCAGCAAAATCTCGTTACGCGTGGAATAATCGAACGTCGGGATTTGACTTGAAGATTTTCCATAGGTGTGAGCAGGTATATATATATATATATATATATATATATATATATATATATATATATATATATATATATATATATATATATATAAGGAAGAGATTCGTGGCTATGGTAGAATTTATATTACAGAGAGTTTCAGTACCGATCGTTGGATAGTTAACGGAACAGTTTGAGCAATTGTATTGTATTGTGATAGAGTTGTAATAAAAGTAGTTTAGTATTGTTTGGAGTTTTAATAAACGAACCCAAGGAGAAAATCGTAACAATATGTTCATCTGGTTGAGGAACTATTTTCCGACTTTTGACTCTCCTGAACAATTAAAAGAAGACAAACTGTTTTGAAAGAAGTAATATCGAAAAATTAACAACACAAACTATTGATATGTTGATATCGTTCATAAAGATAAGCTAGAAGTCCATTTTTATCTTTCAATTCCTATACAGAGCACACGAAACTTGAATCAAATAGCTTTCATGAGCTATTTATTAAAAATAAATATTATGTAAAAATATTTCACACAACAATAATAAATTTGTTTTTTTCTCTTTCTCAGAAAGAAATAATTATAACGAAGTGAACAATAAAAACGATTTCACTGAAAAATGACAAAGATTATGAGTAGACAATGCATAGGTTAGAACGTGACTGCATAAACTCTCCATAAACAGAAGCATTCTCTCCTCGATATTATTAGCATGGATGCACAGCGTTTTCAATCATTAATCCTGTAACTAACCTATCCTTATAAAAAATGCACAGAGGAAATAGCAAAGTGTCGCTTATATAAGTAATGACACAACAACACGAACGCCTATGTAACAAATTCTTTTCGTGTAACGCCCAAGGTGACGCTTCAAATGGTGTGGTGGTATATATCTAACCAAGGTCAGTAAACAACTGAACGGCGATAAGTTATCAGAGTGAGCAATGCTTCCTGTTTTAGAAATCCATCGTGAGAAGGAACGCCGTTATTTTGTTTTGTAACGAGAATGACCTCAATTCCGAATAGGATATTGTGCGATAATGTCACTAGACTTCGACTTGGTCAGTCTGGATCGGAACCGGCGATGTGCGATTGTTCCGCAAGGAACTGTTCGTGGTCCAGTTGATTTGGGCTTGAATATTGCGTACCCGAATGATTTGCAGTCTCGCCTCGGACGATCAAGCTCCGCAACAAGAATTTGGAGATGAAAAGTTCAAGAATAGGGCCTCGGAATATCTTTTCCCCCATGAAATTATTTGTTTCTGAACTCACCAAAGTTTCAGGGCAATCAGATGTTGATTTTATCAAAGAAAGATTGGTGGGGAAGGGGATATAGAAATTCCAATAGTACTTTTTTGTTTCCTCATGAAATTACTACAGCAGCCAGCACGATTTTTTTCAGAAAAATATCACAGGTGCTCAATCGATCTTCTTGTTGATCAATATAAGAGATCGTAAGTTAAAAGGCCTCCTCAACTAACACTAAGATTCGTATCTAAATTATTATCAAACTACGGAATATGACTTCTCGGAATGGAAAAAAGATTTCTTGGCACTTTCAGGCTTACACTACTAAAAATAACGAATATTCCACAAGTGAACACAATCAATCGTTTCCCAATGAAATGAAAATAGCTGGGGTTGAGCCTGCTTTGACTTTCGGATTATCTACGAAAAATAATTATGGATCACATGGTTATGGTTTTCGAATATTGAATAACAGGGAATTAGGAGAATTAGATTTCGATATCTAATAATAATACTAAAACACTCGACTGACCATCTTGAACTGTAGAGGTAATTGAACACCGTTGAAAATTGTAATGAAACAAAATGGTATATGATATCAATTTGAAATTAGATAAAACCATAGTCACTGGATCTATCGAAGATGATTGATACTGCTTTATCTATTTCTGTATCATCGTTCAGTAATTTAATGATTTAATCATCTGGGGTCGAGAATTCTCATCCTAATGCTGGATCCCTCATGATGAAACTAATGAATCTCGAAACGTTGACGATCACGAGTAGTTTTCAGACGAAAAAAAGGTTCCTCACTGATATGTCTGTAATAGTCTATTGTATCACAAAACAACCAGGCCACGACGGTTTATTATAATCAAGCTATTACTACTCTATTATGATTGGAGATTTCTGACTGACAAACAATCGACAATTCAGCATAGTTTCATCGCAATCGGATCGAATGCCCTGAAACTGATGATTTGAAATATCAACTACATATGAGCAGGGATGAACACGGTATAATATTATTACTATAACTAATTTGGGGTTAGATGAAAGAGCAGATGTATGTTAACTGTTATATTATATTTCATATTGTACAGTACTCATTATTACATACAAACTGAATCTCGCCCTGACTGCACAAACAAAATGTGATTTATCTTTAGAATTGGTAATAAAGACATTTATTATTATTAACAATAACAATATGAAAACTCCCTAGAATTCGTAGTATCCGAAATGAATGCATTAGCAAATCCAACACCAGACAGCTGTTTCGACCCGCCATCGGTATCATCAGTGGTCGAAAATTATCAAATGACCTAAAAAGTATTCACTTGACTTTCAGTTCACCCTGTATACTAGTAGTCACATTTATCAATGGTATGAGATCAATTCGACGAAACAATTTCTTACCTACCTCTCGATGTTTCGTGTTTCTCCACCTTGAAAATAATATTTTCGAATGCATCAATAAGATAATTATTTCCTGTTTATGAACAACGTTATGTAATATGCAACGCTGCACTAATTGCAAGAGAATAAAGCGACAGGCGAGCACGGTTATTTATAAATAGCCTTTGTTAAGAATAACTATGAGAAAAACAAAAAACAAACTCGCGTTTGATAAAAAGCGACAATTCTACAAGTGCTATTATCAAAGGGAACTGTTATTTGTTTAGCTTCGTGAAAGTGAAATGAATAGAATAACACCAAGAAGTAAATAAACAAATTAGCAATAAGATTGAATCGATGGGTGGAAAAGAATCAGGAAAACGATTTAAATCCACGGAAACCAAATGAGGACGAGAAAACCAAAACAAATTAACAAAATAAAAGAAATACTCAAGATCTGATGACAATTAAAAATAAAAACCAAACCAATGATGATCAAACCGAAATATAAAAGTGAAAAACTGTTAATTCGGAACAAAGTTCCAAATGAACTCCAGAAACGTGACTCCCACGTTTCTGGAAGTACGTTTTTCATTTTCAGCCAACGTGTTCATGAAACTAGGTTAGAGGTATTCCAGACGGGCAAAAATACATTTATTCATTTAACATCTTTATGCATGTTCTTTCTGATTTTCAATTTCATCAGAGTATTATTAACACAGAGCAAAGACTGACTTTTCGGTTCTTTGGCGGTATTCCAAATTACTCATATGCTTCATGCCAGAAACAACGAATACACAACGTATTATGGTAGGACGGTTAATGTCAAAATTATTTTGGTCGGATTTCGTTTTTCACGCATCATTTCCAGCGGCGTTTTCGGTACGTCTTCAAGTTCAAGAATACTTCGAAATAGAACTTGAGTGGTAAATATAGCTGACTGCTAACTCTCAGGCCTACAGATTCATTAACACCTCAAACAAAATGCTTCAGTAGTAAATTCAACTGATTTCCTAGCTAATACCACGCCGGACATTGAATGGCAATAGATTCGATAAAACCGTCAGCGTTCGAACTGTTCTAAAAAGTAGTATTTTGAATATTTATAGTCTCTCGAAAATATCACAAAAACTAAACTAATGTCTAGTACCGGTGTAACCGATACGGGTGTCAACTATTCACAAATAGTTTTCAGTCTCGTGTCAATCTTATCGGTTTATTCTATTCAATAATTGTTATCAGAGACTGATTGATACTGTCTATCAGTTCAGTTCAGATTTTATATCACAAGATAATATTTACTGTTCCTTTGGTATGTTTGGGTCCAGCAGCAGCTTATATAAAAAGTGCCTCAGGGGGTGGAGTAAATCCTATGATGTTTTCTCAATGAATATTCGTCAGATATATGCCTTGAGAATACCAAACTTGACTGGTTCCCTTAGTTTAATGGTATTGATGAAATGGAATATATCCAATGGCAGCAATTGAAACATACGAAAGGAAATTCAACACAAGATTCAGCTTTCTGTGAAAAATGAATGAAATTGATTATAATGTGGTTTTATAGAATGGATTTATTTGTCTGAATTTTGGTGGAGGTGCCAGTTCAAAAATTGAGGAGCCTGTGTCAGTAAAACATTCTTCACACTTTTTGAAACCGAAAATACTATTCTTTTGAACGCGTTTGCACATATTGTGGAAAGTTGAAGGAGCCATATCTCGTCAGTCACGTCGACGTTAACGAGTTGAGTCATTCATTTCCTAATAAAAAAGTACGGGTATCGTTGTACCGATATTAGTTATGAAGCAATAAGAACTTAATTGCTTCAATTCTCATCCATTACCAACTCATCTTCGATGCAAGAAAATCTAGTCTTGAAAAAGACTCAGCAATCCTATTCGATTATAAATATCACGGCAGAGAGGTTAGGTCCAAAACAGTTAACAATATTCAAAAGACCGAAGGAAGCAGTGTTGCCAAGCGATTTTCAGAGTGACAGTTAATGTTCCGTGTATTCTAGTTCGCGAAATATCTGTGTCATTTAGTGTTCAGTGAATGAATTCGTTCTGTTATCAATATACCGAGTGTCACCCACAGGGAAAACGTAATAATACTACAGATACCTACGAGATACTCACGACCAATTGATTTACAAAACCTTTGAAAACATTCTAACCCTGCATGAGGACACTGTAGTATTTTATTCTAATGTGCAATTCATCCATGGACCTATTATGATTTTATCGATTTTTTTTAAATCGGTGGAACAGAGTTCGCGAATAGTTATTTTTGTATAAACTGCGTAAAATTCAGTTTCTTAATGGTACAGGAGAATGTGAATTTTCATTAGAATGTGCCATCAAAATATTGTTACAATATTCCTTGGGTTCGTTGATTAAAACACCAAACAACACTAAACTACTTTTATTATAACTCTCTATCACAATACAACACAACACAATCACTTAAATCGCTCCGATAACTTTCCAATGCTCGCTCGCTACTAAAACTCTCTGTACTAACAATTCTGCTGCTGGCGTGAACGGCTTCCGCTTATATATACGAGCTCATACAGTGGAGAACCATCTAGACAAATCTTCACAGTCGAATCTTCTGGATGAGCCGCGATCACGCGAGTATAATCGTTCCTGGAAACTCGCGCTAATTCGCATCGATAGGCGGCAGGGCCGGCGCTAGCACATTTCGTTACAATATTTTACGCTCGAAATACAAACAACGTTCAATCAGTTTTTTTTCCAACACGAAATTGCCAATGAATATTGATTGTTGAATCTATATTTTCTCTTTCTTTGCGTTCATTATTACTTTTGTCAAGATAATGATGGTACATATTGACAAGAAAATCGAGACTTAAAAAAAAAAAAAAAAAAAAAAAAAAAAAAAACCTTTATTGTCCAAACAGGCACAAGACCCAATTACAGGACACAGTATACAACTTTGGGATGAAAGTGTTAGAGACATATACATAGCGCAACAGCAATACATTAATACATTCATGGAACATTTAAGAGAAAAATATGACAAGTACACAGTGTTTGATGATTAGCAGACAATATACAGTTTTTGGATGAGTAGTGTTGACTAAAGGAAAGTGACATCTATCACAACAATAATTCCTTGATTGAACAAAGTTAAGTAAGTATTTGTTGCTTTGCAAACATAATGTTTTTTATCTCTTTTTTGAAAACATTTAATGCTGTTGAATAAATATCTACTTTTTGACACACTTGATTAAATTTGTAGCACATTGCATATAAGGGAG
Source organism: Zygogramma bicolorata (assembly GCA_032362365.1). Lineage (NCBI taxonomy): Eukaryota > Metazoa > Arthropoda > Insecta > Coleoptera > Chrysomelidae > Zygogramma > Zygogramma bicolorata. Next base: position 5,387,149 of record JAVJAQ010001645.1, on the reverse strand, counting down.
ATTTGAAAAACATATTGGTTCTAGGTGTTGGTAGGTAAAAACATTGTTCAGTTCTACTACTGATTCTTGGCACGTGATAATCTAGTTGAGACAGTAGTTTTGGTGAGTTGATAAAATTATTCACCAGTTTGTATATAAATACACAAGAATAATAAGTTCTTCTGTCTTCAAGAGATAGAAAATGAAAACGCTTCAACAGTATATTATTATCTATTCCCTGACTGGGGTACACATTATCTAGTTTGTAGATGACAAACTTCATAAACTGTCGTTGGACAGATTCAAGCGATTGAATGTGTGTGGTATATATAGGTGACCATATAAGACAGCCATATTCTAAGCGGGATCTAACAAATGAGTTGAAGAGAGTATTGAAACTTTCCATGTTTTTGAAATCTTGACAATTTCTGAATATGAGCCCTAACATTCTCTTCGCAGCAGCCACACTTTTCTCTATATGAAGTGCAAATGATAGTTTGGTATCAAAGAATACCCCCAAGTCTTTGCAGCTATCTGTTTTCAGCAGTGAATGATCATTTATAGAATAGATGTGGTCGATAGTGGTATGTTTGTTACAGAAGGTGGTATATTTGCATTTACTTAAATTGAGTGGAAGACTGTTTGAAGAACACCAGAGAGCTAGTTTATTCAAATCGCTTTGTAGTATTTCATTGTCATTAGGTGACTCTATGACACGAAAAACCTTCAGGTCATCAGCAAATAATAGAATTTCACTATCTATATCTAATCCTATATCGTTGATGAACAGGGAGAATAAAAGGGGAGCTAGGTTGCTTCCCTGTGGAGCGCCACTGGTAGCACTGTATTCGTCAGATTTGTGTCCTCTGTATTCAACAAACTGGGACCTTGTGAACGAAGAAATGTAGTCAGTTTAGAGAATGTCGTCGTACACAGAATGTAAAAACCGCAACATAAAATGCTCTGCTATGTTACTCAGAAGAGACATCCAAGGTGTTTAAGCCCCCTGGATATTCTATGCTCATAAGCACTCCAAATATAAAGACAAACATTGATGTGCGGCAATGTTCTTCTATGAGTGAAAAAAAACTCTTTATTGTAAAAAAAGATGTGTTTCACGCATCTATTGGGAAGTTCATAATTTTATGCGACGTCTGGCGGAAATATAACGCACTGCTATAATTTCACAAACAAACAACTTCCATTTTATGTGTGTGAATTTATTGAGTTCTTTGGTGTTGATTTAGGAAATCTCATCTGAAGTTGTAATTTTTTTTGATTGATAATAACAAACAATCATGGATGCAGATATAGCTCAGTGAGCCGTATAAAGTGTTTGGTGCCAAGTTGCCGCAACTCTAGGAACCGAAATCCAAAGTTGTCTTTCCACACGTTTCCGAAGATAAATACATCTTTGGTGGGAAACATTACGGAAAGTGGATTGAAAGAGAAAATAGACAGGTACAAGGCTTGGAAAATCAAAATGAAACTGCATAAATCACCACCTAGAGCGGCTTTAGTGTGTTACTTGCATTTCAAGAGAGATGATTTCTTGTTACCTGGTGAGTCTGTTTGTCTATTTTTAGGCGAAGTTATGGCGCATTTCATCATCCATGTAATAAAAGCCTCTTTGGTTCACTAACACTACACTGAAACTAAAAAATGTCCTGGAACAAATATCATTAGATTTTAAAATACAATGCATCCATGTTCACCTCCAATGAATGGTATTGTGCGGATATTCAAAGCACCATGAACCCAGTTATATTAACCTTCACGAGAAAAATTTCGTACAATGAAAATATAGCAAAAAAACACCAAAATCTTGTCTAGCGGGGGCAACTGATGACTGGATTTCAGTTTGGCGCGTTATTTCACAAATGTAAACAAGGTAACTATTTCAAAATGGTGGATAAAGTTTAACCACCACCAGCGCCTTCATCGGTCGATATTCTTCCCTATAGTAACAAAAAAAATGTTAACGTTATTTGACAGTTGTATAAAAACAATGTTGTATTCCATTGATCAATATTGTTGATGCACAGTACCTTCTAATAAACTATATGTTGATTTCAACACTCGGTATACCGATCGATCGAAGGCGACAAAAGTACTAATCCAGTCGCCCGAATTTGCCAGGTAATGATATTTGATGATCGGTGAATTCGAGAACATTATCAGCACACTAGCGAACACAAAACACGAAAAAAGTCCAGACGTCAAAATACGCGCGGAGGGCACACGCGCGCCCCCCTGCGGCTGATTGGCTGCCGTCGGGTGGTCGGCGACCTATTCATCATTCATTAGAGGGAATTTACGCGTCATCGAGTGTGAGTGTGTGTGGGATTCATCCGTCACAATCGTGCATAGAAAATAGAGGAAAACGATCTTCGCGCTTTGGAAATAACGAGAAACGATTCGACCGTTTTTAGAGACGGTCCGAGAAATAGCCTCGAGAACGTTTCTAGGAGATGGGGGCGTAGAAACGTCGAAACTGTGGTTGCAGTTCATTCCGTAAAGGTAAGCGTCCATAGGTACGTATCGTACGTATCGTACGGATCGTACGAAACGGATTTTAGAATTATTAGTATAGTAAGTTATACATATGCGTCCACTGACCGGCAGCGGACGGATCGCACGTATCGTTCCGTCGGTAATGCCGATGAAATTGATCGAAGGGGCAACTTTTCCGACCGGTGCGGATGACGTCATGCGGATTGCCGATAAGTGGACGCATGTCACAATACGTAGTCACTGGTCGCCTCACAGATCATTTGAATTTTGTTACATTTCGACTCTAAGTACACACACGTGCTTTAATTATATTTGTTATTACGCATATCATGAAGCAAATCAGTGAATAGTGTATGATATTCTCCAAATTGTGATCTTTTTTTGAATATGTCATGTATCCACAATCTATGTCTTCTCTTATTTCCCCTCATTTCTTCTTCATCTAATAACAAAGCAATAATGACAAGTTCTTCATCACTTTCCATGATCGGAAACATTACACACTGTAATGTTTCCGATCGTCCACGCACTACGAAAATGCGAATGTTACTTAAAAGCCGACCGTCGCATCGGCAATCCGATCGCTACGGATACAGTGGACGCACTACCACAAATCGATCCGTTTTATACGATCCGTACGATACGAACCTATGGACGCTTACCTTAAATGTATACACAAACTTGAACTTGAACACCATCAACATATTTGTATAAAAAAAAGTGTTCTCTTCAGTACTGATATAAATAAGGCAAGGGGTCGACCACTGAGGAAAAATGTGTACACTGGAATTTCCGTAAACCGGAATTCCTAGGAATTCCCCAGAATTCCCTCGGAATACCCCGGAATTCCTCGGAATACCCCGGAATTCCTCGGAATACCCCGGAATTTCTCGGAATTCGTAGGAATTCCTACAAAAAAAAAATGTCAATTTGAAGAAATATGGATAAAATTTTAAAACTCAATGACGGAAATACTGGGAATTCCGGGGGAATATGAAAGATATATTTCGGAAATTTCGCACAAAAGTTTTTTTTGAGATTTCTGTGTGGAACATAAACTTTAGACTTTCAAGTAGACTATGTCATGATTATGACCCAATCTGAATAATATCGGATTTTACATATCAAAACTTTTCACATTTTCATTGAGGCTGGTATTTGTTATATCGGAAACAAAATGAATCATTTATATAATGCAATCATCTATATAATGTCATAATCGTGAAATAAAGGGAACGGGTCGTCTGATTCCACTCAGGTTTGTTTTATTAGCATCATTTTTCCTGAGAATTTTCCTTATAAAATCAAGTTCTGAATCCGTTAGAATAAATAAGTATCGAAAAAATACAATTTCTCATTGAGAAAAATACGGTATTTTATGGTCTATTGAGTAAGTTCTATTATTTTCAACCGCTAAATGATTACGGGATACTCAATCTGTGGAGAAAATCCTTTTTATACGTTTTTGTCATCGCTTATATAGCGAAAATGAACTGTTTCCCAAAAACGTATATTCCATAATATCAAAAATTATTGATAATCCTTCAACATCACCTACTAGGAAAATAAAAATATATTATAGACCGGTGTGTTCACCCTGTATAAACTCAAATGAGAACAGTTGACACTGAACCACAATATATCCGATCATCTTTTTATTACAAACCGATGAATTATATAAAACCGTCCAAATAACATGATGGAGCTGCAAAGAAACTTCAGAAATCATACAAAGACTGCAGTCATTGACTTTATAACTCAGATCGTATAACGCGAGCTATAACCGTCTTATTTCAATTTCGGTAACCGCTGGCAACAATATGACAACCTGTGTTGTGTCTGCCAATTATGATCTAGTCTCTCTTCCACAATCAAGGGTGTCCCTTCTTCTTGTAGAGTGAAATATCAACACACGTCATTTTTGAAATATTGTGGAAAATAATTGCAGTCGCAGAGGTTGACTCCAAAAACAAACACACAAACCACGACACAAAGTTTTTTTGGGCTGTTTCACATGCCCAATTCATATATATTCGAATCAGAATGAGGTTCTATTCCATTGAAAGAAGTTATCGGATTATTTGAAAAAACTACCCCCAACCACACCCCTCTCGAGGCCGCACAAACTATAAAACAAAGTTTTTTGGGTTGTTTCACATGCCTTATTTATATATTCAAATCAGAATGGGGTACTATTTCACTGAAAGAAGTTATTGATTCATTTGCAAAAACTTCCCCAACACACCCCTCCAGGGACATATCAGATTATGTCTATCAGATCGTGAAGATTGTTGTCATCAGGCTTTTTCGCTAACAAAATGTATTTCAAATTGTAAATTCGCCAACTCTTTCAAAACAAAGCTCCTAACTCTCTTTGTCCAGTGGAAGTGGATTACTTCACAACGGTGTTTTGTTTTTGAATTATGATTTTATATAAATATTGAAATTTTACTGTATGCTTTTTTAGTATTGCGCGAATGAATTGAACTTACCTACTAATCATCTCGTAATAATCCCTATAGTTTCTTTATAAATTTTTCGGAATTCCCCAGAAATTCCCTCGGAATTTCCCGGAATTTCCCTCGGAATACCCCGGAATTCCTTTCAATTGTACACCGGAATTCCTATGTGGTCAACCCCTCGAAATAAGGTATTCCACAAGGATTTATCTGTAGTGTGTGTGTGTGTGTGTGTGGGTGTGTGTGTGTGTGTGTGTGTATGTGTGTGTGTGTGTGTGTAAAAGAACGATACCCAGGCCCCACGTTGGGCGCCAAACATCTTTTGTTTCGTCGAGAGCAGTGAGGAAAAACCCCTACTTTCTTTCACACGGCTGTCGATAAGCCGTCAAACCCGTGAATCTTGTGAAATTCATAGATATAAATATTTATTGTTCTTCCTTATTGATATTATTTCATAAATCCTCGACCGAAACTATTGTTGACGCCGAAAATAAAACCCACAACCTTGCGGATATCTTACCGAATTCTCTACCAACTGTGCTAATTCAGATTTGAATTAACGTTATTAGCGATATGTACTTATATCTCGCAAGTCTATTAACATAAATTTAATTATTATATCTCTTGTATTTCCATTACATTAAAACCAAATTCAGTTATTGATTAATTATTGTAAATGCGTGTGCACTTTTTATGGAAACAATATTCAAACATGGACTGTAATAAATAAACGAACGATTAGTCAGGCAAATCAATATACACGATCTGATATTTCCTATGAAAAATAGTGTACATTACTTGTGGGAAAGTGATTTTTCCGCACTAGTAATATTATATTCTGTATAATATATATCGACGGAACAAGTTCGTTGCTTTTAGAAATTCTCATGTTTTCCCGTTCATCCCACAGAGATCGCAAAGATGAAGCATCGTCGTGAAATGAAATATCCTCAACTTGACCAAAAAAATGTATCTCCAAAAATAACCCAAAAATATAATCCACTCCGAAATGAAAATGGATGTTCTACGAGATCTTCATTTCTCAAAGCAAACTATATTCCTGAAAAAATACCAAAAATTATAATAAACTCTTCTCTCCGTTGTGTTTATCTTCCTAGTTTAATGTACCGTGGAATGAAACTATCCAGGTAGCAGGAGATTTAAATATCGATTCCGTTGACAAGAAATCTCTAGCCACTCAATCTCTACAAAATAATCTTTTATGGTGGATTCATGAAGCAATCGTAGCTCGGAAGTCGGAATTGGCAATTCGTAAGAAATAAGTCGGAAATCAATGACTTTCGATAAGATCGGTCATGCAGCTATCGTAAGTCGAAATTCGTAAGGCCAAGTGTCAACTCCTACGAGTTACTTCTCACGAGTTTTCGAACTGCATGTGTTATCCAGTTCGGATTGTATTGTCGGGTATCGTGATTGGTTGTTCAAACGTATGACCTCGCCAGACGTCAGAGTGACTGCGTCAAATCGTCCAATTAGGAACGGTTGTCCTACGATTGAACAATTCTCAAGATTGCTGCATGAATGGTGCCTATTTTGTTACTAATTAACACTTAGATTTCCGATTATCGACTTCCGATCTACGATTGCTACATGAATCCACCATTAATCTCATTTATCTTGACTATGCCCCTGCACGAATCTCCCTGTATTCTGCCACAATTATAGATTATATAAATATGTACAAATTTGGACAAACAATATATTACTTGTGATATTACTTCAGCAGGTATGTCCGGCCATGAAGCTACATCATGCTGGTGTGAAGTGAAATTTATGATAGATCGAAATAATTTTAGATTTGGTAGATTATACAGTAAAAAATAACCTATAAAATATTTGAAAAACTCAATGGAAGTGGACGTTACTTGATGAAAATCCATATCAAACTAATAATATACAGTTGCCTGTAACAGATGCATATATTAGGGTTTACTTGACTGCGACACGTGTTTTACGTGTGACTCTTATGGATGAATAAAGCTGGATTTATAAACTTGCAGTTCATCGTTGGCTTTGGCGTTCGCGTTGGCGTTCCCAATTAAAAGCACAGAAACCCGTAAGATCATTTATATCTACCGTCGGTGTTGCCGTTCGACTTGGATAAACTTTAACTTTTGCCGTCGGTGGCTCGTAGCACAGTTCGTAGCAACTCTGAAGAGCCAATCAAAACGACTTTCAGCTGTCAAGTGGTTCACGTCATATGTAAAATTTTCTAGAAAGCTCAAAAACAAAAGGTGCTGGTCGTCTTTTCGGGATTACAGACCACCTTCACTAGAAATAAAAAATCCATAAAGAGATGTAAACAAACAAAACGCGCAGTGACAACTCACTGTCAATTCACATGACACATTATATTGAGGTTATGATAATTTTCGTAACGGCCAACGACAAGTTTATAAATGGTGAATTTCGTTGCCAAGAATTGCTGACGACGGACGCCAGCGCGAACGCCAAAGCCAACGACGAACTGCATGTTTATAAATCCAGCTTTAAGCTGGATTTATAAACTAAAAATAAAATAAAGTTTATAAATCCAGCTTTAAGCTGGATTTATAAACTTGCAGTTCGTCGTTGGCTTTGGCGTTCGCGCTGGCGTCCGTCGTCAGCAATTCTTGGCAACGAAATTCACCATTTATAAACTTGTCATTGGCCGTTACGAAAATTATCATAACCTCATTATAATGTGTCATGTGAATAGAACGCGAGATTAATCTGACGTCTGATGAAAACAAACACGACCTACCTCAACGTTTACTTGGTTTGAGGTTATGATTTTTGTGATTTGCTGATTGTTTTTCAGAATTTCCCTGTTAAAAAATGTTTTTCCATGTTCCAGCATAAAGGATAATGGTTGTTAAGTGCCGAGTGAAAGGATGAAAAAACTACAATTTAAAATCATGGAATAAAATCTGCATTTTACCCAGGTAAATGAAGTAGTTATGAAGACCATAGTAATTATCATTTTTTATTCAATTCACTGAAATGATACATGATAACATCTTGATCTCTACCTGGATTCTTAATTGATTTGTTTCAGTAATTATGGAATCTGCTATAAAATGAGGTGACCATACCCTTCCAAGCTCATTACTTTTCTGTGCTTCCTGTATTCAGATCCTTAAGATGAGTGATCTATCTGAATATCATTCGACTCTCGACGAAACTCATCGTAGAAGATATTCATCTAAAATATCAGTTTTGGGTATTGATCCTCATGTTGATTTCGAAGAGTTTTCTACCCAGCTCTCAATGGTTCCACATATCATGTATCCAGAAATCCAGATATTGTCAATTAGCTAATTCACACTAAAAGTGCATATACACTCAGTGAAATGAAAGCTTACAAAGGTTTGGAGGCTTACAATCAGGCAGCTTGTGGATGGGTTCGGAAAATATTTGTCAAGCATTTTGAAAAACCCATCTTGGTTTTAGGACAAGTAAGTCAGTTACTCTATTTTATCTATATTTGAATGAATATTTGTAAGAAAAGTGAAAATAACTTGAAAATGCCCTATCTACATTCATAAATATTCAAGAACTTTGTAATCTCATTTTCCTCAAAAAAAATAATCATCAACATTTTGAAATTCACCAGATCAATTATCAACAAGTTACACAAATATTCTAGTTGATATGTAACACTTCAATGTTTTTCAGGTTATGCATTCTCAAAGACTGAATGCAAAATTACTTACCCCATGGATCATAACTCATAAGGATGGCACAGTCGAAAGTGCTCTTTGTAATTGCATTGCAGGCTTTGGTGAAGTATATACACATGTCGCAGCTGTTTTGTTTTCGATTGACAATGCAATGCGAAAGCAAGAAGATGTTACTAGAACAGGGGTGAAAGCTTATTGGATGCCACCTAAAGATGTTCCTGGAGAACCAGGACGAGTGAAAGATCTTGACTTTTCTAGACCGAAGAAAATGAAGGAAAACAAAGCACTACTTCAGAGTTGAAATATTTTTTTCAATGTAGCAAACTCAAACTACTTGTTATGGAAACTGTGATGTTTTTGGAAACAATAAATTAAATAAAAAATAAATAAACCATTAGAATCCATCAGTCAAAACCGTTGTCTCAATTGGAACATTTGTTGACTAAAAAACTTTTATTCCATGATTTCACATTATTGTTTTTTCATCCTTTCACTAAACACTTAACAACCATTGTTACTTATGTTATAATTGGGAAAAACAACAGGAAAATTCCGAAAAACAAGGCAAATCACAGGAATTAAATCAACTAACGAACAACCATAACCTCAAATCAAGTAAACATTGAGGTAGGTCGTGTTTGTTTTCATCAGACGTCAGATTAATCTCGCGTTCTATTGACAGTGACTTGTCACTGCGCGTTTTGTTTGTTTACACCTCTTTATGGATTTTTTATTTCTAGCGAAGGTGGTCTGTAATCCCGAAAAGACGAGCAGCACCTTTAGTTTTTGAGCTTTCTAGAAAATTTTACATATGACGTGAACCACTTGACAGCTGAAAGTCGTTTTGATTGGCTCTTCAGACTTGCTACGAACTGTGCTACGAGCCACCGACGGCAAAAGTTAAAGTTTATCCAAGTCGAACGACAGCCCAACAGCGAACGGCAACACCGACGGTAGATATAAATGATCTTACGGGTTTCTGTGCTTTTAATTGGGAACGCCAACGCGAACGCCAAAGCCAACGATGAACTGCAAGTTTATAAATCCAGCTTTACTCTTTACTGATTATAGAATTATAACAGTGATTTCTGTTTACTTGACTGCGACACGTGTTTTACGTGTGACTCTTATGGATGAATAACTCTTTACTGATTATAGAATTATAACAGTGATTTCTATCTCCATAATGGAAACAGTGTGTTTAATTAAGAAATATTCGAATGAATTTCAATCCTCACCAACCCATTACGTGACAAGGCAATCCAACAACATTAAGTTGCCAATACCAATGACATCTGTCATAAAGAATTCCATTGGCTATAATGGTTAACATTTGCCAAAGAATGTAACAGATATAAAATCCTCACAATGCCTTAGGAGGGCTGTGAAAGGTTCTTTAGGTGATAGACCATACTATAATGTACAAGGCTATATTGAAAATCACTTCCATTGTGTCCCTGTGATTTATGGCAGTGAATATAGTCCTTTTCAATAGGACCACTTTTGTACATATGTATTTTTATGATGTTACTTTATTTCTCCAGTTGTAAAGTGGCTTATTGAATAAACATATTATTATTATTATTATGATTATTAACATTTAAAAATGACTATCTTTAAGATTTCATTTATTTATTATTTACCAGTATCCTATACGACTTATATGTTTTTATATATATACAAATTGATTTTATGTATTGAGTGAAAATTGAATAATTCAAATGCACTTTGCTTTTACATATAAACTGCATTAAATATCAAGTGAAACTTTGTAAACAAAATTACTTTTATGCCAATGAAGTCTGTTACCTCTCTCTCTCTCTCTCTCTTATCTACGGCTGGCATAACGTTCGATGGTCGTAACTGAAATTTTCAGCACGACTACCCCTTCCTTCAGTACTTTTTATTGCTAAATTATATACCAAGCATACGAAACTTGAAAAAGTTCCTCGAAGTCAGTTCTCTGACCTTTCTAACCTCTCTTGTTCAGGGATTTTTTTTCAATACAACGGCTGAACTTTGGAACTCCTTGCCGAGCGAGGTTTCAATAGCTGGGTTCGATAGTCATGAGGATGACTATCGGAAACGTTTGATGTACTCAGTGGAAGTGTTCCCCAATTTATCCATTTGCTCACTGAAGAGCTCAAAATATAATTTTCTCTAAGCTTAGCAAGATATCGTCTGAGCCCGAATGAAATATCATCCTGGTGAGTGACATTTTTCCAAAACTCTACACTTTTGCTTTGTGGAGTAAAAATTGAAATAACTTGAATCCTACAACTCACGTTTGTAGGATTTAAGTTTCGTAGTCTTGGTATACGAATCAAGAAGAAGACTGGATTAGGTTTATACGGTGGATAACACCAGAGCACAAGCAATAAGTAGCTTTTGATGAAAGAGCCAATACTTTACATAGGTTCAAGGATATTCAACCATAATATCGCAAAAAGTAAACTCATCATCGAAGAAAATCCCAAAATATTCTACTCAAGTGGGGTTCTCTGAATGTAACGGAGGTGGAGGATTTGGTGTATATAATGGAATGGCATCAGCGTCTGTGAAAAACCATTCGTTCACATCTAAACGCCGCAGTCACACACAACAGAATTGATACCAACTCAAGACAGATATTTATCCTATAGAAAATCTCTAGATCATCAGCTCACGATAGAAACTTGGGCGAATTCATAAACCAGTCAAGTTGAAGAATACCAATTGATAAATCAAACTCGGGCCCCATGTTGGGCGCCGAATGTTAGCTGATTATTTGCTAAAATCAATGGGACTACAATTCGGCGATCTAAATTGAAATACGAATTAGGAAAATAGGTACTACAAATTCTAATATTTCTTAGGTAGAAGAAAAGTTGAAAATGTTATGACGCTTTTCATTTTTTTAGGAGAACTTCGATATTCATACCTGAACAATATCCTGTTTGGTAGCAATCATTAGTAAACGCTCCCACTGAATCTGAAGTGAAGAAAATGACTATTTTAAAGGAATCAACGATTTTCTCTACCAACGGAAAAATCTGTAGAGCACTCTTTCAGATATATTCCATCTTAACAGTCCAGTGTACATACATTCATAGCAGCATATGGAACATAAAACAAAACTAGGGAGTTTTACAAAAAAACTGAAAAACTGTGACAGCCATCGTTATCCAACCAGACATGGAAATTCTCTAAAAATAGAGAGGCATCACTCAAATCTGTTCGAAAAAGCACCATCTTTGGTGGGAACGAGGTTATTCAACCATATGCCCTCCGAAATTAAGGTACTTGAAATAATGAAATTGTTTAAAAAAATTGAGGTTATTCCTGGCGAGTAATTTTTTCTTTCGAGTTAATGAATCTTTCGATTTCAGATGAATATAATGTTCGTACCTATATATTTCAAAACTTTTGGATTAAGTATTGGTTTTGTTTTTGTTTTCTCGTTTTATAAGATGGCATATTTGCTATCGGCATATCCAACCCATTTTATGTATAAATTATGTGAACGAGAATTCATTTCAATAATTGTAACTTCAATATGTATGTAATTTTGATATGTATTTGTGAACACGAATACGCTATTGTCATAGTTTGACTTGTCCTACATCATGTAAATGATCTCAAAGGATGAATCAATATTCTATTCTATATCAAGGTAAGGATGTTTACCTATATCACAAAGAAGACCAAGTAAAATAAATTCTTAACGATTTTGTCACCTACTCGTGCCTCGTACCATGAGGTATCTATTGAGACAGAATATCCATCATCATTAGATATGCCCTATGAAGATTTAAATAATCCATAAGGGAATGTAGAATTGTAGAGGTGTGTCCAAAGAGGCAATAAATACCTTGATCTTTCAAGACAATATTTCCATTGTCTTCGAATACCGAATCACCGATGTAGCGTGTTTATCTGAAGAAGACTCCGTCCCATAAGTGCCAAAGTGCCAGTAAGAAAGATATCGAAACTGTTTACGAAGAGAGACCACTCAAACATTCCCGGTTATCGCGCATTATCGACGACACAACCAACGAACTCACTTATCTTCCGATTCACCGAGGGCATCGTAAATATGCGTGGTATCCAGAGGTCACCTTACCGCCATATATTCACCTAGCGATCATTGTTGCAATATGTGCATTCAGCTGCAATGTGCAAACAAATCATTATCATTGCGATATTCCGACACACACACATTGTGTCTACAATATATTAGCGACTCAGTATCTTGTAAAGAAAAATTAATCTGTATCGAGATTCGAAATTCTTCCCAGTTTACCGCGAAATATATTTGAATTGAAAGAAGTTACCTATTAAATATTATTGTTATTACAGGTTATCCAATCCATCTTGGCACAGAACTAATAACGTATATGAACTCCATGAAGTACACTAAGAGCAAAAAACAACAATTATATGTGTTCAGTGGGTTGAAATTTATTCCTAGATGTTTTTTCTTTCGTCATGGTCTGCACTACCAGTGTGCAACTGGAAAAGTATCTGAGTTAGTGCCAGGATGGATTGGAAATCTGACGGGGACTCGATCAAAAGGTAATTTTGAATTCCAACTCAACGACAAACTTGAACGGAATAGGAGTATTATTGCAAATAGTTTCGGTGTATATTTTTCAAGCAATTCAAATGATTTGATCACATCTTATTTCACTTCTACCTCGTTCAATGATTACACAACGATGTATATAAGTCAAACTTTTTATTTCACTCCTATAAACTTGACAGACATTCATGAAATAATAAATAATTTGAAAAACACTAACGCTGTAGGAATTGACTGTATATCTACAAAAATAATAAAACATATCAACAACTTCATCTGTGAACCATTAGCATTCAATCAATTTTTCTATAGAAACTGGGACTTTTCCAGATGAATTTGGATCAGTTACACCAATTCTCAAGAAGGGGGATCCCACTCTACTTGAGAATTATAGACCAGTGACAGTCCCTACAGTGTTATGCAAAATCTTTGAAAGATGTGTTCACAACAAAAAGGTATCCTTCTTGGAAAAATTCAATATTATTACTGAATTTCAACATGGGTTTTGCTCTGGTAGATCGACGGAGAGTGCATTTTATACTTTTTTCTGGTATATTTATGACGCTCTTGACAGGAAGAAATACGTTGGTGTCCTGTTCTTTGATCTATCGAAAGCGTTCGATATCATTGACCCTAATATAATCTGCAGTAAACTCTACTCACTTGGTTTCAGGGGCAACTTTCTGTTCTGGCTCAAATCGTACTTGACTCTCAGGAAAATCCACGTGAAAATTGATAACTGTCATTCCCAGTTACATGACATGGATCTAGGAGTTCCTCAAGGTTCTGTCTTGGGGCCTCTTATCTTTTTGCTTTCTATAAATGATATGCCAAATTACGTTAGCACAAGTTGTATTGTTTATATGCAGATGATACGACTCTTGCAACGGATGCCGATAATCCGCAAGAACTCCAAGAAAAATTGAATATATTAGCATCTGATTTCACAAACTGGTGTCGTAGAAACTCATTGGTGGTGAATTCAAGTAAACAGTATTAATGCAGTTTTATTTAAGAATGAATAGGTATTCTGATAATTTGAATGTTAGAGTCAACGATGACATTATTACATCATCGACAAGTACCAAGTTTTTCGGTACACACATAGATAGCAATATGTCATGGGAGTCAGATATAGAACAAGTAAACAAAAAGATAAATTCTGGATTTTATGCACAGAGACAGTTGAGAGCCATTTTCAACAGAAAACAACTCCTGAATGTAATAATAATAATAATAATAAATGGTCTTTATTCAATTAAGAAAAGGCGGGGTGTCAGCAGATGCTGTTTTTCAACCCCATGTCTATTTTGCTTTTGTGTACCCGCACATTTCTTATAATATCGCTGTAAGGGGTTGCTCCCCCAAAATGAGTAGAATCTTTTTGGCCCAGAAAAGAATTGTTCGTTTGATCTTTGGACTGGATTATAGAAAATTTTGCAAACAATGTTTTATCGAGAACGAAATAATGTGCGTACCCTGTGTATATATCTACAAATGTATACTCCATTTCAAAAAGTATTCACAGGATCATCACCGAATATTTGATAGCCATTCTTTTCCTACGAGACACGGAGATTTAATAAGGCTTCGTAAACATCTCACTTCATTTTCTGAAAAATGTCCATCTTATACAGGTGCAAAATTTTTCAACAATCTACCTCAACTACTCAGAAATGAAAAAAGCGAAAACTTTTTAAAACAAAACTCAAAAAGTTTCTGATTGACGGTTGCTTTTACAGCATAAATGAATATATGAGTCACCGTAGTATTTAATATTCACTTTTTATATATCTTTTTTATTTTACAAATTTTTTTTCACAATTGATTGTATTATACATATATATGATATTATATATCAATCTTATATTATCTGTGAATTGTGACATTTACATAATATGTACCTCTAGTTCTGTTTATATGTTGTATGTATCCTATATCATGTCTGTGATCGCTAAGGATTCAATAAATGATGATGATGATGATGATGATAAGCTGTACCTAATGAACTTTCATACTTTTATAGTACAGAAAAACTTCGGTAAGAGCATTCCATTTGAAGTATGATAGTTCTGATTTATCCTCCTGACTTTTTTGGATTTTTAACTTACTAGAATTTGAAAAAAGAAGTAGTGGAATCTCTACAAGAGTAGAAGGGTACACTTTTCAAAGTGAGCAGAGAAGCAGATAATTTGTAAATTGCTTTTGAGAACGGAAAGAGATTTTATTTCCTATACGTTAACGATGAGTATTTCCAAAATTATTAGTCAATTTTTTTGTCAGGCAAATTGATTTATACAAGCAGTTGCTAACTGATTGGACGTGTTCTATCCATAAGGAACTGTTTTCATCAACGCAGCAACTTTTAGGATCAGATGTCTTCCCTTCTAGACTCGTACAGTTCCCATTCAAAAACCAACGAAGAATAAAGTCATCCATCACAAAATAATGTATTTTTCCCAGAACAATAATAAAACGAAACAAAACCAATAAAAATAATTATATCAAAACACTCTTTGTTGGTATGTGTATATCATTTCAGTTGATTCATACAAAAAAAGGAAGAAATCCTTAACAACTACTGCTCCTATTACATAGATTCCATTACTTTACTCAATCCTTACACTAAAAACCTAATGAATTGGAATTGAATCTATATGATATTTTTGTACAGCATTAGAGATAATTGGGAATTCTTTGTGATAAAATATCATCCATCCAGGATATAATCAGCTCACACCTCATCAAATATTCAAAAAATGAACAATTTGTTCAGGCCAGCCTCAACTCAGGTTGACGGAGTAACACCTATTAGAAAACTACCATGCGGATATGCTCTTGGTTAGTACCTAGTCTACGGGCAGATGGCGCAGCAACGGCTATTTTGCTTGTTTGTATCAGCCTAAGTCTAGGGAAGATACTCTACTCGAATATGATTTTTAATTATGGGAAGTCATCGACTTATATTGATGATGGCACTGCCTTGCACTGACTAGAGGCCAAATAGCCCGAAACCGGTCTGCAAGTGTGTCCCGTCCCAATAATTGAAAATCAATTCTGGTAGTTGTATCGCCAAGAGCATATGTGGAATTTCTTCTGTGAAGAATTCCACACTAACACCTGTTGGATGTAATCCAATGCCCTTCGTGGTATTAGCCAGGGGAGTAGTTGTTTTCTAATAGGTGTTAGTCCGTCAACCTACAGTGTAGGTGAGTTGAGGCTGGCCTGAACAAATTGTTCATTTTTTGAATATTTGATTTAAAGCTAGTCTTCAAGCATACCCACGAATATTTGTTTTATTCACACCTCATCCGCAAATAAAAGAAGCTTGTTTGAGAACTGAAAGTATTTTTCCTGGATTATTGGAATGCAATTCAATCTGCTACCGTATGTATTCCTTATATTGTGTAGAAATCTTTTATAAGTTTCAATTTCTATGTACCATGATTTGGAAAAAAACAAGAGAAAATCCTCGAAACTTCATACTCCCCACAAAAATAACTGAGTACTCCTCTTTCATATATGACGGTCAACTTTAATCGCTGCTGTATAAAACCGACACTTCAAATAAATTCAGATCCAATCCAAGAGAAAGAATACAGCGACAAGGATAACGTTGCCACCCTGTATGATATTCATGTATGTGTCATATATAAGGCGCAGAGTTTACTGAAATATTGCATTGGTTCATGTCATATCAAGGACAGCTCGACGAATAAATTCGTCTAAAAATAGTAAGTTCAAAAGTAGAACTCAGTCGTAGCATTCAACAGTTGCAAGAATAATTATTAATCTTGTTACCAAGTACACGTTCTGTAAATTAGGAGAGCGATTTTTTATGCGTAAGCGGAAATCGAGCTTTGCGTGGGAATGATCCCTTTCAGTGACAAAAAAAATGTACGACCATATTAGCCTTAGCGTGGGGCGAAAGTAGTATTTATCGCATCTAAAAATGATCATATACCTATGGATTGGAAGATTTGCGATTTCGAAGCATAGTCAGAAAAGCATTCCAGAATGACTTATCTCTTCGTGAACAACAAGTCAAAATTGAAGACCTTGTTGATGACGAGAGAACTGTAGAGCATGGGGTACCCCAATGTACTGTTCTGGAGCCGATGGTTTTTATCCTCTACATCAGGGTTTCTCAATCTATGGGTCGTGAATAAATTTTTAGTGGACCCTAAATACCGAAATGAATTAGACATATTGAAGACACTGAGATTAAAAGTAAGTCGAGACAAAGTTGATGTCAAAACTGTAATGGCGAAACATAGGAAACAATTCCATCCTTCCCATTGAAGAAATAACTTTTCATGTAGTTATTCGACTGAGCATTGGTAATGAAATTAAACTTTGTTTTCCATTTGAAAAATCTCTTTATTCATATTGGTAACGGTTAACTTTCCTAGAGGTTGGTCTTGAGTATGGTAACTTGTTTAAGATAGGTCGTAGTCTCGACAACTTTGGGAACTACTGCTCAACATGAACAAACTTCTGAAGAAGTGTATGTACAATTATTGAGATTCGTTGATGATACAGTCATAAAATTCGAGAATTGTGACGTGAATCAATGTTTCAAAATGGGCTCATTTTGCAAGTAATAATTTCACAATGCCAATTTCGTTGGGAAAATAAGTGCATTAATTGTTGTGAAGATTAATACTAAAATTCGCAGATATCCGTTCAATGAAATTGCTTATTCAATGATAACGATACAGTTTTCAAAATCGAAAAATCCACAATTGATTTCGGTGAAGAAGCATTTTGAAAATGTGCAGTGCACTCATGGTCATGTGTTTATTAAACAATGGTTGTCTTATTTTATTAGTTTTATATCCAACAATCTGAAAAAAGTAAAAAGATATTATCTATACAGAAAGTAGGACATATTTTCTTCTGACAAATATAAACACCAAATTCGGTCAGAAAAATGGCGGTAATCTCAAATTTGACTACCAAAAAATAGATACTTAATACATGATATGAGCATTTATTTTGTTGTTATCTTGATTCGGAAAAACAAGTTTGATTCCTTTCTCAAAACACCACTTGATTCAAAATAAGTAAAGGAAACGAAAACAACTTTCTTTTGCCCAAACGTCAACAACATAAGTATTTTTTTATATTACTCATCTGATTTTTCTGGTGAGAAACGAAAAGTTTCTGACCAAAACTTCCGATTCTGGAACATGCGATTATAAAAGAGCAAATCCAATCATGAAGTAAAAACTGCAACCTGCATCTCCACATTAAATATCAACGATAAACGTAAATGAATAATTCTCCACTTCAACTGTTTTCTCTTCAAACAGGCATATGAAATATAAAACCGTAACAAAAAAGGCCAGAGAGGAGTTGGGTCAATCGGCTTATCAGCAATGCAGAAATGTAAACAAGTCTATTAAAATACATATCCTGGAGAAATTATCGGTTTGGACTTTGTTTGCCAGCGAGAATGTTCCAGGTTTATGAGGAAAACAATATGAGCACCATTCGGATTCAATTTCGTCGAATAAAATTGTATAAAACGATGGGATCTTGAAATTGAATCAGTTGCAAACTCCTCGAAATCCGAATGTTGGATTGATTTTTGTAGGTGAAAATCTAAGAATTCGCTCAGATGAGTGCCATAATTTTCGGTTCTAACGTATAATAAGAATTTATAAGAGAGTAGATTGTCGTGCTGGTTTGTTGGCATAGATAACTGTCAAACGAATAAACCTGAATTTCACATAGAAAACTTCGTCAAAAATTATTCAGAACCAGTATTTTGTGAGCATTGGAGGTACCCCTATCATTATCAAATGGAGTTGAGGTGAACCCAATATCATTCATGAAGAAAACACGAGCCAAGAAAAAGTTGTCAGATAAGTCAAAAATTGTCAATGACACTGATCAAACTGTGATCCAAACTGAGCATGGTAATGAAAAAGTGAATTCTGAAGGAATACCAATAGATTGGGAGAGTGACTATTCGGAATCGGAGAAATATCATCCCTATAATCATCCCAAAGTACCCAAATAATTTAACAAATACCCAAAAAGACTTACTGGAAAATTTTGAAATATCGACCCAGGATAAAAAAGAATGTGGCCCATCTAAAGTTACAAAATCTTCAAGAATGCAGAATACTGGAAATCTAGAAGAGGAAAACCGTCTGTTGAGAGAGCTGATCAAAGCTAAAGAAATAATTATCGATGAAAAAGACAAAATTAATGAACTTTTAGTTCAGCAAATTGCCATATTGAACGAAAAAATGAATGGAGTAACGTGTTCCAAGTGCGAAAAACTGGAGGATATCAAGAATAGCATTGAACAAATTGACAAAAAAGTAAATGAAATTTCATCATTGAGCACAAAACAAGAAGACATTTATAAAAAACCGTCATATTCCGAAATAGTAAGCAAGGATAGAAGTTATTCACCAACTACTTTTCACACTTTGATCATCGAACCTAGAATCAACCAACCAATTTCACAAACTAGAATGGACCTGAACAAAAACATAAGTGTGAAAAATTTGAAAGTAAACATAAATCAAATCAAACCAACCAAAAATGGAGGCTTGCAAATTTCATGTTGGAATAAAGAAGAATGTTTGAAATTAGAATCTGAGGTAAATAACAAGCTAGATAGTAAATATAAATCCAACTTCCAAAAACTTGCCAATCTACGGATAAAAATTGTGGGAATACGCCTAGCAAACGAAATCACTGAAGAGGAATTGGAAAATCTTATTCGGGAGCAGAACATGATCATTAACGAAAATGATTTTTTTAAATAACATCACATCAAACATTTGGAAAAAAAACAGTCATATACAGCGTTTGCAGAAGTGAATGGAAATCTTTTTAAAAAAATTATTCAGAATAATGAGAGCAAACTATTTATATCCTGGCAAAGATGTAGAATTTTTGAAAACAATTATGTTTCGCAATGCTACAGATGTTTCAGATTTAATCATAAAACGAAAAATTGTAAGAATGACACGTTATGTTTCCGTTGTGGAGGAAACCATAACGAAAATATCTGCCAAACAAATATGAAGGATGCGAGCTGTCCAAATTGTAAATATTTCAACTCCAAATATGACATGAAATATTGCACTAACCACTCAGTGAGAGACAGTGTTCAAACTTTACGAAAAAAAATCTCATTCACAAATTGATTATAACAACTAATAATAAAGTGAAAATTTGTGAATTATCGTCACTTAGTGATTATAACCGTACGGAAAAAAGACACTTCAAAATTATGTATATGAATTCCAGAACGATAAAGAATAAGATGGATAAATTGGAAGTGATGATCAATGAACTCAAGATAGATATAATTGTCATAACTGAAACCTGGCTTTCCGAGGAAGAAGAAAAATATTATAACTTCAAAGGTTTTACATCTGTTTACTCCAGCAGGAAGAAACGAGGCGGCGGTGTAGGTATTTTTATTAAACATCCCCTAAAATTTGAAGTTGAGAAAATAGAACAGAACCCATTGACATTTATTATAATAAAAATGAAATCACCAAAATTATTACTTTGTGGCTTATATCGACCACCCAAAATGAATAAACAGCTTTTTCTGAATTTCATGGATGAAACCCTTGATTTCTTGAATAATAATAATAACTCTGATATTTTTGTTTTTGGCGATATGAATATGGATTTATTATCAACAAGTGATGAAACCAAACAACTGAAAGACATTTACACGTCCAATAACATTTTTTCAGTCAATAATCATATTCCAACCAGAGAAGCCAAAAATAGTTCAACATTAATCGATCATTTCCTTACGAATTCAAAGAAAGTAACCGACCTTTTCATCATAAATACATACCTAAGTGATCACAAAATGTATATTACCTGTATGAATACAAATTTTGGTTCAACCAGGTATAAAGTTGAACAAATTAAAATGAAACAGTTTGATATTGCTAAACTCAAAGTAGAACTAACTATTCTTAATGATACCATAAATCTTTATCAAAATTCGGGAGAAGCTTATGAAGCATTACTTGAAACTTTTGAAAAATGTTCCTTCACAAAAATAATAAAGAAAAAAAAAGAATCAAGTCCATGGTATAACAGTGAACTAGCCAAATTAATAAAAGAACGTGACAATTATTTTTACAAGAAGAAAAAATGTTCTACTTCAGTGTATTACATACAAAGATATAATTATTTCAACAAGTTGGTGAAACAAACTGTTAGGAAATTGAAATATGAATACTATCAAAATCAATATACCGATGCCACTCCTAAAATGATTTGGAATACTATAAAATCATTATTAAATAACACTATTGAGAGTAATGAAAAAAATATCGAGACTTTGGTAATTAACAAAATGAAAATTGAAGATCCCGCTAGGATATGCCAGGAAATAAATGATCATTTTATAAATATTGGTAATAGATTAGCATCTACCATTCCCAGCGTGAAAACATTCGAAGAGAGAACAAGTGTTTCATCCATGTTTTTGAGACCTACAAGCATGACTGAAATTGAAGAAATCATTGAACAATTAGATACAAAAAAGGCTTGTGGTTATGATGGAATAAGTGCAAAAATTGTAAAAGCAGTGAAAATCGAATTAGCGCCCATTTTATTTTTTATAATTTCAAAATCATTCGAAACAGGTATAATACCAGATAGTATGAAAATTTCCAAAGTTTCACCTATTCATAAAAACGGCAAAAAAACGGATTTGAATAACTATCGGCCAATTTCTGTTCTGCCAGTATTCTCTAAAATTTTGGAAAAAGTGTCACACATACGACTTATTGAATATCTTGAGAAAAATAAATTATTATATGATGGTCAACATGGGTTTCGTAAATGCAGAGATACAGAAACAGCAGCAATTGAAATAATTTCACAAATTCAAATAAAAATTGATGAAAATAAAAAATGTTGCCTTTTATCTCTGGATCTATGTAAGGCCTTTGATACCGTTCATCATGAAATTTTGCTCAGAAAATTGTTGAATATGGGTATAAGAGGAACTCTCCTGAAGATTTTTCAAATTTATTTATTCAATAGAAAACAATACGTTCATATCGGAAACCATCGAAGTTCTTTAAATAATATAACTTGCGGAGTGCCGCAAGGATCTATTCTTGGACCCATTTTGTTTTTAATTTATATCAATTCTCTTACGTATGTACCATTGAAGGGAACACTTGTATTATTTGCTGATGATACTACAATCATTTATTTTTCAGAAACTTATGAAAAGATTCAAAATGATATAAAAGATGATATGAAAAAAATCACCATTTGGCTTCAACAACACAAATTGACATTGAATTTCAACAAATCAACTTATACAAATATATTTAAAAGAACGAATGCCATTCCTACAAATTCGATAGTAATGGATAACAATTATATAAATCATACTGACACCACAAAACTTCTGGGATTATACATCGATCAAAAATTATCATGGGCCCAACACGTAGAAAATATCAGAAAAAAAATTTCACCGCTGATTGGAATCCTCTTCAGAATAAGGAACATCATACCACTTAAATTCTTGAAGAATATATATATTTCAGTCTGATTTATTCACACCTACAGTATCTCATATCTATATGGGGAACAGCAAACTGCTCGATTCTAAAACCTTTGAAATCTTTACAAAATAAGTCAATTAAATGTATATATAAATTACCGTATCTAGAGCCGACACAAAATCTTTACAAACCAAATCATTTGTTAGATATGAATTCTCTTTATAAACTGAAGATTTGCTGTTTTATTCACTCTGTTAAAAACGAAATGAAAACATCAATATTATTTTCACTGAGATATGTAACACACATGATCATTCTACGAGGCAAAATAAATTATTATGTATCAAAACTGTTAAATCTAATTTTGGTAAAAAATCAATATATCATGAGGGAATTGCTATTTACAATTCCATTCCTACAGAAATTAAAGAGAATAAGTCAATTTTTAAATTCAAAAATAAATTAAAATCCTTTCTGCTTGATAAGGCAAGCATATCTTTTTTTTTTCCTCTTTTGAGGCTTTGATCCTTTTTCACTGCTTCATTTTCTTGTTTTTTTTGTATAGTAAGTTATTATATGTATTATTCAAATTATAGATGTAATACTTTTATGAGATAAACATAAACATGTAATATCGCAAGGTTTTCGGGCTTGAGGGCCGTGTATTGGAATTTTTAATTCCGGAGCTTTCGGCTACATCTGCGGCAGCCATCTTCAGCGGCGTAGTCGTAGGTCAACTCTCCTGTGCGAGTCTACTATGACTATCACCAGTCATAGTAGACTCGCACAGGAGAGTTGACCTACGACTACGCCGCTGAAGATGGCTGCCGCAGATGTAGCCGAAAGCTCCGGAATTAAAAATTCCAATACACGGCCCTCAAGCCCGAAAACCTTGCGATATTACAACACCGGCCGTGAAAGCCTACATTCTTTCATAAACATGTAATGTTTCTTGGGATAATAAATGTACTACTACCACTACATAAGAAGTTGTACCAAAAAGGGTCTTATTTTTCGTTCTGAAATTGTTCGTTTCCGTTAACCAGCTGACGAACGTCAACCCTCAGAAGTCGAAACTTGTGCGAGCAATGGATCAACGAGGCCTAACCTTTTAACGTGCAATTACCCAGCACGGTAGCCCGGCGAGGAATCGAACCCTGGTCTTCCGCTTGAAAGGCTAATGTGCTCACCTCTACACTACCGAGAACCACAAATTAGGTCACTTTGATTTCTAACTCGATTTTAAAATAAGTAGATGGTATTATTGCGTATTGTTGGGTCTGACTGATATTCTGATAAGTTCGAGTTCGTCATCATAAATTTCAGAAGACTGAAATTTTGCAGAGTTTACAGAAAGTTAGCCAAACTCCTTTGTTAAAATTTTCAAAGGTTGACAGTTTACATCACTCAGAAAAATATTCTTCTGGACAAAATTTGTATCGTGGTAACCGACGAACTAAAGTACAACAAATCCAACAGGTGAGAAAGAGCAGTTGAATCGTTGGATATTTTTTCTAGTTCATGGTTCGTGTCTCTATTGGTAATATATTGTTCTATTTCTCTGTATCGAGTTTTCAACTAGGTACGAATAGAAATCAAAAAATATCTGTGACAAGAAATTGCTAGTAGGAGGCCGAAAATTCTTCGAAAATTCATGGGTTGACATCTTTCCATCCTAGCAAATCAAAACCAGATTTAATATTATGATTTCTCTTTTTTCTTCTTCTTACTTCTGAAGCTCTCGAGTTTTATTTGATTATCTTCCACAAAAACCTCATGAATAGAACCATCTATAGGGTACATTATCTCTTTCCACTTGGATATCGGCCTGAAACATAATAGCCAACTTTTAAATTACCGACGTTGAGAAAGTCGGTTGAGCATAATTCAGACACTAACCAGGTTTCTAATAAACCGACATCTTCAAGATTATCACCGTGGTCCACTCAAGGTTATCATAAAGATGTTTCCATATCATCATGACTTTCAACATTTTCTGCTGTTTTCGATCAATAAAACCGAAACACATTTTGCTATACAACAGCTTCCTCAAACAGAATGAGCTTTTATTCATTTCTTTTTTTTTTTGTTTTCTTTATTCTACTGACTTTTCTGTCACTTGCTGGAAATAGCAACAAATGGTATTTTTTCAACTCTTGTGGCGTTCACCAATTGAAATCCTGCTACGGCAAATATCAATTTCACTAAAAAAAGACTTTTTGGGGTTGATACGGCATTCGGCATTATTCGAGGCATTATTTTTCTTTGACTTGAAGTTTAACCCTCTATGTATAAAGAAAAAACAGCATTTATTACGGCTCCTATCGTTTCATCATTGTTTTTCATCATCGGTCCTTTATTGAGGGCAATACATTCTGAAGAAATTCGGTGGTTGACATTCAAGGAACTAGTAGTTGACATCGAATGTCAACTACTGGTCCTAGAAGTCCAATTTCTTCTGGAAACAGAAGGTTATAAATAGTTTCTACTGTTCGAGGTGGATCACGAAATATTTGGAAGAAAGCACATTGTTTGTCCAAAACCTAGTAGTTGACACCTGTGTCAACTACCAAAACATCATCAGATTATTGAACTAATGATTGAAAACTCTCTTTTTCTTTTTCTGTTTTGTAAATTTTGTTTTTGTAGGTCAGACTAATCATACTTATAGTACTGTGAAAATTGAATGATTATAAATAGGTTTCTGAAAAATTGGGTTCCATTTCTGAAATGCCAACTACTGAAAACCTGTCAACTACTTGCAGGGTATTTTACACCATATAAAGTAAATATATTGAAAAAATAATGCTGCCATATTAGGTGCTTCAAATAGGACGATGTGGTCGAAATTTGTGCTTCTGCCATTCCTATTTTATTACCAAGGGATATTTCTGAATGGTGTTAATGCAGAAGTAGGTAATTTCTGGAAAAATTGTATTGTTTTTATGGAAAATTGGAAGTTTTGAGGTAACATTGCCGTAAAATGTTTGGCGTAACTAGTGTGGCAGTCCTTTAATTTACCCATATGCCAAAAGTAAAATATTTCTTTGAGAGGAACAAGCTTGTCTGGGTTCGAGCAAGAAATATTATCCTGATGGATGAAATGTTATTGCAAACGTTTATCTATGCGCGTAGAAATATACTATAAATGATATCTGTTTCATTTAAGGATCGTGTGCTTGGTATAAAAATTCAGCAAGAAAAAGTTAGTGTTTTAAATATATTCCAATATTTATATCCTTTTTTTCTTCACAACTCTCCAACAAACCACACTCATTAATAGGACTTCGTTATTTCCCTTTCAAAAATAAATGTTTTCCAAGCGGAATCCTCATTGGATGTAGTGGTCTATTCAGCTACTCTCCCTGTACAAACTAATTCAAAACCACTCAACCCGTGAGAAATATCGAGCAGGCCGCGAATCTCTCGGAGCTCCGCCCACTCGAACAAATGAAGAAACCCTCAGAGCCGGAGCAGTCACCGTGTCGCCATCTAACTCCAATGCACTTGCACCGCATTAGAAAGGAACATCTCATTACACCGTTGCCGTACTTACTTAGGGGCCAGTAGTACTACTACTGTTAGTGAATGGTATATAGTATATATGCTGTTCAAATAAATTTGAATTGAGTGAATAATACACGTCGTATCTTGAAAATGATAAGAGTCATTCTTATTCAAATAACAAGCCTATTACGCGTCATCTCGAAATCACAACTCAGTATAAAACACAGTCGCTTCCCGCTGTCTGTCTGTCTGTCCTTGTGTATGCTTAGATCTTTAACACTACGCGACGGATTTTGATGAGTCAAGTCATTGATATATTTATAATTAACTACTTACGTTAGTGAATTGCAATGGAGCTATCGAAATTTCGAAAGTAGTAATGCTACAAATTTGATTCCTGAGACTACAGCATTCGAATGTAATAAGTAATGAGAAACAGTTGTCAAGATTGCGACAATATATACATTGGCCAGAGCCGAAGAGTTATAGAAACCCGTTTGAAAATGCATTATGCATATACATTAGATACGGAAGGATAAAAAAGTCAAGTGTCACTCAAGATGCTCTGAACAATGATCACAGAATTGGTGAAAGCCTCGGTGAAAGCAATCTGAGATTGTTTAGGGATGTGCATGACACAAAGCTACTCGATGCATTCGAGAGTCCAGAAATAGCAAAATGTAAGAAAAGTATGGATGGCGACAAAGGGTCTATCCCTTTCATCCCGCATCTCAGTTTATTATTGGTAAATTAATCAGAATAATCAGACTACTAATTAACCGACGAAGCCCCTATCAGAATAAAAAACTTTGCAGGTAGTTTCTGAACTACCTTAGCTTATAAAGTTTGAGGATATGTAACCCTAGTCTCTAGCTTCAGTATCAGTTTTCTTCTCCTGAAGATGCTAGCCTTGTTAGTGAAACGCGCGTCGAGTGCGAATAATATTTGTTTGGTGTAAGGGCCATTGATATGCAGTACATCCTCTCAATCTGAAAAATCACGGTGAGTGCTAATGCAATTGTTATTTCTCAAAGCTAAGATTCCCATCAGGAAGCAGCACACGAGAGAATTTTCGCATCTTCTAAGGTTTATATATGACCTGTCTTGGAATACAGTTCTCATGTATAGAGCTCGGCACTAAAACATTCATTGAAGCTTCTCGATTCTATTCATAGAAAGGCAATCCGTCTTGTTGGTGATTCTTCGCTCACAGACCCGCTCACTTCATTGGAACATCGTAGAACGGTCGGAGACTTGTTTCTCTTCTATAGATATTTTGACTGTCGGTGCTCTTCTGAATTGTTATCAATCGTTCCACCCATGGCAATATCTACACGGATGACCCAAGTATAGAATTTCCACCCCTTTGTTGTGAGCTTCGAGACCTGTCGAACCTCTCTCGCTCAGGGATCTTTTTTCAACTGTAAACGTTTGGGAGTTCCAATAATATTCAAATTGATATTTGATTTTTTTGTTTTTGTTCCATTTCAAGTTTTTTTCCTCCTGTCCCTTGTCACGTTTCAATTATTACTCTCTCTGTTGTTGACGTTGATTTTTCACCTATAGTTAGTTTTATCATGAAGCATTTTTGCATTGTTTGTGGTGTTAATAGTGCTGAATCTAACATCCATCTCCTAAAATACCGATAAATGATTCATTATCGTTACAAGGAAATAATCTTTTCGATAATATTTCAAGAAAAGAAGATGATTCCAGAAACTCCGAAAACATAATTGGTGATTTTTCCGTGAATATTGTTCACGAATGTTCTGAATTCATAGGATAAAAAAACGGTCGAGTAGGATAGAAGCTAGCGGTGATTAACATAACCTGTGTAACCATAAGTGATTTCCTGAAGGTCATCAGAAAAACACTAGAATTAGTCATAACCCAGGTACAGCTCTAGAACAAATCATGTTGGGTAGAAAATTGGAAAAACATAGGAATGACGAGGTGTCACGAGAGCCCCCAATACATTATTTCATCAAAAAGTAATTAGGTACTACAAATGATGATTTTCATTTAAATTCTGCCGTCCTCGACATCTAGTATGAGTAGAGTGGACATTTTAAATACGCAATGTATAATCTTTAGAGCGCTTTAGAGTCTTCATCCATAGTACTTTTCGATACATTGGTCACAACTCATTTCATACAACCCCGGGTATTTTATTCCTTTTTATGTTTCGAATTATTCAGAAACTGCGATCTACCGTTGCTTCTGATATAATTTTACAAGGATTCTTCAATTTCTACTGCGTTCCAAACCTCTGAATCTACGTGGAACAGCTATGGCAACACTGCCCTGTTATCGAAGGGCGCGTCGTTGCCAAATCGACTCTTCGGAGTCTTGGAAATATAAAGAGATCACCGGATGAAGACGTGTTTACCAAGAACAGACGGTTCGACGGCCTATTTAGGTATTCCATCTTGGAATCTTTGACGAATTTCTGTCTCGCGCAGGTGAAGGAATATGAAAACAGAAGTCAGGTGGTTATTTGGGTTTCGAGTTTTTTCTCAGCAGCGCTCGGTTGGTATACGACATACGACGATATGCTTGTTCTTCAATGAAAAGGCCGTGTCTAGAACCACGCTAACGTGGATCTTGCTTCCGAAATGCGTCATATAAAAAAAATGGCGTTAATGTTTCGCGTGGATCTATCGCTGTTGATGAATCCACGCTAATGTTCTCTGAACTAGTCTGAAGTATAGGTATGCTTGTGATCAATCCACGGTAGTTTCGCGCAGAGGATCAATCCTATAATATCGTATATCTAGTTTTTTAATGTTAATGCATTATAGATTATGACGGCGTGATCAAAAACAAGTTATTTCCTGAAATATATACAGTGCGTGTCATAAGTGTTAAACCTTAAACCCCCTATCTAACTCGTTACTGGACTCTTGTAATGAAAATCGCCTGGACAAGTCGATTTTCGATTTCTACAATGTACATTTCAGTATGAACAGCTCACCCTTAATTTTATTCCTTGCTGGAGCAACCCTTTCGAAAAATAGCATGGTGTGGTGAGTGATAGCCTCGGTGATAGCTCATTCGATATGGGGTTTCATTATGATTGCTCAAGAATAACGGCAATAACGTATTGTTATAACCATTTATCCTCAAACATCCAAAAACAGTTAATAACAGGAATGAAAAATAAGTCTCACTTGACGTCTGAACCAAACCCGATATCATACAGGGCCGAGTTTTCAATTCTAAGGATGTGTGCGTTACGTTAATTGTACACTGAATAGGTTTATAATGTATTTTTGGAATATTCATGAACGCTCCAAATGGGATATGAAATAATGATTCTTCATTATTTTGTACTTATGGCGAGTTCATCAACTTAAATCGAATCAAAAATCTATTTCAACGGTCTTGACGATTCTATTATGATTTATATGTTCATGTGTCATAGTCGATGTTCAAACCCCCTGTTGCCTCAATTCAATAAATTCACCAAATGCTGCATCGAATGCTTAGTCCATGCTCAGACTCGCAAAGATTTTCAGGCTTCTTCTTTTTCTGTATCGATGGCTTGGTATGAAAACCTCGTTTTTTCCTTTTGTGAGAAGAGATGGGGTGCTACTACTTCACAATTCAGCAAATTGTTTCCAGAATAATTTGTGAATTCAAAGACTCATCTCTGATATGCGAGTGAAACTTGTTACATATAAACGACTTTATATATTCATCAACGAAAACCCCTAACCATTGGCAAAGCAAAAATGCAGAAATTTGAAAACGTAATTATGCCTCATCAAATCATCACAGGTCGGCATTAATCCCTGCAGATAGGATCATTGGTAAAATGAATGTCGATAGTATCAATAGGTTTTTGCCAAAACAAATCTACCCCAATGATATAGGTCTTTTTGTACGATCATTAGAATTTAACCATACCCATACGTCATTTGTCCCCGTAAACTATATACTCAATCAGAATTACATTCGATATATTCTCAACTATAATTTACAAATTAATGATTACAATCGAGAAGATCTGAATAAGAATTGATATTTTCTGAAATACAGTTGACTATTTTCACTTACAAATTGATAATTTCTGAATTACAGTCTACTGATTTGAATTACAATTATAAAAAATGTAGTAGTTATTGCTGAAACATCAGTGGAAAAATGTCTAGGACGCGCTGAAACACCCATCAACTTTTTCATTTTCAATTCTAGTAATTTTCTTTGTTCAGGTATGAAGTTCCGTAATGTTTCACAAGGATTGTTTTGCAAATAGCAACATTTGGATTACTCAGTGGAATATTAATTGCGTTTTCGACAATAAAAATGTCCTGGCATTGAGTGACGAGAGCGTTGAATTCCGCACTAGTACCTATATATCAAAATGAAGGAGTTTGATTCACATTTTGCTCAAATCGGTGAGACAGAAATGAAGGTCGAAAAATGTCAGAATTAAGAAGACACAAACTCTGTTTTTTTGGAAAGCCTCGTGAAAAGCCGTGAAAAGCATTTCAATAGCCTAAATCTTCTTCCATTGTAGGTATATAACCATTCCTTTTTCACCCTATTGAAAAGTTAGAGTAAATTCAATGAAGTTCAAACAGAAGAAGGTAAATATTTACAAGGGCTTTGGCCACGTAGCACTTTCTTCATTTTTGACATAAATGCCATATCGAAAAATGCAGTTCTATTTCTATCAGTTATTAGAAGTGCTACCGTAAGTCCCGAAGTAATTCCCCAATTTATCTTTCTAATCTCGGCAACCTTCAAATACTGAATTTGAGATTATCTTCGGAGAAGACTCTCAACACGAAAAACGAAAATCTCCGAATCAAATGAAACGATGCTCTGATATCAAAGATAATGCTTCTTGGCGACCTTGTTATCAATTTTTTCACAACGACTTGCTTTCGAACGAGGGGGTGACCACTCTGGCAATACGTGTACAAATTTGTCCCGCAGTCGACCGCAATCGCTTGATTTTCGGCGGAAATCCCGCAATCACTTAGGAAATCGCTCCAGAAATTCGAAATCACTTTGGAAATCCCGAAATCCTATCGGAAATTACTGCCTAAACTTTGGAAATCATCACCGAAATCCTATTTGGAAATCGCAGTCGCTAGAGAAATCCGAAATTATAATGCATGCATAGAGACGAACGATTGAGAGATGCTACGGAAACATATTTTTCCTTGCATAAACTTGTTCAATCATGAATCCCTCGATAACGCCGCGATTGTAGTCATTGTAGATCGAGTTTTGAGACGTCGAAGTGTGAAGTGTCGAAGGGCCAAGGGCGAACAAGTGTTTTAGTGGAAAATATATTTATTCAAATCATCATTAGAATAGTCAACGGGTGGGGAGGTAAGGTACTGATGAATTAAAACCCACTCTCTTTTTTAAAAATAGGTTTCTACTGTACGTGAGATGCATAAATAGTAAACCACAGGTTTCATTGAATTTCGGTCATAGTCAACCATTTATTATTATTAGCGAATATATCGTATCATTATTAGATCTAGTTTATTATTCATTAATTTTATTATTGAATTTATATTTATATCTACGTTGAGTTGACCATGTAGACTGTAGACAATAAAGATAAAATGGCCGGTAGAAACTTTCAAATTGAGATAGCTTGCCCAAACACCAAACTGGAAATACTCGCACTCATTGCGCACTTCGCTTAAAACAAGTTAACATTTTCAGAAGTGAAATGGGTGAAATCAGTATCAAACTCAAAAACGTGTGCATTACTCTAGTAGTCAAGAGTAATTAAATTCCTGAACAGTATTCCATTTCCACCTGGTTTGATTTATTATTTTTTTAGGCATGCTTCAGTCTTCTCAACCAATTACCTGCATCCCTGATTCCTTGGTATTTTCCGTCTCATCTTTGAGATTGCCAAGGAGATTTGTGATTTCATAAATAATTTTCATATTAATTACTTACTTATAGAAAAGATGGAAAATATGAAAATAGGGATATTCGAAATTGATGAGGAATATTATAACAATACTTACTTAGTTATTTATGTACTGAGAGCGTAAAATAGGCTTTTATGGACCGCATTCTTATTTTAGTATATGTTTCATATACTAACATTAGAATACGGTACTAGTTCATTGAAACGAGTTATTCAATAATTTAGAGTATTTACCACCCACCATTCCCCCCTCGAGGCCGCACAAACTATATGTTATATGCCATTGGGTTTTTTTTTCTCTCTAGAAACATATACTAAAATTAGAATGTGGTACTAGTTCATTGAAACAAGTTATTTAATAATTTGGAGTATTTACCCCCCACCATTCCCCCCTAGAGGCTGCACAAACTATATTTTATATGCCATCGCAGTTCTATTACTCTCTGAAAGCATGTACTAAGATTAGAATGGGGTACTAGTTGGTGGGGTGTCCGAATTTTTTTTCGTCGAGTATATGTGTGGATGTGGATAACTTCACTCCAGTTATATGCACAAAATATTTTGTTGAAGCAAGAAAAATTAATTCTTGAACATCAACTATCAATTCAAGCCTAGATTCAAGCGCATATTCATTTTATCAAATGAATAATTCGTTTGCCTTACCTCGCCTTACTACAATTTTCTGTTACTTTTCTCAAGTATATCTTGGTGTCGAATCAATAGGGCCATATGATTGAATTGAATTTGACAAGGGGCCGTTCATAAAATACGTTCGTATACAAGGGGGGGGGAGGGGTCTGGCTGAGTGTGACTAGATGTGACAAGGGGGTACGGGGGGTATACGGCAACGTGACGTTCGCCGTTTATTATTTTTTGACATGAGCGCTAGAAGCCAGC
The DNA here is from genome assembly GCA_032362365.1 of Zygogramma bicolorata. Lineage (NCBI taxonomy): Eukaryota > Metazoa > Arthropoda > Insecta > Coleoptera > Chrysomelidae > Zygogramma > Zygogramma bicolorata. The sequence continues at coordinate 5,354,117 of JAVJAQ010001645.1, read as the reverse complement.
GTGACCACTTTTGGTAGAAATATACTTTTTTAGTAGATTTCTGAGGGAAATTGAAAAATTTTGGTATGAATGGAATCTTCAGTAGATTTTGGTAGAAATCTACATGTGAGTCCATCTTTGCGAATTAATTTTCAATTGAGAATGCGAATCAATCTTGTTACAGTACACTGTATTTCACTATACAAATGAAACAAAATAAAGCGATTTTTTACTGTTTCATTGTGTTATTGAGTATTGAACCTTCTGATTATGTGAAATATGTGTATTATTTGTGGCCATCCATAAATAAATATTTTCAATTTTCAGAATTTGTGTACTATCATTTAGAATTTATCATACTCAGCAGGGGGGAGGTCTAAGTTTTTGTGACGAAATATTTCTAGGGGGGGTCACAAAAAGTGTGACACAGCGTGACAATGGGGGGGAGGGGGTCAAAAAAGCGGATTTTAGTGTGACGTATTTTATGAACGGCCCCCAAGCCTTCGTGCAACAGCTAAAAATTTGATTGTTTCATTCAACCAGATTATTATTTTTTGGATCAATATATAAGTAAACTTCGATGGAACCAGAATTTATTTCTCTCAATACATACATTCCCAAATTTAAACATTTTCAACAAGAACTCCATTTCTTTGCTGCGAAATAATATTTCGGTCTCAAGAATACACATGTTCGGATTAAGTAATATTTGATCGAAATAATGAAATAAATTTGACAAAATGACTTTGAAATAACAAAAAATATTTTCATTTTTTGTATTTCAGGCACCAAAACTACTTCAAAATGTCTCATTTTCAATAACTTATCGCAATAATTATTTTATAATGTTTAGGAAATCTATCGAAATCGGTTGGGATTTCCAAGAAATCTTCGGAAATCTCTTGGAATCGTATGCGATTTCCATGAAATCATCGGAAATCCCTCTAAATCTTATGTGATTTCCACGAAATCTCCGGAAATCTCTGGAAATCACATCAGATTCCCAGGAAATCTTCGGAAATCCCAAATTTTTCGGGAAATCATGAGTGATTTCGGCAATACGTGAACGTTTTCTGATGAGTGGTCACCCCCTCGCTTTCGAATATATGTTCGAATACGGTTCTCAACGTCAGAATATAGAAATATATCTCATATTTATTCATTATCCAGTGGTTACGTTCATCATAACGTAATATTATTTGAGAGAGAAACACAAACTTCCACGAAATGTTAGTTACTCTGAATGTATCACAAAAATAGTGCGTGAATTCAATCCTGTGTCACTTCGCCTTATAATTTTATATTTCATATTCGGTGCCGTCGGCGTGTGATTAGCCAGTCCTCTAGAGACAAATTTTTTTCTGCTTTCGTCACGATCTGTACCTACAAAAATGTTTCAGTGCGCAACTGGAGAGGCGAAGCTACCGTGCCAACTTGAAATGGATAAGCTGTATTCGATTCAATATTCATAATTAATGTGTATACATAATAGTATATTATATACCAAGGGACTAAAGTGAATGTTTTAATCACGTAAGGGATAAAATATGTCTTTAGTCCTGAGGCATATACGCTATTTTTTGCACTTCCCAGTATTATAACTTTTAACTTTGATACAATTAATAATTTTGATGAGTTATATAAACACGGTACTTGGATTACTCAGTAGGTAACGTTATAGCAACAGTGTCAACAAAATTTTTCAATTCAGTGACATTTCAAATAATGCTGACATTTAAAACGAATCGCAACTTAACTAACAGAATATCAAGAAGATGAATCAAGAAATGAATGAAACTACATATTTTGATATAGATAAGGCAGCTGACATGATAACGGAAGAATTAATACCCAAAAAATCAAGAAAAATTTATGAACAGCAATATGAAGGCTTTGTTAATTGGTGTAAGGAGAAAAAAGTGGAAAACTACAATGAAAACGCTTTGTTGGTTTATTTCAACGAAAAAGATTCATAATGGAATATTTCCTAATTTTTGTCCTAGTTATTAGTAGTGATGTAGCTGCGGTAAAGTATGATTCTTACTTTATGTCCCTAGGGATTTGAAATGCAACTTTATCTCCCTAGGGACTAAAAGATACAGTTTAGTCCCTGTTATACGGGACTAAAGTTGTCACTTTAGTCCCGGAAGTGCAAAAACTTGATTTATTTGTTAAGCTCTTAGTATTTCAACCAGATCAACAAGTTCTTCGGGAATTGCAGAATTCTTTACTGGCACTTGAATTGATTAAGTACTTATCACAGAATAACTTCATTTTGTTCATTGCCAGCAAGATACCTTTTTCTGATTTTCCTCACGAATTTGCCTTCGAAAATGGCTCAAAAAAATATATCCCAAACTTCATAAGGATAACACTATGTCATATTCGAATAATCAGATATAAACAAACTAACATCGTCGAATATGAGAAACATTGTACTGTCGAAACTCTATTGTTCGATGTAGACGTAATTAGACGCTTTTAACTTATTTGATAGTTCCCATTCAAAATACGCATCATATTATATCTCTACCGGAAAATCGGCAACGCTGCTTTATTGTGGCGTTAAATTCGTTGGATGATACCCCTATTTCTGGCTCCTCATTGGATATTAAAAAGCAGGTCATTGACCTCTTTACAGGAATTATTATTTGACCCATATTTTCCATGCATAGAATTCCTAGAGAAAAGTTGAAACCTTCGAAGAACTTGGCATGAACAATTCAGGCCTATTAACGTAACTGAATGAAAAACTAGAACGAAAGGAGGTTTTTAAATGCCAAAACTAGGTGGGTGGTTATGCCAACTTATCAAGTATTTTTCGAAGAGTTTTTTCTTGTATCAACATTCATAAGTCGAGAAGTGATTCCAGACTTCTAGAAACAACAATCTCCAGATCTAGTTGTTTTCTAGATCTTGAAAAAGTTTTATGACTTGTGGAAAAGTAAGGAATAGGTACTCACAAACTCTGATAGGGCACGGATTATATTCAGTCTTGAAATAGCAGTCTTATCGTTGTTTCGCACGAAAGTGTTCAACACTTGGCGTCACCATACAAAAAATATCGAAGCCGAAAAGTGTGTATAAACAAACTAATCAATTTTCTCCCGGACACCATCATACTTCTTCACTCTACGGCACTAGACACACTGAAAAAACCTATTGTCAACGTTGGACAGGAACACGAAGATTCGAAAAATACCGTGTCATGTTGAAAAAACAGCTGTGTGATGTGGACGATCGATAATTGCATATAATTGAAAGTGTTTCATCAACAAATTAAAGGCATTCAAACGTTGCTAACCATAATTTTCAATAACAACAGAATTGTGCTTCAATATACACTCTGCCATCTATGGAAAGAATCTTGAAATAAGAATCGACTTAAAAAGAATTCTATGTCACGGCCAGCCGACTTATGTTGAACTAGCCATTCATAGAGGACACTGAACAGTTAATTCGATGTGGCTCAGAAAATATTTGAGGAACTCCTTAGAACCACATATTATTAGTGTATAAGATGCCTAGAAAATTATTGTATAAGCATTGTTTACAGAGATACTGTTTGACAACTATGTGGAAATATCATTCGGGGGTTGGATACTACGGATAGATGACACTAGTGATTTCGTTTTCAAGTCATGTCTTTTCTTTCATTTTTCTCGAGGACGTCGTAAACTGAATCACACATTTTCTTGATTATTATAATAAAACCAAAAGATGGCAATCAATTCATAAACAGAAGTGGGATTTTTTGTCAATGTTGTACATCATTCATGTTTTGAAGATTATTTCAATACCTATACATTCATTCTCTTCATAAACCTCTTTCGTCAACTCTATTTTGAAGCTTCATTATCTTCAAAAATTTCGGTCAAACTGACAGACAACTCTGCAACCATTTTTCCCTTCGGAGCAGGAATCTATGTTGTGTGTTGTCAAGTTAACGGAAATATCGACATTATACTGCAGATGGCGTAACAAAAAAAGCTTCAAATCGTTTACACACAGGCATTGACTAACTATATCTCTATAAACAATGATCAAACTGAAAGACAGAACTCTACACCTATTTTTCCCTCCAGAGTAGGAAACTTTGTCGTGCTTTGTCAAGTAATCGGAAATATCGACATTATACTGTAGATGGCGCAACAAAAACGCTTCAAATTCAGTTTACGTAGGCATTGATTAACTATATCTCTATAAACAATGTCTCTTATGAACAATGGTATAAGAAAAACAGCATTATTTTAGTTCTTCCCAGATTCTCACAACACCGCCATCTACACCGCAGAGTCTGAAATATTCAGATCCTTACAGAAGAATACTCCACCGTGGATTGTGGAGTGAATGGAAATATTTACATGTTGTAGGTAGATGGTGAAACTAAACGCTCCAAATGCTTTCTACACTGGATTTATCCAATCATTCCTGATCCTCTACAAGGCAAGGACATGACAATAATGTAATCAAACTTTTTTCAATGATCAATGTAGTGAGTAGTTGAAAGAACGGGAGAAGCTGAAAATTGGATTCTTGATGATGGATGAGTTTAAATTTCCCAAAGGATACTCACAAGAAGTGTAAATTTGAGCCCTCTTTGTTCCCGAAGAGTGTTCGCACATGATGTCGTCATTTCGTCATTGGCCAAAAACAAATAGAGGCATTGTTTGAAGAGAAATTTTTCTTTTCATTCTAATTACTCTATAAACAATAATGAAGGATACTTGTTAGCCTAACATAAAGAAATATCGTTTGGAGGGATAGATAGATGTGTATATAAGCTACGGATAGATAGATGGCAATAGCGTCGTTGTCTTCTCTTGCATTTTCTTATGGACGTCGGAGGTCGGAGTGTTGTCTCATCTTTAACTATGGCCGCAGATTGAATCCCAAATTCTAATCATTCAGTAATAGTCTATAATAATATGTAATTAATGATGACTTGTTGAAAATACTAGAATGGGGAAACATGAACTTGATGAATTTGATGCTGGGAACACCCAGGCATCCCAAATAGCACAAGTACGTCCAGTGGACGTACTGCATATGTACGGTGAGGATGCATTGTACGTATTTAGGACGTACTTTTGTCTCTGACAGACGTACATACGACCTCCCTGCGACTTACCGGTTCCGCATAGTCGGTAATCCCAGGTACGTACTTTTCTAGTCCACACAGGACCTGAAATGTACAGAAAGGGAAACTGTTTGGGACATTCCGAAAACGTACATTTTCCATTCTGTATGCGCTATCCCAAGTAGAACGAACATATTTGACCAATATTGGTTCAATATTACGGGAATATCAACCTTAAATTGTAGATGATAACAATAGTGGCCACATATGATATCACTTAATGAATCTAAGTTTTCATATTCGGGATTATTCATTTCTTTTTTACCAAATAAGACCGTAAGAGCATGACAGATGGAAGTGTATGATTTTATTCCGCTTGCCTTTTTGATGGTCGATAGTTGGCCCACAATTGAGCCAGGAATAGTGGGTCCGAATCTCCGGACGCTTGACGGCCATATTTGAAAACGCGTTTTTATTCGTACAATATTTTTAAGTTTTTGCATGATCTTATACCGCTTGCCATTGTAACACACGCTCATTTACACTTAATGGAGCTTGAATAATGAAAGGCAAGCGATTACAAGTGACCGGCGTAGTTTGAAATGTCACGAAAAACTAAAAAAAAAAATTTATAAATTGCATGTTTTCAAACTACTTGCCAATAAGAAAAATGAAAGTTTATATCAAAATATGACGCTACAAAAATTGGCAAGCGCCGGTCGTTAGCTTAACGGTACGAAATTTCCGAAACATCTTGTAAAATTTCTGCACATAATTTGTATGATCCTGAATTGCTTGCCATTCGAACAGAATGTCATTGGAGTCATTAAGGGACAGTGAAACAAATGGCATGCATGTAAGGATGTCCGAAAATAGAGGCAAGCGAAAATAATGTTGCAAAAAATTTTTTTAGTTTTTGTTCGATTTTAAACTGCTTGCCATTCTGCATGTATTTGAAGGACAATGAGATGGGTATGTCATAAAAAAGGCAAGCATCGGAGTGCAGTACAACATGAGAAAAAAATCGATTTAAAAAAATTAATTAATGTTTAGAGATGATAGTAAACAATTCACAAGTTTCGTACGATTTGAAACTGCTTGCCATTTTGCATTTAATTAAAGGGCGATAGGATAACTATCTGATGAAAAAGGCAAGCATTGAAGAACATAAAAAAAACGATTTTTAAAAATAACTAATTTGTTGCTTTGCCAAAAAAATCGCTAATACGGGACAATTTGACAACTGCTGGTCATTTTTATTTCAATTATATATTATAAAAAAAGCAGTCACGTAACTCCCACATAGCAAAGTTATATACCAAGTATGTGCTAAACATATTCCTAAACGCATAAGATATTGAGATTATATCCCAAGCATATACACAGAATATGGTTACTATATGCTGAGAATATGCTAGGTATATTTTTTTGGCCACAAGTAGTATATGCTACGTATATGATTGAAATATATACCCTGAATATATTCAAATATCCTCAGAATATACCTATATCACCAACATAGCATATGCTATATATATATGCTCAATATACCCTATATGTGCAAACTGGATATGTCCAAGATGAATATATATTTTGGTGAGGGACTTTAGGAGATGCAACATCATTATCCTTAAAGGTTCTAGTAGCTAGTTTCTTGGCATTTTCTGAAGCATGAATGCCATCTCCAAACAAAAGACATCAAATACTTTTAAAACATTTATGAAAAACTAAGAAATTCTTATTAACATGTTATTGTATTTTATCCCATTTCAGTGTCCTGGGAACGCTGCTGATTTTGGGACCTAAAAATATAATGGATTAGAACAATATACCGAGCGTTCCGGTATACATGTTACAATGGAATATTTCATTTATTTGAAATAATAAAAATTCAAAATTCTGAATAATCAATATAGATAATTATACATATTGCTTTGAGCAATGTAAATATCGGAAATCACTTCTGGTTTATGAGATATTCCATTGGAACATGTAGGTATACTGGGACAGTGGTGGGGTCCAAAATTCAAAACTCACCTCATCTCAGTTTTCTTTAATTCATTTTTAACCCGTTCTTTAGCTTTAGCTAACCATCTCTTTATTTCTTGGCATTTTATGTTCTATTATTACATTGAACAGCTTCTAAAATAGATATATAAGACATTATTCTATGAATAAAAAGAGCCGTGAAGAAAGCTTACCCTAACCTAACTTTTTTTCGATAACTTCCCCACACTTCACTATCGGTATCGAATATGCACAATTCACAATAGAGAACACTGAACACACACTCATAAAATGTCTTCTTTGAAGATAAACAATTCAACTGGTAAACTGATTGTAGATAACATTCAATTTCAACAAGAACAAAGAACAAGAAGCTTGGAAAATGGAAGCTTAGCTTGCGACTTGCCATGCACGCATGCATGCAGTGCTGCCAGGAAGATTTTAACGAAGTACCGACAGTTGGGATTTCAACCTAGCCAGTTTGTACTAAAAGTCAAGTTGAAACTGTATTAGAATGTAATATAGATTCTAAAAGTAAGGTTACGGGGTTGATTTGAGTGATTAGTTAACAAAAATGTAAATGTTGAATTGTTATGTACGTATTTTGTAAAACAAATATTCTTTGAAGTATTTACGGGAATGTGTCCCAAGATCCCTAGAATATGCTACAATATTCCTAGACAGATATGATGAAAAGAACATTCATAGCAGTAAAGTATTTACGCTGAGAATATACTAGGGATATTATTTGGGGAATATGAGTTGAAACATATCCTCAGCATGTGCTCGAGTTATGAATATGCTTTTGATTGCTATGTGGGCTGCAGGCCAACTGACAAATTTTTACAAATATTAAGGAAAATAACTGACTTATTATGCGCTGTAGGGTATATTAGCCGTTCTTCCTGGATTCTGGATTGCATTCGAAAACACTCTGCGGGTGCAGTCAGTGGCGGATGCAGAGTGATAGACTTGGGTGAATAGAGTGCTGCTCGATTTCGGACGGCTTGCGGAGAAAATTCTAGGTCTGTTTATATTTGGTTCGAAATGTGTGAAATTCAACATCTTGAGTTGACGTACATCGGGCGATCGTACTGGCACTTTTATAAAATAAATCGTCGTTGGCAATAGATATAAATTGATTTTCTGAATTTCGTACCAACTGCATATCCTAACTTATACATAACGTAGGCATGTCTGTAACAATTTCCATTATTTATTATTTATTTTCATTCAACTTTTCGTCGAGGACTTTTCAATCAATATTTATTTTACAAATCTTAAAACCTGACATCACACTACTAGGATAATACAATATCAAATGATAACATATACTGTAAGTTAGGAAAGTAAATACCATTTAACGTACCAACTAATACGACACAACAGTCTGTTTATCACTATTACCGATTTTTAAAGTTGGGAAGCTGCATACACTTCTTGGTAAATGAATCGAAGGTTTTTTTTAACGTGTATAATGGAGGATGTTTTCGAACGCAATCCTGTATGTGGGAATCAAATTTTGTGCTACACTTCAATGCTTGCCTTTTTTATTATATATTTATTTTATCGCCCTTTAATTAAATGCAAAATGGCAAGCAGTTTGAAATCGTACAAAATTTGGGAATGTTTTCTATCATCTCTACAAAATAATCAATTTTATAACATCGATTTTTCTTATGTTGTGCTACTCTCCGATGCTTGCCTTTTTTATTACGTACTTATCTGACCGCCCTTTAATTACATGCGAAATGGCAAGCAGTTTCAAATTATACAGAGTTTGCGATTTTTTTTTACAACTCTATTTCTTGTTTATAATAAGATGATTTTATTATACATGCTTGCCTTTCGGGTTGTGACATTGTTTTATTACGAAATTAATGTTTCTCTTTGTTTGAAGCAATTCGGGATCATGCAAATTATGTGCAAAAATTTTACAAGATGTTCCGGAAATTTCGTACCGTTAAGCTAACGACCGGCGCTTGCCAATTTTTGTAGCGTCATATTTTGATATGAACTTTCATTTTTCTTATTGGCAGGTAGTTTGAAAACATGCAATTTATAATTTTTTTTTTCGGTTTTTCGTGACATTTCAAACTACGCCGGTCACTTGTAATCGCTTGCCTTTCATTATTCAAGCTCCATTAAGTGTAAATGAGCGTGTGTTACAATGGCAAGCGGTATAAGATCATGCAAAAACTTAAAAATATTGTACGAATAAAAACGCGTTTTCAAATATGGCCGTCAAGCGTCCGGAGATTCGGACCCACTATTCCTGGCTCAATTGTGGGCCAACTATCGACCATCAAAAAGGCAAGCGGAATAAAATCATACACTTCCATCTGTCATGCTCTCACGGTCTAAATAGTCAAGTTGGAAATTTTACTCATTCACGTGTACTAACCATCTAACCGAATACTTACCTGGAAAAAGACCTGGCTGCTGCGTGGCTTGAACTCTCGACCTTTTCTATGGAGATATTATTGTCGACCACTGTTACGCTCTACGGCACGGAGATAAATGTTTTTAAGAAGGAGTTGGGTGCTATAGATGTGATGACTTCAAGTTAGTTTTGTTCGAGATAATATTAAAATTTCAGAAAGTTCAGTAACAATGAAAATATATTCGAAAAAACACTAAAGGATCACACTGTCTCATGTGATGGCGGTTTTGGAATATCAAACTTGCTGTGCAAAAAATTCTGTATGTAATTTTCTGTTAATTAAATTCACCACATGTCGATGTTTCAATTTTTCCAAATTTTTTAAGGAATAATTCATTATGAATATTCCATTACCAATATTGATATATGTATGAATCACTTCTCGTCGGCTTCTAATGATCTACAAGGCTCAGATACGACCTGTCTTGAAATATAGTTCAGCACCAAAACATTCATTGAGGATTCTCGAATATATTCAGAGAAAGGCAATCCGTCTTGTTGGTGATTCTTCGCTCACAGACGCGCTCACTTCATTGGAACATCGTAGAAGGTTCGGAGACTTGTCTCTCTTCTATAGATATTTTCACGGTCGGTGCTCTTCTGAATTGTAATCAATGGTTCCACCCTTGGCAATATCTACACGGATGACCAGACGAGTACAGTATTCCCATCCCTCTGTTGTGAATTTGGAGACCTGCCGAACCTCTCTTGCTCAGGGATCTTTTTTCAATAGAACAGCTGAGCTTTGGAACTCCTCTTCGAGAGAGGTTTTTTCTGAGGCTTACAAACTTCAAAAATTCAAAGTGAATGTTAATTCGTATCTCCTGTCCCTTGATTCACGCGGTGTTCTTCGAACATTACAGGGCTTCCCTTTCGTGTGAATCTGCAAATAAAAAAAATCACAAAAAAAACTTCCGGAAGCGACTGCCATTAATTTAAAATAGACGTGTATTCTAAATGAGCCACCACCTAACAGCTGTCAAATAGGTAATGAACGGCTTGAAATAGTGGGAGTAGAAAATGGTATGTTACGTAAAGAGGAGGATAAATGTTCCAATTATACACGAGGAAAAATTGTGATTACAAGGTGTTAGCCGAGTGCGGTAATTGGCCTTACACCCGAGTACTACCACCATCGTGACAGCTGTAACGTAATGACTCACTTATAATTTCACAAAACACGTGGTTTGTGCATTAATATCGTCCGGCAATGGGAGTAGAAATAGCTATTTGTATAACAAGAGGGTAAATTGCTACTTTTCCTCCCGAGGATCATTCAACGGAGAAAAAGGCACTTTACTCCCATGTTATGCATATGATTTTTCCGCCTCCTGGAATAACAAATATTAAAAAAATTTTCATGAAACTAACAAATGAAATTTATAAAAGAACCAAAACTGAGAAGTAGGAACAGTATTGCACAATTAGGAGAACCAACAAAATGAAGAATTGAAACAAAAAGAAAAAAGGTCTTGACGTCGGACTCGAACCAACACCTACATTTGTAACTATAGTGAACAATGTCTGATAATAATCAACGTTTTGCGCTATGAAGGCGGTCAGGAAATTTTTGCGGAATCATGAATATAGGGAATTGACGTAGCTCTATTATAATATTTGACGTTTAACTTTTATTTTTTCAATATATTCACTTCTTGAAAATATCTTACCTTCTTTACTCATTTTTACTATTTGAAAAAATCAAGGTGTTCTATGAAATGAACGGTAAAATTTATACTTTTGAAATAGAATATAGTTTAGGTCGTCAATGCCGTATAAGTTATGCCACTGATGACGTATCAAACGTCATTTTTACTCCCTCCCTAGGGAGAAAAAGTACGACTTTAGTCCCTACAATGAGGCCAGGAAATGTATACTTTGGATAGAGAGGGGCGGAAAAAAATATTTCCTCAATTCAATAATGATCTTTTCCTAAACGTTATACCTCGTTGCCTAACAAGGCACTTTGATAGTGGTAAAAAAAAACCTGTACACATTCTGCCACTCTCATGACGAACACCTTGATTTAGTTGAGTAAGTCACTATGACATCACAATCCGAGTAATTACTCGAGATTTATAGATAATGCACTGAGTGAATATTGCATATTACACCGGAACAAAAGAAAACGAACAATGTTGGTGATAATGATATTAATAAACGTGGTTGTTCAACAATGTTGTATTAATCACAATATATCAATAAAATCAGTGAAACGGTGTAATTACAACGTTCCTGATTCATTATGTGATATCCACAAATTATCTCAATTTGCCAATACCCAAGGTGAGCAAAAATGAACTCCATTCAAGCTAACAATCAGGTTGACAGTAAACTATGTGGGAGTGTTGAGGAATAGTTGCAAATATCATTTTATTATCATGATTCATTATCATGAAAGTGAATATGCTCATTGGAACACAAGATCTGATCACGTATTCCTGAATATAGTCCTTGAGGGTATACCCACATATGAAAAAATGAATTCTGGAGTGTACCTACCCAAATCCAACAACCTGAGTCAAATTTTGAAGCATCACTTCATCTGCATTTTCTGTGAGTATACATATCTCCAGATTTCCAAATTCAGTTTCATGTTTGAAAACGTAAAAGAACAAACGATAGATATATGAATAGTTTTTTCACAAAATGCTCTTATTCTTTCAAGAGAGATGAAAATATGCTCCAGTAAGGCCACCAAGCAAATAATAACAATGTTTACAGGTTTTTTTTCTTCACAAGATCAAAAGAATTTACTGATTTAATGAACCAATAAAAAATACGCCGTGATAAGTGCTATGAATAACTATAAAAAACAGAGGCCATCGAAATAATTTCACACTTGGGAGATCCAGCAAAAAAATTAATATGAAAAGTGCGGTGAGATTTCATCAGAAGATAAATATTCTGAAGATTTATGCCTTCTTCATAATATATACCAGAAGTGAAAACGGACTTGCAAATTGATGAATCAGTGTTGTATTTATTCCGAACGACTAGGAAATTATGTTTTATCTTCAAAATGGCATGAACCAGTTGGGTTCCACGATAAAAAACAAAATTAGATCGTTGTAAATGAAATGTAACAGGTAGATGTATTTTGTCACCAATGCCCCCTTTTTCCCAATGTCATGACTTCCGTAGTTACCTAATACGTGACCTTGTTATGTCACATATAAGGTCACAGTGTATTAACTTGTGATGCACATAAAACGCATAATGTACACACTTACTCACCTTAGGTTTATATAACTGTTCTGTTCTTTTTGATACAGTTATTTTACATATAAAGTGTGATATCACTTTGATATAATTATTATTACTTAACCGTTATATTCAGTTGATGATACAATTAATATATTCTCATAATGCTTTCATGAAGCTGTGATACTCGACCTCACGGTCTCGTTTGACAATCTCACTTAGAGTACAATAAAAATTCTTTTGCAAGAGTTGCATGTAAAATATCTACATTCATAAACAGAAATTGAACTTTATCGAATCAGTCTGATGAAAATAAAAAGAGTGTTATCTACTCCAGTAGAGTTCAAAAGATTTATTTTTTGCAAATTAAATTTGAAATGTCTACTAAGCTAGCATTTTCAAAGTAATAGTGTCCAAACTTTTAACATTAGGAGTAGTGGGAGAAAAATAAATGAAAGTGGAAACATAAATGATATCAATAAAAATGTACTTTTTCTATGAATTGTACAAAATATAAATAAATACAATAAAATAAAAACATTCTGTGAACACAAATTAAAATATTCTCATCCAAAATAAATAAATGATTGAGAAAAAACCTTACTATTCATTGAAATATATTATTTTAACTTGAATTTTTTTCTTCTCTGTCAAACCTTTGTTTGGTCAGTCTGAACCACTCGCTTATGTATCCTTGAACATCACATAGGTTTTGTGTTGAGTAACCATTAATTATGTCTGTGAAATAAATGAATCTTCAATAAAAAGTAAATTTATTCCAATTGAATGTTCTTAAATATCCAATTAAACAACAGAAAAAATTAAATCCTTCAGAAAAAATTTTTCAAGATCTTGATAAAAGAGTTTTTTACATAATGATGTTCGCCAAATATGAAATACTTGTCAATGTTTTAATTTACTACGACTACTTTGCACTTGCATTAGAGGCAATTTTAGGTCTTTTAGATATAGAAAAATATAAATACTACTCTGTCACTTACGTTACATGCATGTACACAGACACACAAGCTCACTCAATCTAAATCGTTCTAAAATGTGAGTATCATTGAAATCACCGGTTGTATGGATGGGGTCAAAGGACCTCTTAGGTTAGGAAGTTAACGAATACTATGTGACTTTTCTGTGATTGATAATTGATGTCGCCAATCCCTGTCTGATTCAAGGAAAAAAATTATTATTTCAACTGACCGTAATAAAACTAATAATGAATTGAATTGATGAAATACAAATAACGTTTCAAATCATAGACAAACATAAACAAAGAGCTATACATAACCACAGTTCAGACAACCAGCCTTGCCTGCCTTATAGCGAATTGTTTTGGTAGAACTCGTACCGAGGAGCCAGTGTATTTCTCTCTATTTTCAACGTTTTCCATATTTCTGATAGAAATATAACGTAATTAAATTATGTAACAATCATTACCTTGATTTCATTTATATCATTGTGGCATCTCTGAACTTACATTCAAGTTATGTAAAAACCTAAAAAAAAATCACGTTAAGGTAACAATAATGTTTACTGGGTCAGAATTCGAATATGCTGTGAAAATTATAGCAAAAATACATCTTTATGGAAAATTCATGCCATATCAAATGCCATGCGTGCTTCTTAAAAATTTGTTTGTTTTCATTTTATGCCATCCATTTCACTCTTCTGCGGTACCGGTCTTATTTGTGGAGTTCGGCACTAAAACTTCCACTAAACCAAGTTGACAACATTCACTTCATCTACATACCCAATCACTATATTTTTATTGTCATACTCATCTTTCTCCAACGGAAATGTTACAAATGTCCCTTTCTTGGGAGAAATTTTAACTATTTCCGAGGTATAGTCTATACGAAGCCAATTCAAATGGCATAAAACTAAATAGTTACCGAACGTCGGCAGTTTGTATGGCATCAGCGACGTGGTATAAAAAAGTTTTTATTAATTATTATTTTTATGTGGGAGGTTTCATATGGCATTAACTAGTAAATTTCTCAGACCCGGTACATTAGTCTTTCATTCAGCTGTTCGAATTGACTTCGTATAGACTGTATGTTTATTATTTTATTATTCGAAATCAGTCGAAATTATTCCAAAAAATGGACATAAAATGCATATATGTGCGAGAATAATTCTTGTGTATCAAGTAGGCAGTGTAAATAGACGAACTTCATGAAGTCCTCGCAGTTCTAGCTTCGTTTGAATGAATGTGTTCAGCATCCCAATCTACAATCTCAGTTGTGTGCCACGACTATCATTGCGGATAAGCAATGTTTGGACTAATAACTGAAATATTAGCGGCATTTTCTATGATGTGGTAGGTAACTGTAACATCCAGTTAGGGTTAAGTTGTTTTGGAAAACAACATTTAGTATTTGTTCCGTAGTTTTCTGGGTTTGTAACCTACCACAATCTGAAAAAATAAGAATTAATATTGGAATCTATACAAGTGTAGAAGGGTAGATTTTTAATCTACCCCAAAAGGTAGCTGCGTCTACTGAAAAACAGTTCTTTCAGGATAGAACAAGTGCAATTAGTCTGCAACTTCTCGTATATCTCAAATTTTGCCTATGAACGAAATAATAAGAACTAATATATGTATGAAAATACATGTCTTTTACGTTTCGGAAACAAATGTCAATTGCGAATATTGCCAACAAGAGATTTTTGCATTTGAACAGGAATTTCCGTATAAGTTCTGAGAAAGGAAGCGGATTAGTTTTCGAAACGTTAACTATAATATTTTCATATATATATATATTAGTTCTTATTATTATTTTTTTTTGATAGGCAAAATTTGAGTTACCTATACGAGAAGTTGCAGACTAATTGGACTTGTTCTATCCTGAAAGAACTGTTTTTCAATTGGCGCAGCAACTTCTGAATATTTCATGAATTCCTACTGGTAGGATGGCTTTTCTACTAGATGAGAAAGAGGTTGGAAATGAGGTCTAGAAAGTTCTTTCCTACCTCGTCTTCTCGTGAGCAAACAATTGATCATTTTCCAACCTGAAGCATGAATGTCCGATGGATGTCCTGTGTTTACAAGACGCTGCTTTTTCGAATTCAGAAAGTGACAGTTCGTCTTATCGGTGAACTCGTTCACTTTTCTAAAGCACCATTGAAAATTTTGTTGACCCGTTGTGTACCCTCTTTCCACCCTTTTCATAGGAACTTGGGTTATCATTGCTCACCGGACGGCTTTTGAACAGAATGACCAAGCTCAGGAATTCGCTACCGATTTTGTGTGACAATACATTCTTAATGGCCAAACCCCAATGTGCTATTCTAGGTGTGATAAATATGTCCCCAGACGGATTCAATTATCCATTGAATACATGTAATTGTCCTCAAAGTGGACCCCATAAATCATTAAGTAATCCGCCTTATTCTATACAAGGTATTTGATATTACGCTCACAATTGGGATCTCGGAAACTATACCAGATAGAAAGTCTGAGGAACTATTCCTTGACTCTTTCTTCTCCGAAACAGATGAAGGAGGAAAAACAAAACGAAGTGAATTTTTTTTACAAAAATTTTTTTTATAGGTACATATATCATTTATGGACGTAGGATTCACGAAAAGAAAGAGTATCAAAAAAAGCTAGTGCTCTCGTATATGACGTGACTGGCACACATGGAAGTTAATTTTTCTTGCTTGATTCATATACCAAACATACGAAACTCGAAGCGAATAGATAGACTTCATTGAAAATTTCTACACAATGAAGCAACAATAAAAATATTTCTTCCAAGCCCAGACACGATAGTGGTTCGCTCAGAGAAACTCATGTATTCAGTGAGCAAATGGATGGCTTATGAAACACTTTCACCAGATACATCAAACTTCGAAAAAATAAATTTTAGCCCGAGAGTCCACGACACTAAACCTTCAATGACAGGGCTCTCGAAAGTCATACATATAATTCGTCATTTCATTCATAGGAGAACACAAAATGACACTTCTGCCATGCCTAGGACCGGTCAACGCTATAAAAAAAAAACAATTTTTTTTATTTAGGTTTCTGTCATAATGAGTCTCCCGTATTGTGATTGTTTCTCCGAACAGGGGAAAGGAAGGATTATATGAAAAAGCAGTGCTGCCTTCTCCAAACAGTGGACAACATGTCGGCAGCAGCGTTTGAAAGTCACCCTGCGCGCAACCGATTTTGCGTTGAAATTGGGTTTTATCAGCAATCAGCGGGTTCTTTTCGATTTCTATTATAGAAATACACCAGCCACTACCTCGACTGATGAATTTTACGTTCATTGATTGAGTATAAACCAACACTTAAGATTGCTGAAAAATCGAAAAACATTGCAAAAAATATGCAATTTCTTCTGTTTAAACAATAGCCCGCAGCGAGCTATTGTTGAGAAATTAATCGAAATAAGTAGTAGTAACAGATGAAGTCCATAACGGTCCAAAAAACTTTGCAGTTAGTTATATAATTAAATTATATGAATAGCTAGACCTAGTCTTTATATTCAACATCAGTTTCCTTCTTCTGATGAGACAATGACGGTTCAAGTATCTCAAGAACGATTTTTTGCCTCAATGGAAAAAAATAAGCTCCCTGATTCATATCCTGCAAAAAAATCAAAGCGGCAACTTTTACGGTTGAGCATGCTGAAGAAAATGCCAATGTACTGATTGTGAACACCTCTACCTCTTCATCATTTGACGCTCGTTTTGTCGTTCTGGTGCTGTTGACAGCGTTAGGATCATCGAAATCGTACACAAATCAGAAGAGGAAGTACTGCTGAAAAGTGTATTCAGCGAGGAGTCTGAAGGTGAGAGGAGCAGCCGAAAACAAATTGTTTCTACACGGGTTCACTGGCTATGACACGACGTCATCCCTCTTCAACGAAGGAAAAACCAAATTTCCTCAGATTTTTCAACGAAACAAAGAACTGATTAGCCTCTTCAAAGATCCGAATGCCAAAGTACAAGACCTCGAAGACGCTGGAGTACGGTTTCTCGTTGCTTTGTATGGTGAAAACGTGAAGAAGGAAACCTTGGAAGATATCTGGTACCAACGGTTTGCAAAATTATCAGCAAAGAACAAATTCAACTTTGCTTCTTTACGCCCAACGAAGAGTGCGGCACGGTACTACACGTTCAGGACTCACCATCACATCTAAAAATAGTGTAAAATCTTCAAAAA
The DNA here is from genome assembly GCA_032362365.1 of Zygogramma bicolorata. Lineage (NCBI taxonomy): Eukaryota > Metazoa > Arthropoda > Insecta > Coleoptera > Chrysomelidae > Zygogramma > Zygogramma bicolorata. The sequence goes on along the minus strand of JAVJAQ010001645.1, from coordinate 5,336,222 downwards.
TCCCTCCGACTGGAGCTGTAAACCTGGCACGAATGGGCTCACTCCTATAACAACGGAAAAACCAGCTCCCGATGCCTGATTGAACGTCATCTTTCGCAATTTCAAGAAAGGATGTGGTGGCGCATGCGGCTACAGGAAAGGTGGGCTAAGGTGCTAAGTTGTGTGCGGATTCTGAAAAAGCGAATTCTGTGAAAATGTACCAGAAGTTGTACTCGACAGCGAGAATGAAAATGACGACATACTACCTGCCGTAACACAGATTCACACAGCAGACAACGGAGATGACTGTGACATTGACAATGACGACGATGATGACAACATAGACCGCCAAAGAAGAAGAAGAAATGAACGAATCAACCTCGGATAGGAACATCTATAGATTAGGCCTACTGCGGATCTCACAATTGAAAACAACGCGCTGTTAGCTCTACATTCTGTTGGTGTGAAAATGAGTTGGCTTTTTGAACGTCATTATTTTGTGGTGGATCGTTATTTATTCCGTAGTTTTCTGGGTTTGTAACTCACCACAATCTGAGAAAATAAGAATTAATATTGGAATCTATACAAGTGTAGAAGGGCAGATTTTCAATCTACCCCGAAAAGTTGCTGCGTCTATTGAAATATAGTTCTTTCTGGATAGAACAAGTCCAATCAGTCAGCAACTTCTCGTATAACTCAAATTTTGCCTATCAAAAAAATAGCAAGAACTAATATATATATGAAAATACTTATCGTTACCATTTCGGAAATTAAATCCGCTTCCGTTGTTCTAAATTATCAGAACACATTCTTACTGCCGATGGAGATCACACAGTAGAATGGAACTACACTAAAATTTTAAGGAAGTAATGGCAAGAAACGTAAATTAAAGGAATCTGTTTTCATCATGCTGTCTGGTGAAGAATGCATACTATGAGTTCGCTTGATATGGATCGCGGATGGCTGCCCCTGTTGAAGGACAAAATGTTATGTCAAATTTGAAATAATTTGACAAATGTCAATTACGAAAATTGTCTACACGAGATATCTGCATTTAAAGAGGAATTTGCCTATAAGTTTCGAGAATCTGCCCTTCTACACTTATATAGATTCCAATATTAATTCTTATTTCTTCAGATTGTGGTAGGTTACAAACCCAAAAAAATATGGAACAAAAAAAATTAGCTTTGGAATCCACAAAATGTAAGGATTATGCAAGTAATAGATACAAAACAACAATAATCAATAATTAGGTAACGAATAGCTACAAATCATTTCTCGAAATGAGAAAAACGGGGACTTTGACGATCTTTTGGAAAAGTATTCACGTTTCGTCCGCTGTAACTCACCACCCGTTAGATTTACGAAGAAACGTGGAAACTAAAAAATTTTAAGGAATTTCGTCTTCTTAAAATTTGATTTGAACTTTTTTGTCGTGGCGGATCGCGTGCACCTTCCTCAAGGTAGAAAATTTGGATTTCATCAGGGTCCTCAACCTAATAACCTATCCCAAAACCAGAATCACTTCACCTCTTGCACGGCAAAAACCACCATTGACTGGAGTATGAGACAGACGATGAAATAGACCCGTCTCCACCCACGAGATGGTATGTTTGTGCGCACGTTTCTATAAATATTGTTCATATTGTTTATTCCGAGGGATAAATCGTAACAATATTGTTGTAATCCGTTTTGAGATTCACACTCTTTTGGCCTTCAATGATATGAACCATTTCTAAAAAATAATCTTTTTGCTAACATCGCAATTTTCGGAATAGTATGCGAAATACCCGGTATATGCGACTCAAAATCTGATCTATCGATCTCTCACCTCCGCAAAGATATCGAACCGTGAGTGATAAAACACGAATTCGTTCAAGCGCATATAATCAAAGTGGCCTTGGAAGAATATTCCAACGGCCGGCCACGGTTCGATCCGGATACTCGGCTCACAAAACGGAACAGTTGCACGGATAATGTGTGTCAAAATCAGCGATCGGGGTATCAAAACAAGGATATGGAACTGTAATCATTTATCAGTTACAACTAGTAATTAACGGATCCAGCGACGGTTGCGTATCCTTATAGATTTCTGAAGGCGATTCTATGAAAGTGTATGCAAATGCGTTAGATGGAAATTTTGTTTGTGAGGCCGGTAGGTACTACCATAAGTAGTCGGTACTATTGAAGGATCCGAGTAAGGTTACGAACATGCCATGAGGCAGAGACTCCTATGAAAGAAGTAATGACGAATAGTTTTAACGATGAATTTCTACTGAAGATACCAACCTTGTTACCGAAACGCGCGTCGAGTGCAGGTAATACCAGTTTGGTGTTAGTGTAGTAATCGGAGGTTATATCCCGACACAGTCTTGGATTTGTCAATAGGTCATATAAGCCGCGGCCAAAGGGCGGCAGCGTCCTAGGGGCGGCAGATTTTAGAGAAAGCTTATTTTATTCAAAATATATAATTGATAATGGAAATAATATAAAAATCAAAAGTCAAATAAGTCAACGGTTGTCTAATGGTTTTTTATACCGATACGTTAAATTCAAATTATCGAAGCTCTTCATTGTATCAAGAAAAAAATATTTCTTTGGCTCTTCTCTACCTAGAAGCAGATAATGATCACCATAAATTATGATGATGATGATATTATAGATGATTTGCTATATATAAATCATGCAAAAGATGGGTTATCTTGGAGAAAACATGCGCCCCCAAAAAATGTTCGAACAAGAAGTTGTAATAGGAGACGAAGTGTTTCGAGCTACTATGGCCCACAGGCGATTCGTATTCTTGCTTCGTTATCTTCGTTTTGACGACGTAAATACCAGAGAAGAAAGAAGAATCTTGGACAAACTTGCACCAATCAGAAATATTTTTGACCAATTCAATCAGAATTGCAAGCTCAATTATATTCCTGGATCTTACTTGACATTGGACGAGATGCTTTTTGCATTCCGTGGACGTTGCGGATTCCGCATGTATATACCGAATAAACCCGCCAAATATGGCATAAAAGTGTTTGCCTTGGTGGATGCCAGATGTTTTTACACGGTGAATATGGAAGTCTATGTTGGAACTCAGCCTCCAGGACCATATCGCGTTAGTACCAAAACCACCGATTTAGTGGAAAGAATGTGTGAGCCTGTGTCTGAAACGTCTAGAAATATAACCATGGATAACTGGTTCACAAGTTACGAAATTGTAAAACGCATGCTGGAGAAGCACAAATTAACAATTGTTGGAACAATTCGCAAAAACAAAAGAGATTCCGAAAGAACTTCTTGATCCCAGCAGGCCACAGTACTCGTCTATGTTTGCATTTTCCAAATCCATGACTTTGGCCTCATACATACCAAAAAAAATAAAATCGTGACTGTGTTGTCATCTTTTCACTATGATGACTCTATTGACGAAGATTCTGGAGATGCCTGTAAGCCCAATATTATAACTTTTTATAATATTACAAAATCGGGCGTAGACTCAGTCGACCAAAAATGTGCAGCATATAATGCAGGCAGAAACACTCGCAGATAGCCAATGGTCATTTTTTATAATTTGCTCAACATTGCAGGCATCAACTCGCACGTGATATATAAAAATAATGCAAGTGAAGACGGCATGATTTCAGAGCGGAGATTGTTTCTGAAAGCCATTGGCTTAGCCTTGGCAAGAGAAAACATGCTAATAAGAGCAAGAGACCCTCATTTACAAAAAGAGATCAGAAGTATTGCACAAAAATTAAGTGGAATACATGAAGATCCAGCGCCTCCGAGTCGAAATACACGAGGTCGTTGCGCCTACTGCCCACATCGCAAAACGAGGTATTCTTGTGTCAAATGCCAAAAATGGCTATGTTTAGAGCATGTCAAACCGATTTGCAGAGAATGCAATGAGAATTGAAATCAGTATTAGGTTGTTTTTTTTCTGAATGTTAGAGAAATACAGTTTTGTTAACAAAATGTTATGTCAAATTTGAAATAATTTGACAAATGTCAATTACGAAAATTGTCTACACGAGATATCTGCATTTAAAGAGGAATTTGCCTATAAGTTTCGAGAATCTGCCCTTCTACACTTATATAGATTCCAATATTAATTCTTATTTCTTCAGATTGTGGTAGGTTACAAACCCAAAAAAATATGGAACAAAAAAAATTAGCTTTGGAATCCACAAAATGTAAGGATTATGCAAGTAATAGATACAAAACAACAATAATCAATAATTAGGTAACGAATAGCTACAAATCATTTCTCGAAATGAGAAAAACGGGGACTTTGACGATCTTTTGGAAAAGTATTCACGTTTCGTCCGCTGTAACTCACCACCCGTTAGATTTACGAAGAAACGTGGAAACTAAAAAATTTTAAGGAATTTCGTCTTCTTAAAATTTGATTTGAACTTTTTTGTCGTGGCGGATCGCGTGCACCTTCCTCAAGGTAGAAAATTTGGATTTCATCAAATGTGCAGCATATAATGCAGGCAGAAACACTCGCAGATAGCCAATGGTCATTTTTTATAATTTGCTCAACATTGCAGGCATCAACTCGCACGTGATATATAAAAATAATGCAAGTGAAGACGGCATGATTTCAGAGCGGAGATTGTTTCTGAAAGCCATTGGCTTAGCCTTGGCAAGAGAAAACATGCTAATAAGAGCAAGAGACCCTCATTTACAAAAAGAGATCAGAAGTATTGCACAAAAATTAAGTGGAATACATGAAGATCCAGCGCCTCCGAGTCGAAATACACGAGGTCGTTGCGCCTACTGCCCACATCGCAAAACGAGGTATTCTTGTGTCAAATGCCAAAAATGGCTATGTTTAGAGCATGTCAAACCGATTTGCAGAGAATGCAATGAGAATTGAAATCAGTATTAGGTTGTTTTTTTTCTGAATGTTAGAGAAATACAGTTTTGTTAACTTTTTTCGTATTTTGTACAAAATGTTTTATTTTTATTTTAGCATTGGTTTATTTTAGTTGAAATGTGTTAAAAATAAAATAAAGAAAGATTTTCATGTATCAAATAGTTTTATTTTATATATATATATATATATATATATATATATATATAATACAATACATAGATAGATCTTCTTTATTAGTTCTTTTAAAGATTCCTTCTCAGGTATAAGTATATTTCAGTTATATTACAAAATGTATTTCATGTTTTTGTTAACATGTGAGTGTTAGGCATTTAGTAAATACATTTTTTTAATGTGTTGTTGTACTTATTCAATTTATTGCCACACACAAAAAAATGTGCCCCCCCCCCCTGAAATTTTTACTGGCGGCGCCCATGGATACGAGTGTTAAAAGTGGCGTTTTATTTTGTGAGTGGGGAATATTGCGAAACGAGCGTTAGCGAGTGGAGCAACCCCAGTTTATTTCGAAGAAAAATCGAAGTTATGGAAATCATCAACACTGTGGTCTAAATTCTCTATGATAAAAGCTGAACTGAAAATCAAGGAAAACGTGGATATAAGTAAATACCATAAATTAGTCGCATTTTTGAAACGAAAAAGTGTCGGATACCGTCCGAAAAAATCGAAAATTCTGACAAGGGAACAGATTGACAGATTTTTAAATGAAGCTCCCGATACCAAATATCTTATGATTAAAGTGGCAACCATTTTTGGATTATTTGGAGCGGGCCGTCGTGAAGAACTCTGCAAATTGAGCGTAGATGACATTGAAGAAACTATACAGTCATTACTAATTCATATTTCGGATACCAAAACCAACATTCAAAGAAGTTTTTGCATCGTTGGACACTACGTGAATTATTACCGTGAATATGCTGTATTACGCCCAACTTCTGTTGCTCACCGTCGATTTTTTCTGAATTACTCTTACTACAAATGCACTATTCAACCAGTTGGAATAAATAGTTTTGGGAAGATGCCTTCCACTATTGCTGAATTTCTGAAATTACCAGATCCGCAGCAGTTTACCGGCCATTGCTTTCGAAGATCTTCAGCATCTCTGTTAGCGAATTCAGGAGCAAATTTGACTACAATAAAACGATATGGCGGGTGGAAGTCCTCAACTGTAGCTGAGGGTTATATCGAGGATTCCATTGAAAATAAAAATAAAATAGCTGAAAAAATGTTTCCTGGTATAAGTTCTAGTTCTCTCCCAGCATTATTTGACCATCCCACTTCAATAATAGCACCATCATTGATTGGCGATGAAGCTTCTGCAGTTACTTCGTCAGTTAATATCATAAATTGTACAAATTGCCAAATACATATTTATAAGTAATTTTGATTCTGATTGTTATAATAGTATTAATATCTGATTGAAGTGTTTCTATTAGAGAGATCTATATTACTGAGTATCCATACTAGCGTCTAGCGACAGATGGACATTTTGGCTCCCGAGCAGTGTACATCTGTCGCTAGACGCTTTTAGTATCCATCCTCTCATCTGTCATTTTACTTTTAACACTAGTGTTAAAAGTACTTTTAACACTAGTGTTAAAAGTGATTTTGTGAAAACGTCAGTTTTTAGTTCATGTGTCAATGAATTAAAAACGTCATTTTTAATGTCAGTTGTACAAAAAAATTTATTTTAGAAAGGTACATGAGGTGGCAGAAATAAAGTGGCCTACACTCGAAAAAAATATAAATCCAGTACTTATCCCAAGTGCACCAACTTTGCTCTGTTGAAATGTGTGCTGCACATCCTTTTTCGATTTTCGAAATTTTACTTAGCAAATGACTTGAGTGTATGATGATTTGATGAAATCCCGAGACCACATGTTGGATTATTATACACGTAAACGTTTGCTTGGAAGCGAAATTTTGAAAATTATGAAAATGATTATTATTTCCAGAAAAATTGTTAACTCAGGAAATTTCAAAATCGAATAGAGGAACAATATAGTACCTGAAAAGTTAGTAATAATCCCGGTTTATTCTGATCAGTTCAATCGGTTGAACAAGTCTAGTGCAAATAATTGGTGTAAAACTCTGTAAAAGCAGTCTAGCCCTCAAGTTTTACATGGGCTATCCGCATTGGGGGAAATAATCTCTAGAAAATGACAAATGACGAGCAAAGATCTTCTGTTGATATGTGTATGTCATTCAAATGACCAAACATGAATCATGTTCAGAACGAAGCAGCTACATGCTATATGACACAATAACTCATAGCACTATGCTATTAGTTTTCAGTGATAAAAAGAAAAATTGAAACTCTCACCCGGAGATGGGAAACATTGATAATTCTCGTGCAGCTTTTTTCGATGATAGATCTTCAAAATTGATCACAAAGCACCCAGTGCCTTATGAACATTTAAAACGTTTGATTGGTTTTTCTACCATGATTATTGTACTACATTAGGTTTTTTATTAATATATCTTACAGGATCTATCATCTCGAAGGAAGCCGAATGATAATTCTTTTGTCTTTCTTTGTTTCCTTCCAACAATATTGATGGTGGGCTATTGACTTCCCAAAGTTACCTTATGGCCTTCTTGTCTGAATGTGACCTATCGGATTCAATCATTTGTCAGAAGTGAAAAGCGATCATCTTGTTTTCTTCTTAAACGCCTTTCGTTTCCGAGACCCTTCAACATTACAGGGTTTAGTGTGGCTTACACTTTTCAAAGATTTTGATACATATCTCATTTGTTTCTCTTCGTAGTTTTTTTGGGTTAGTAACCTACCACAATCTGAAAAAGTCAATATTTGATATTGGATCCTATTGATAAATTATTGGCGCCCAACGTGGGACCAAAAATGAAAAATTTTGCTGAACCACTGCCACTTACCAATTCGAATCTATGTTTCCAAAACTAATTCATAGGGGTGGCGTTCCTTTGTTTAATCTTTGAGGATCAACTCTTGATATTTTCATTGAAAATCGATCTAATGCTATGTCTGAGAATAGGCAAATATGCAAATTTGCTCCTGCTGAAAAATATCTTACCAGGTAACAGGGCAGATTACGTAATAATATCATTTTTATTAGAATTGGAAAATGATATATCATTAATTATATCAGGTACATCTCCAATTCTTCTTTTATTTTAAAAAATCACAGTTGAATATAATCGAATATCTTCAAAGTATACAAAATAGCCTTGCAATAAGTCAGAATTCAGTTTTTTTGCATGAACTGGTATATATATATATATATATATATATATATATATATATATATATATATATATATATATATATATATATTTATTTTGTTGAGATCCTGACTTTCCGTTATCGGCAATACCTGCAATTCATGGAAATTACCGCTGCAATGGTTATTTTTAGTACCTTATGTTTCATATAATTCTAGATGTTAACCGAAATGGCTTGCAATGCAATGTGAAAGATTTTTGGTTGTGATTTTGAAAATTCCCGTTATTTCATACCGTTGCTCGTCTATTTCAGACAAACGTACTCGGACCTAACGAAATCAATAAATGGTACCGAGTGAGAAATATCATTTATTTATTATTGTTCGAATGGAGTCTGAATCAGATATTTTTCTGGCCGGATTTATAACATGGGCAATGCTCATAACACGGTCCTAAATGACCAACTCGGCAGTACCATAGGGTTGACGTGTATCCCTACAGATGAAATTACAGATGAACTAATGAACGAAATTAGGTTTATCGGCCCCTATCCGAAACAATTATCTGCCTCCTGGAAGCATTCGGAAGAGTCAATGGTTCTTGATAATTGATTTTCAAATCTGTTTTCCCAACTTTTAACCATGCAAACGGGGCACGACCCAGCTCTTCAGGTTGACTGACAGTCATTTTCCAAATAGCACAAGTACGTCCAGTGGACGTACTGCATATGTACGGTGAGGATGCATTGTACGTATTTAGGACGTACTTTTGTCTCCGACAGACGTACATAAGACCTCCCTGCGACTTACCGTTTCCGCATAGTCGGTAATCCCAGGTACGTACTTTTCCAGTCCACACAGGACCTGAAATGTACAGAAAGGGGAACTGTTTGGGACATTCCGAAAACGTACATTTTCCATTCTGTATGCGCTATCCCAAGTAGAACAAACATATTTGACCAATATTGGTTCAATATTACGGGAATATTAACCTTATATTGTGGATGATATCAATAGTGGCCACAAAAAAATGTAAACATTCGGCGATAAACAACGTAATGATATATCATATGATATCACTTAATGAATCTTAGTTTTCATATTCGGGATTATTCATTTCTTTTTAATTAAATAGTCAAGTTGGAAATTTTACTCATTCACGTGTACTAACCATCTAACCTAATACTTACCTGGAAAAAGACCTGGCTGCTGCGGGGCTTGAACTCTCGACCTTTTCTATGGAGATATTATTGTCGACCACTGTTACGCTCTACGGCACGAAGAGACTTGTTTTTAAGAAGGAGTTGGGTGCTATGGATGTGATGACTTCAAGTTAGTTTTGTTCGAGATAATATCAAAATTTCAGAAAGTTCAGTAACAATGAAAATATATTCGAAAAAACACTAAAGGTCTCATGTGATGGCGGTTTTGGAATATCAAACTTGCTGTGCAAAAAATTCTGTATGTAATTTTCTGGTATTTAAATTCACCACATGTCGATGTTTCAATTTTTCCAAATTTTTTTAGGAATAATTCATTATGAATATTCCATTACCAATATTGATATATGTATGAATACACTAAGTGATCACTCTCAAAATCCCAATACCCCTTGAACCGAAAGGGACCCAATACGTACGTACTCGGGAGGTCCAAACAGTATGTACATACTAACAGAAATGTAGAAAATGAAAGGAATCCAATCCGTACGTACTTGGGAGGTCCAAACAGTATGTACAAAAAAGTACGTCAACGAGACGTCCAGATAGTATGTACATACGATTTCCAAAAATGTACGTCATTACTATGTCCCGCAAACGTTTCGAAAGATACGTATCTGAAAGGGACTCAATATGTACGCACCTGGAAGGTCCAAATAGTACGAACATAGTTCTTCCAAACATGTACGTAAATGATACGTCTGAGCAGTACGTACATGGGATTCACAAAAAAACACGTCATTGGTATGTCCCTAATTTATTCCGAAAAGTACGTACCTGAAGAGGAATTAATGTAAACGTATCAGGGACACTTAATAAAGTAGTAATATAGTACTTCTAAGCATGTACGTTTTTATTACATTCCGATTGGAACGGGACCAAGTATGTACCTACATGGGACGTCTAACCAGTACATACATGGTACATCCGGTAATGTACGTTCTTCGAATGTCTCCTATACGTCCCGGGACGTATCGACGTAACTGGGACATAAATGGTTCGTCTTCAGGACGTCGTGTGCTATTTGGGTTGATATCTTAAGTTGAGCAGCGCCGAGCGCGGTTAGTACTTGGATGGGTGACCTTATATAGGAAAAGACCGCGTCGAAAGCCCATACAACTGCAGCAGAATAGCATAATATATCAATGAGCACAGGATATATTGAGGATATGCCGTCTGTCGGAAGGGACGTAAAGCCGGCAGTCCTGAGTTCATAGATGCTGGGCTCGTAAAAATCCCAACCTCTGTGTTGAAATACCACAGCAGAATTTGCGGTTGGGGGAAATGTGCCGAAGTTAAATAAACAAAACAATGGAAAAAAACATGAAAACTATGTCACTTGATCTTTTTGATGATTCTGGTGCCCATCCCACTTGAATCTGCTCTGCTTTCATTAATTTTCATAAAATTATTGATCCATTTCCTAAGTACAAGATTTGATTGTCCTTAATAGGACTCTCAATCAGATTTGAAAATACATCGTGTAATCAATGATGAACGAGAATATATTTGCAATGGAATGTTGCCAAGGATAACGTAGTGCTTCCGCTGTGACATAAACAACATTCTCGACTTATATGATTTCCTTTCAAGAATTGATCGATTCGATTCTCTTCATGAGGTACCTGGAAAAATTCAAGTCAATTCATAGATGATTTTTCGAGATATATATATATATATATATATATATATATATATATATATATATATAGAGAGAGAGAGAGAGAGAGAGAGAGAAATACGGAATGTTGTTGGGGATGCAGTCAAATTAATGGGCTGTTGTTTGAAGAATACTCTCTGTTATCTGGTCGAACTTTCGAGAATGTTTATTCCCTTTATCAAGACATCTACAAAATTTTAACCATTATAAAACAGGTGTATAGTAAGAAATCAGATGTAAACTGAGACACAGAAAACTGATACTTTTCCTCATTTGAAAAAGAGTCACACATTGCATTGAACATTACATATGTATGTATAAAAATGTATAAAAACTTATTTTAAAACAATTTTTGAAAAAATTAAAATTTCACCGGCACGTGCTCGGAGGTGGTTACCAAAAGAAAGGAAATATTTGAAATTTGAACTGGAGGAATCAGCTCCAATTTTAGAATGTAGTTATAAATGTTACTGAGGTTTTTAAGATCAGTCTTTTTGTTCATGTTGTTGGTATTCTGACTGATCTTAACAACCTCAGTAACATTTATAACTACATTCTAAAATTGGAGCTGATTCCTCCAGTTCCCCCTAAGTAACAGGTGGTGTTGTGAGTTTGGGCGCAGTGCTGAAGCTGTCGAAAACTACTCACGTCAGTTGGGAGGGAGTGGCAGCACTGTATTCAGGGTCAATTTTGCACTTCGTTTTATGGTTTGGTCATGTTTTGTGGTGTACCTTTTGGTAACCCTGACATGTCTCTGTCAATTTTCAAAATTCAAAACTTCAAATGTCTTTTCATATGTCAATTATCAAATTTCAAATATTTCCTTTCTTTTGGTAACCACCTCCGAGCACGTGCCGGTGAAATTTTAATTTTTCCAAAAATTGAATTGAAATAAGTTTTTCTACATTTTTATACATATATATGTAATGTTGAATGCAATGTGTGACTCTTTTTCAAATGAGGAAAAGTATCAGTTTTCTGTGTCTCAGTTTACGTCTGACTTCTTACTATAACCTCACGTTAGTGAGTACATTTTCTTAATGTTTTACACCTGTTTTATAATGATTAAAATTTTGTAGATGTCTTGATAAAGGGAATAAACATTCTCGAAAGCTCGACCAGATAACAAAGAGTATTATTTAAACAACAGCCCAGAAATTTGACTGCATCCTCAACAACATTCCGTATTTCTCCTTAACTAGTCAGTCAAGACTACCCTTCGCTATATATATATATATATATAAATGTGTGTGTGTATATATATATATATATATATATATATATATATATATATATATATAATATATATATATATATATATATATATTTATTTATTTATTTATTTCAGTGCCCTCATATATCAATGTGAAGAAAGAAATACAAATTCAGGGAAGTTTTATGGCGTATGGGAAAATTAGTCATACAACTTCGAGATCCTGAAACTGGTCGAGAGTACAGTAGCTCCAACCACGTATCAAGAAAATGATATCTCACTATTTGACACATAATGCTTCTAATTGTGAACCACATAAATATGGCACTTGCAAAGATCGTGTTTTTATAAACATTTCGAATAACATAGAAAAATAGCAATACTTTAAAATTGCTTTGTGAAACTTTCGATACGAAAGATGAAACGTATACCTCAATTTTGCTCGTTTTTGGGTAATAACTACAATATGAAACAATGAAGAATTAATATTGGAATCTATACAAGTGTTGAAGTGTAGAGATTTAATCTACCTCTGAAAGCAGTTGCCTTATTTTTTTTGAACTTCTTCCTATCGCTCAGCAACTTCTCATATAACTTAAATTCACCCATCAAAAAATGCAAGAACTAATATTTATAAGTATCTCATCGTTGTTAAAATTTTCGGAAAACAAATCCGAAAATTTTTCCTCGATGCTTCTTTTCGAAAATATGTCAAGGATGGAAGAGATTCGAAGAAACTTGTTGTCTTTCCAGAGGTATGATTAGGTGCAATTCAAATGCACCCATATATATGCTACCTTCCATTCCATTCTACTGTGTGAGCTCCTGCTGCAGTAAGAATGATAATTTAGCACCACAAGTCTCTCTGTCCCTAGTCCCTGATGTACATCTCATTCACACTCCCAGAAGTCTTGATGTTTTGCCGATATATTTTTGACTGCACGATGTAGTATTAGTTTTGTACGACGAGATGATCTCAATCAAGCTCGGATTTGGTCTAAATATAAACCCACACCTCTCCGTAGCTACAGAAATAGACTCGTATTCGTACTCTATCATAGGGATATATTTTTGAAATGAATTTTCTGTGTTGAATACAGAGAAGGCTTTCCTGTCACCGTGAAAATCCATTATGGCCAGCAATATATCATCATCCCTCTTTTACACCCTCTCATGATATATGCCGTTGTATTAGGGGTAAGTAATCATCATTGTTTCACAACACCATGGAGAAGAGCCAGTGATGAGCATATAGGCAGCAATACTCGATTATTTTTCCAAAACTTATGAAAAAAAAACGTCGATTATACAGTGTGATCCATCAAAAGTGCAATGAGTGGGATTTTTCATGTTCGATAACCATATTAAATGTATTCAGGCTAGTTTCGAATCATAAAGCATACAGGAAGGTCACAAAATATTCAGTGCTCCCAAATGTGAAAAATAAAATGAATTGTCATTTAAAAATTCCGTTGAAGTAATGGCCTACAATTCAGTTTTTTCGAACCATTTCCTCATTGCTGCCAAAATTAACTCACTCCAGCATTACTCCTCCCATATTGAGACGTATTTTAGAGATTCAATTGGATTCATATCTTCAAGGCAACCCTCAATATTTTGGAGAGAACCGTTGAAGCAAACTCTTCGAGCCCATGCATATTTATGTTTTTTGACCATCAATAATATTTTTTGGATATTTGATACATTTTCATAAATATTTCGATTGCGAAATTTTCACATTATTTAAAAGATCCCAAATATTCGTTAGTATTATAAAAACATGAATAAAATTGTTACTTGAATACTGCTAAATGTGGTCAGTAAATACTGCAAAATAATTGAAATGACTGAAAATATAATCCAACACAATATCCCACACAACACATGGAGATCCAGTGAATATCTTATGGATATCTATTAAGGATATTTTGGACAACCGATGGACGTACAGTTTTTATCCAAAGAATATTCAGTGGACGTCCAATGGACATTCTTAGGCCACCAACCTGTTCGTCCATTAAATATCCTTCATGGACATCCATGAGATATCCATTATGGACATCCATAAGATTTCCTTCATGGATATCTACAAGATATACTTCATGGACATCCATGAGATATCCATCAAGAACGTCCATAAGATATCGTTCATAATTCTACATAATCATTTGTGCAATTCGTTACATAGAAACCAACCTAGCTTGAGACGTGAAAAAGTACTGCACACTTCTTGGACAACGGATTATAGTCAGTAATATATCCTGTGATAAGGCACTCAACATGACCGTATGTGCAATTTAAAATGTTCTGCTAGATTGGTTTCGCTGTATTTAAAAAATGTAGACAAGCTAAGATAAACTGTTGTAGAGTGGTAGACGAACGATTAAAAGCTTATGTCGTTAATAAGAATTTTTTATTTTTTCATTACTTTTCAAACAAAATACTTGATATAGTTTAAATTTGCCAAGAGTTCTCAACAGAAAAGTTATTGATGAATTTAAATAGTTCTCAATTTGAATAACATATGAATATAGTACTCGACAATTCACTTGCTTCCTTCCAAAAGTTCACGTTCACGGTAAATGCTAATGATCACACTTTACAATTATTAACTAACACACCACTATTTTTCGTTTCTTTATAAAAACAATTATTGCACAATGCACACCACAACGCTTCAACTCAGTTCAACATAATTTTTTCAAACCGACCCAACACTCAAAGACTCTTAAAATTACGACATTTGACAGACGCCATAGACGGTTGCACGTCAGGAAACCGAGTCAAGGTGAGTTCACAATGCAGCGCTTTTGCATTTCGCGTCGCGCGACATGTCTTCTGAGGTGACGCTATATTCAAATATTATTTAAAAGGATAAAAAGTTAAATATATCAACTTTCTTACTGGAATGTCCATGTAAATGGCCCAATCACGTTGCCAATTCGTAGGGTGCCACTGCGGAAGAAACATTAATTATTTATACAATAAATGTACGAAATGGATGTCCATAAGATATCCTTCATGGATATCCATCGTGGATATCCGAAAGGATATCCATTTTGTACATCGTATGGATATTTTTTACTGGGAATACTTTGGATATCCAAAATTTGGATATCCTATGGATATCCAAAATTGGTCCAAGGCTATTCCGACATGAACTGGACATGAACTGGACGTCCATAGGATATCGTGTGCTGTATGGGATTCAAATATTTCCACAGTATATCCTATGGACGGTCCATGGATATTATTCTGCTGCCAGGGACGCTATATGTAGCTAGTCCTTTTGTGAAGATGAATCAATTTTAATGATTATCAACTCAACTCGAATGAAAACTGTTGAAGGTTTATTACCTCAACTTCGAGGAGACAATATTTCGTCTTCAGAAACATGAATTATGGTTGCTGTTAATGAAAAGATTCGAAGAACTTGAAAACAACTGCACAAATAAGCAAAGCTAAGAACCGGTATTTTGTGAAAGTCAATGTTTTCCGCATACTCTGATACTCCACCATTCTCAACACAATCTTCATCACGTAGCCGTACTATTAAAGACATGACGTCTTGTTCACATCTCAATAATAATTGAACAATAATTCAAATTAGAATGCATGTTTTATTTATGGATGAAACAGATACTCTCAGTCAAGTGAGCTAATAGTGAAAACATATCCTCCAAGGTCACACCCTTCATTATAAAACAATAGTTATTACTCGTAACTACCAATTATTTCATGAAAAATATTCATTCATTGGGAGTGTGTGATTCAAATAGCATTATGTTAAAATGTGAGTGGCGTAAATGAGGTACAATTTATAATTGATTATTTATAGTTGTGGCTTTCCTCGCACCTGGTCACCGCAGCGTTGAAAACATCAAATGATGCTTTTGTTCTCGCGTTTCGGATTCCCAGTCTGCGATTGACATCCAGTGGTGATCAGTTCAATAATCATCACACACGTACGAAGTCATGAAGGATTTGAATGGGCAGCGTTTCATATATGACTCGCAATTTGAACGCAGAAAATATGGATTTGCCGATTTGATTCCGAAGAATCTCCTGATGAAGACAATTCGGTGGGAGAAACGTGCAATAGAAAGTATGTTTTGAGAAATGTGAAATTCACTGGAACAGTTCGGGCTGAATGTTGATTCATATGCATTTCTCCAGATAAGAATAAAGGGGCCGTTCATAAAATATGTCACACTAAAATCAGCTTTTTTTGACCCCCTCCCCCCCCCCATTGTCACGCTGTGTCACACTTTTTGTGACCCCCCATAGGAATATTTCGTCACAAAAAATGAGCCCCCCCTCCTGCTGAGTATGATAAATTCTAAATGATAGTACACAAATTCTGAAAATTAAAAATATTCAGTTAGTTATTATAATAAAATTTAAATAAATTATTAAATATCTTTCATAACGAACATGTAAATAATAAATAATATTTCTATTATTCAGAAGTCCAAGGATTTTCTAATTACATAATCAGAAGATTCAATAACACAATGAAACAGTTAAAAATCGCTTGATTTTGTTTCATTTGTATAGTGAAATACAGTGTACTGTAACAAGATTAATTCGCATTCTCAATTGAAAATTCATTCGCAAAGATGGAGTCACTATAGATTTGATTTAAAAATCTGACGAGTTTAGGAATTCGTTAGAAGATGTCGCACATGTAGATTTCTACCAAAATCTACTGATTTCAAAAAATAATGAACGGCGAACGTCACGTTGCCGTATACCTCCCGTCCCCCCTTGTCACATCTTTTCACACTCAGCCAGACCCCTCCCCTTCCCCTTGTATGCGAACGTATTTTATGAACGGCCCCAAAGTAGTATAAAAATTGATGATTTTTTTTTTTGTTTTTTTTTCTTCTACGAATAAAAAATAAAAATAACAACTTCTATGAAAGGAGTGAAATAAAAAAATGTTTTTAAAAAACTTTTTTTCTGATATATACGTCTAATTCATTCAGAAAGAAATTTGAAATACACACGTACCTATCAAAAGGGAGTGTTTGTTAAATATTTTTGAAAAAATGGTAAAGTCTTTCGAGGCCGACGTTTCCGGTATCACTACTTTTGTTCCATCGTTTTTTGAAATTTCTTGCTGACGTTTCGCTGGCGCGAGTGGCTAGCTTCCTCAGAGGCTCATACATCTTGAGTTTGACTCTGGTGACTGCAGCCAAACTGGGGGAACTAAAGTTGGTAATTTTTTCTATCCAGACTCGCTTATTTCATTGGAACATCGTAGAAGGGTCGGAGACTTGTCTCTCTTCTATAGATACTTTCACGGTCGATGCTTTTCCGAATTGTTATCAATCATTCCCCACTTGGCAATATCTACTCGGATGACTCGACGAGTACAGAATTCCCACCCCTTTTTTGTGAATTTGGAAACCTGTCGAACCTCTCTCGCTCAGGGATCTTTTTTCAATAGAACAGCTGAACTTTGAAAGCTCTGAGGCTCACAAACTTCAAAAATTAAAAGTAAATTTCAATTCGTATCTTCTGTCCCTTGGTTCACGTCTTGTTCTTTGAACATAACATGGCTTCCATTTCGTGTGAATCCGTTTATTGAAAAAATTTAGTGTCCTGAAGGAGTTCAGATTTGATTTAACATGCAGTAGTATTTGGTGAATGTATACTTCGAGGCTGTGGATATAGGCATATGGATGATTCACCCATTTCAACAGAGAATGTTTGTTGAATATTCTTGTTACTTCCTATATAGAAGTTTTCTATTCTGTCTGTATTGACTTGAGAAAATAAAAAGACACATTCATAAAACTTTTCTTTCTCTTCAAAAATAATCATCTTTCCTAACAATTTATTTTTGATCTCTAAGTTTATTTTATATTTTATTGTATTGTGTTTTTTAGCTGAGCTGTAGCTCATATGATATCATCGTTGTCGAACAAAAAAGGCACATTCGATCAAGAGAAAAAATAGAAGACAAAGAAATGTATATTGTCTGAGATATTCTGTTAAATAAACATCACTCTATTTTCGATGAACAACCACAATCGAAGAAACTTCTTTTTTACCCAATAGATGGGAAAAGTTCATTTCATAATATTCCGTGGTTTCTCGAAGAATAAACGTGCAGAAAGTGATAAATTATTGTTTATCGATTTTCTAGAGAAACGTGCATCTAATATGTAATGAGAGGAAATTTTCTAGTGGCTCACCAATATTGAGTTGAGCTAGTTATTCCAAGGTTTTTGTGGGAATTTCATATCAGATTTCTCATTCGAGCTGATAAACATTCATAATGTATCTCTATTCAAATATGGGTTTCGAAAAAGGATCATCCAATGTGTTGACTCGAGCTCATTTTAACATTCCACGAATATACATATGGATTCAGTTGAAACTCTTACATATAAAGTACCTTCTGCGGTCTCTTCTTCAATCGAATCTACATTGTTTCAAATTTTGCGTGAAAACCTTTCGAAGCAAGAACAAACAGGTCACAATGAAATTCTAATTCGAAAAATGTAATTAAAGACTGTTGTACTCATCTAGGATTCTTTGAGCAGGTGAATCCATTCCAAAAATCTTTGTGGTTGATTGAAGATTGGTTCATTCTAGAATATGGTTCCCATCATCAGACGAAATCGTCTGAAATTTGGACATTGTAATGTAATCACTAACTTTGTTGCTGCGACGTGGAAACAAAAAACAAAACCAGTTGATCAACACGGATTTTTTAATCAATCAATTCAAATCAAATCCACAGAACTAAACCCTAAACACAATTTCACATTGATCATTTCACAGATGTATACTTGGAAACCAAGAGGTATACATGAGAGATCAAAAAATGCATTTGATTTTGATGTTTTTTATTGTAAAGGTTTCATCGTGAAATTATTCAATGCGTATTGTTTAGCAAACTGACCACGATAATTGTAAGTCAGGATATAACCAACCAATCTTTGAATAATTTTTCAGTCTTGGTTACTTTTACAGATTGGAATTGTGGGTTTCGTCAAATGGCCCAATATTTTTTGGGGACATTTTTTCATGTCAAGTTTACGATTCAAGTGAATAGAAAACAGTTATTCTTACCTGCTCTATGCATTAAAAAATTGAGCTCTTTCTTTGTTCATACGTTCCAGATTTCGAAAAAAAAAAACATGGCGTTGTACTTTGGGCGATGAGTATTCAACTCCAGAATGATGGAACATCGAATCTAAACTGAAAAAAGTTGGATGAGGCAATAGGGTAATGTCACTCTGAATACATCAAATGTGACAAATTGAATAATGGTTGAGGATCTGAAATTTTTCTGAAAGCATGTGTTCCCGAATTGACACCAGTACTTTGTGAATTATCCAACCTTTCATATAACTAATTGATGATCGACAATACGGATTTCGCCATCAACAATCAACCAGTGATTCATTAGCTTATGTTTCTCATATTTGGCAGCATTCAATAGAAAAATTCGAGAAAACGAAAAAAAAAAACTTGATATTTCAAAAGCGTTTGATCGAGTTTGACATCGGAGTCTCCTTTCTAAAATGGTTTGCTTCCTCAGTTGTATGTTTTGTTGAAGAGTTTCTGATAGGTCTCTGTATTTGATTGTTGATAGAGTATCTTCCGATATTCTCCCAATAAATGCAGGTGTTCCACAGGGTTCAGTTCTGACGCCCACTTTGTTTCTGCTTCATATCAATGATTTGCTCGAGAAAACATTTTGTTCAGTATATACTTTTGTGGATGACAGTACTCTGTTTACTAGTTTCTCTTCCAGAGTCCCCATACCAGCTCGAGAAACAAAAATTCAAAGAAACATTCACGTCAATAAAATTAACGATGACTTGGTAAAAATAATTGAATGGGGTAACATGAACTTGGTGGCATTTAATGCTAGGAAAACCCAGGCATGTCTTTTCTCGAAGAAAGCCGGTCTATCGTCATCTAGTATTCAGATGTCAGGAGTAACTTTTCCTACAGAGTCAAGTATCTCCATGCTAGGAATTACGATCAGTGATAATCTCTCATGGGAAAAACATGTGAGATCGATCGCTAAAAGTGCTTCCAAAAAACTTGGATTTCTATTTCGTGCGAAGAAATACTTCACTTCTCGTCAGCTTCTAATGATCTACAAGGCTCAGATACGACCTGAACATTCATTGAGGCTTCTCGATTCCATTCAGAAAAAGGCAATCCGTCTTGTTGGTGATTCTTCGCTCACAGACTCGCTTACTTCATTGGAGCATTGTAGAAGGGTCGGAGAGTTGTCTCTCTCCTATAGATATTTTCACGGTCGGTGCTCTTCCGAATTATTGTTATCAATCGTTCCACCCTTGGCAATATCTACCCGGATGACTCGTAGAGTACAGAATTCCCACCCCTTTGTTGTGAATTTGTAGACCTGTCGAACCTATCTTGCTCAGGAATCTTTTTTAAATAGAACAGCTGAGCTTTGGAACTCCTTGCCGAAAGAGGTTTTTCCTGAGGCTTACAAACTTCAAAAATTCAAAGTGAATGTTAATTCGTATCTCCTGCCCCTTGATTCACGCGGTGTTCTTTGAACATTACAGGGCTTTCCTTTCGTGTGAATCTGCATAAAAAAAAATATCAAACAAAACTATGTTCGATAATATATTGGCAAAAATAATTTCAGTCTGATTGTGAATACACGTTATGAAAAGTACCCTGAGCATATAACTAATTCCACAACAAAACATTGCTTGTTTCTCAGATTCATTAATACGGTTTCTTTCATTGTGAAATAATCACTTCAATTAATTTTTTGATTGGCATTGTGATATTTTTTTCTACAAAGGCGGTAATTGTACTCCTGTGCATAATTAACCTATTACCGATTTTTCAAGGTTACGGTTTTAATGGGATACGTTGTGCGCTGTCGACAGACACCAAGCAGGCTGGTTGCGATCATAACGCCAACTCGACAATACTAATTTTCAAGTTCAAGGCGCGGTAATTGGTAATTAAACAAGAGTACCTGATAATTTCCACTGGATGGTTTCATGGTTGAATAATGGTCAGTTGTTTCAAGACTTCCGAAAATTGGGAGTGAAATAAATATTGATGATAATTGAATTTATAGTCGATTGAGGAGACTTTTTCAGGTTGGAATTAGGTGAAATAATTATTTGCTTCATGAATATCACTAGGTACATTACCAATCAACAAACTGTTGAACACAAATTTCCTTAAAAAGTTATTTTTGTTATGGGTATGTAAAATGTGTGTTTTATCATGGCACATTAGAGTGTTAATCAGGTCGAGGCCAAAAATTCTCTTGAAGGTGCCATGAAAACACGAATTTTATACATGAAATACAAAAATCATTTTTTGTGCAACTGTGAATGTGAATTTACATCTCAGGAAATACATTGAAAATAAATACTTGCATTACCAATGCATCTCGACGTGGTTTTTTGTCTCGATAAGTTATCGCACAATTTCACAGCATTCAGTGGTCTTTTTGTGTCGTTACTATAGAAACGGTTCTTTGGCACGCCACATGTTTGACTGTGAGTGCTCGTAGTTGGTTTAATTTTTTTTTTATCATTCAATACGTAATTCATTGTTGACAATGAATCGAAAGTAATGCAAATTATTAAACAACAATTGATTCCAGTGGCGCATTTGCTTTTTCAGCTGCAGGAAAACCCGGAAAAACCTGCAGCACCACTAAATCTGAAGATCTTCATCTGCCAGTGTCCTCTATTTCATAAAATGAAATATAGATTGTTTTCTGAGACTTCAATAAATTCAAGATATCGCCAAAAAATTTAGTGACACAACTATCGTCAAACGTAAACTAGTCCGTTTCGTCTTTGACCAATGAGTAATAATAACCAGATTCCACGTCAGAACCATGGTGTACTATGACTGCATGCAGATTATAATTGTGATCTGCTGTATTGAAGTGCTCATTCATTTCGAATCTTCGTAAGAGTTTGGTTATTTTATTTTTAATAAGATGGATGTTGATTATGATAGTGGTAGTGATAGCCCATCGGATATATCTGAGAATGCAAATGCAATAGTACCTAATAATCAACCGGCCAAATCCAAGTTAGTATATGAGAAAACATATGAGCAATTTCGTGAATGGTGCGACAAGAATCATGTATAGAAGGTTACTGAAAATGTGTTTATATTGTTATGGACTGTCCTAGCGCCGGCCCTGTCGCTCGTGAACGCAAAATAATATGAGGGGTCGAAGGAAGATTGTTTACCTGCGAAATCTCGTGTCGCGTGGAGAATTAGATTGATATTCTCCATAGGTGTGAGCAAGTTTATATACGGAAGCGGTTCATCGCTACGTCAGAATTTCTAATAGAGAGTTTTAGTACAGAGCGTTGGCTAGTTAGCGGAGCAGTTTGTGTGATTGTATTGAATTGTGATGAAGGGTTGTAATAAAAGTAGTGGAGTTGTCCTTTGGAGTTTTAATAAACGAATCCAAGGAAATAACGTAAAAATATGCTATTTTGAGAAAAAAATTATAAAACCTCCTTCGTTATTTACCCATTTACCCATTGATAATTGAAGCGTCTTCTTTCCGAAGAAAGAAATCTAAAGTCTTATCAAGGGATGATATCAATACATTCATTCAATACGCTGATAACGAAACAAATTTACTCTATAAGGTACAGGTATAATCATAATTTTGTAAGATTAGTAATGATTTCAATATTTTTTATTTGTATTTTGTCCTAATTTTGTGAATCAGCGGTGCTTGTCTCCATGAAGAATTATTGAACTATTGTTGGCATTGAAGATGCTGGATATATATTGATTGTTAAAATACCTGATACGAAGACCTATTGCCCAAGAACGTTAACTGTTTCGAGTTATGATTATATTGAGACATACCGCAAGCATAGAGCACTTCGCCCGCCTCATACAAAATGTAACAGATTATTTTTGAAATATTCGAGAGGAAAATGTATTAACCAACATATGAGGATGAATAAAATAGAAGAAATTCTCAGCTTGATTGCGGAATGGCTTGAAAAAATACATGTATAAGAGCTACACAGGTCACCGTTTCAGAAGCGAGGCGCTTTAACTCTTTTGGCCAATCATCACACATCACATCTATAAAACGTAACGGTGGCTGGGAATCTTCTTTTCAAGAAGAAGCATATATAGGAGGTACTTCGAATAAAATAAGATTTCCTACAGAACATCAAGTTCTCTATCTTCTTCCAAACAAATTAAAATATCTGGTAAAATTGTGGAATCAACTCTTTAAGAAATATCTAACATTTCTGATCAGCAGCAACATGGAACACCTTTGGCAGTTTATGTTGGAAGTATTTGTTCAAACGTTATTATTAATCATTATTCCAATAATGTTGTTGAGATACCTCGGATATCACAAACTATTATTGTGTTATTGATATAGGGAAATTTATATATTCTATTATTGAAGCATTCATATTCCAAGTATGTATATGACTCCAGAATTTTGATTACTCTTATAGTATTAGTTTTTATCTGCATCGTTGTAAAAAACGCTCATACTTGTGGAACAATATTATGATGGATAATATTTTTCTAAAAATCTGTAGGTGACTTTGAAAATTGGCGGAGGAGCTGGGACAAAACATTTTCTTGAATTTATGGTGTATATTTTTAGTTGGAGCTTTTTTCTTGAACAGAATGTATTATTATATTCGATATTCACAGAATGAATGAAGATGAATTCCTTATAATCGATGTTATCTTCACAAACTAAACCGTCCTTACCATTGAATTCAAGGTTTCCTATAACCCTGAATGAAGATAAACAGGATAGTCTAATTTTCATGGATAATGAAAAAATAATGTTATGTTAAATCAATTCGGAATTCGAATAAAACGAAATATTATTCCAAACAGATCATCAATTTTTTTCAGGTCAATTCCCGAAAAAAAATTCGAGGGGTGTGCTTTCATACTGTTTTTCAGTATAATATATATGCACTTCTTCACAACCCACAACTCCTTTTGGGGAACCCCTCAACTCACTATCATAGCTCTCAACTTCGTAAAAATAACAATTTTCAAAGCAGTTCTGTGCTATACGCAAACAAAATGCAATCAAAAAATTATGGAAAATTTACTCCAACGAATGAACATTCATCTGGACCAAGTTCAACATCTGATAAGTTGCAGAAAATAATACAAAGATTTTCTCCTTAGGTCCCTCAGAGAGCTTTTTGAACGAAAGCGGCAAATTTCAAAAAACTCCAACCATTTCGATAGATTATACAACAAGCTTCATGTAAACACGTGCGAATTTTTTTCCACCGATTAGTTTCTTCAACTACACTTCTCAAGGCTGATCAGAAACAATTGCAATGTGCGGTTTGATTTTCCCAGAATTGTTCCTTTGTTCTTTGGCAACGATTTTCTGTTTCGAACATCGAAGATAGCTTCTTGTATAAAAAAACTGTAGATAATCCGTCAATGGAGCGCAACAAAATAAATAATGCCAACGATAGATTCTTCAACCCGGATGTTGTGGGATCAAGTTCGAGTAGTGATACGTACCAATTTATACGTTCCAATTTGATTTAAGTACGGTGGGTAATTTTCCTGTATTCCGTAGTGAAAAACCATCATTTGCTTGAAAGTGGTTGACAATGTTCCTTCCTGAATGGTAATGGTTCGGACTTCCATTGCCTATATTTTTAACTCTATTGAAACCTGTTGCTAAGTACGGAAGGATTGAAATACAAATAAAGTAAGAAAATCAAATCAAAATCAAATTTTTGGTCAATAATGAAATCAGGGACTGATTGATCAAAGAAAAATACTGTTGTTACAAAAATTCGAGATGTCGAATATGAAAAATGAGTCAAACAAAATTGAAATAACGAAATAAATGAACTAATATTGTGAAATACTTATGAGTCAAAAAATTGAATAGAGAAATGAATGAATGAAATATTATGGAAAAATGTTGAAACCAAGTTTCAAGTTGAGTGTACTCACGACGTTTCGATTGCTGGTATCCGCAATCGTCTCCGGGTGATTACCCGAATTGATTGTGATGAAACTAAGTACTGAAAACTACACAATATAATTGCAATACAAAAATAATGAACACCCATCGGAGTAAGCACAGGTCGTCTAGTATAACTATAAATCAAATCGTTTGTCTTCAGAGCAATACTTACTGAACAATATGACATTATAATATCCAATTGATTATTCTCTAATCAATCACGGCAACAACTGTACACGTGTCTGCCTTTGCAGCGCTTGTTACATTCATATTTCGATTCAGGATCTGAACTTATCTCGATTCATAGCGTTGATAAAGTTTTGTTCGAGATCATATTCAATGACGATACAATTTTTTCAAATGTTTTGAAATGTGCAGGCAAATGACAGCTCATGTTTTTCAGTGCTGTGGCGCTCTGTGGTGGCTATCTGAATTTTTTCAGTGGCACATTTGCTATTTCATCTTAAAAAAACCCACAGTGCTACCGGATCGGTCGGTTTTCGATAAACAGACCGCATTACCACGAATAGTATACAAGCCACCACTGCCCAACAAAAATTGAATATAATGGCTAATATGTTTTCTGGAAATTCGACTCTGAACTCATCGGGAGAAGAACCATCGAATATCACGCCTGTCTACAGTAATATGCCTGAAAGAATTTTTCCTTTTCCCTCTAAAGTCTACAAAGTACACATTTCCTGGCCTCATTGAAGGGAGCAAAGTCGTTTTTTCTAGGGAGGAAAAGTAAAAGTGACGTTATGGTACGACATCAATGAAATAACTTATACGTCATTGACGACCTAAACTATTTTCTATTATATGAGTATAAATTTGACCGTTTATCTATAGAACACCCTGTATTTCGTTAAATGGTAGAAATCAGTAGAGAAGGTGGGATATTTTCAAGTAGTGAATAGATTAAAAAAAGAAAAGTTAAATGTCAAATATTATAATAGAGCTACAGCAATACGGTATATTCCTGATTCCGCAAAAGTCTCATACAGCGCAACGAGTTCTTGCAACGGACGTTGTCATGATAGGTTCGAGGGCAATTGTAAGTGTGGGTTCGAATCCGGCGCCGAGACCTTTCTTTTTCATTTCTTTGTTCTGTAGGTTCTCCTAATTTTGGGGAATTTCAGGAACACGCCTAGACCATACCCACTTCTTTGTTTTAGTTCTTTAATGGATTTTATTTGTTAGTCTCATAAATACTTTTGAATGATTCTCATATTAGAGGGAGGCGGAAAGATCACATGTATAACATGGGAATAAAGTGCCTTTTTCCCCCTCATCCTCGGCAGGAAAAATAGCACTTTGAACCCTTGTTGAACAAATAGCTATTTCAGCAACAAAATATGAAAAATATTTCCATGAACCTGAATGTAAACAAGGCTTGCGGATCTTATTGAATCCCAGAAATTTTCCTTGAAGTGTTTACCACGAATTGACACCAGTGCTTTGCAATTGTTGGACCTTTCTTCGTATAACTTGGGTTTTTTCCCAAGTCCTGAATAACAGCCAGAGTTCAGTCAGTTCCAGTTGTTGGCCCTAAGCTTCCAAATTTTATATTTCTTCTCAATGAGAGACAGTTGTATCGACTAGTGATAGGTCTAACCAATGACACTCGGTTGGACTTTACATTTATTTGATTTTTTTGTCCCTCTGGACAGTGACAGTGTATGCCGCCTTTGGATGACCAAAGATAGAAATTTCAGAAGTTCTTCTGACTTGTATCTTTCTCTGTGCTATGAGGAATTGGGCAATAAGTTTCTGTGTGTGTGTTGTGAACACTCATAATATCTCATCAGAGGATTTTTATTTTTCTTATCATTAAATTTTTCCAATTCAGAAATATCACAGAGAATGCAGCTGATCTGATCTCCGGCCTTTTCTAAGAAATATTTTCACTAATAACTGTATTATATTTCACTGCCATTGGGAGAATATTCCAAGTCCGTAGCCAGAAAAATGTAGACTGAAGGCATCGAAAAAAAAATTAGGGGGAGCTTTGTCGTGATTCATTGTTCGATTCCGAGCAGGTATTTTTCGTGATGTTGGAGGAAAGTCCCAACCCCATGTATCCCCCTGTGTATGGCCAAATTTGAGGAAATCAATTCATAGAAAAACATGGATTCCTTACTAAATATTTAATCTCATTTTAGGAGTAAAAAATATCCACTCTCATTTCACTCCTAAAATTGTTTTAATAATGCGAAATCAAGATGCATAAATACCCTGGTGCTTTGACTCAAGTGAGAAATCGTGAGCTTGATATCTTAAATTCTTGATTTTTAACAAATTCAACCGAATGAACCATTTCGAGAATTTCCCGTATATTTGATGTGAACTCTATGTTATGTCTAGTTATTTATTACAAACTCCAGTGTTTTACATAATTTCTCAAATCGCTGCTAGCTTGAATCCTACTTTATCGTTTACTTCCATCCTATGAATTCATAATATTCATAAACAATATTGAAGAGAACTGATTATCGATTGCCACGAACTTTTTTTAAATTTCTGAAATTATCTTCGTTTTTTGAATTATTTGTTGTTAATATCTTCCAACAATAAGGAATCATTTACTAGCGGAAGTTATTTACGATAATGCATATTACTTTTTTTCGTAGTTTTTTTGGGTATGAATCCTACAACAATCTGAAGAAACTAGGATTAATTTCTATACAAGTGTGGTATGGCATATTTCTGATCTACCCCAAATAGTTGCTGAGTTAATTAAAAACAGTTCCTTTTACTGAAAGAAATCCTATCAGTCAGTTACTTCTCGTATAACTCAAATATTTGTCTGGCAAAAAAAATTACAAGAATTATATATAAAAATACTTATCGTTAACGTTTCGGAAACTGAATCCGCTTCCGTTCTCAAAACTATCACAAATACTTCTCTTCTATATAGGTGTTTGGAATATCTGTCGAAGATATGATATTGACATAGCATTCTGTCATTCAAGAGGGGTGACCCGCTACGTCATATTAGTTATTAGGGCGTATTAGGGTCACTGTGAAAATAAAAAATATCTCCATTGACAGATTTTAAAATCTGTCATTGACAGATTGAAATCTGTCAATAAGCCACCGACAGATTATAATCTGTCATTGACAGATAAAAATTTGTCAATGGAGATATTTTTTATTTTTACAGTGACCCGAATACGCCGTCGTATATATCAAATGAACTCGTGCGAATATCCCCAGCCAGCTTGATAAAAGTAGATTTCTTTGATTTTCGTTTCCTGTCTTTGCTCTTTCTTGCTATCAGTCGAGCGTCATTCCATTCTACTGAGTGATCGCCATCGGGAGTGAGAATGTAAAATCAACAATCTGTCTGTTCTTGATGTGAATATTGTGTTCACTCTTTCGCACTTCAATAGGTCTTGACGTTTCACTGATGTATTTTTTACCACACAAACGAGGAATGTGATGAATATAATTCTTTGTGTTTTTCTGTTGTGTTAGTTGGTTCGGTGTATGTCACTATTGAACGTGAAGTATTTGTTCGTTTTGAATGTTGTTCTCACATTATACCTTGTTTCCGATTCGGGATGTCTCCTCATCCACCACAAACGTGAAAAAGAACAGAAGACAGAAAAACGCGAGATGGAACAAGAACAAAACTGAGAGATATCAATTTGAGTATTATTGGTAACTTCCAAACGCATCCAAATTTCGAAAAGTTCGAATCGAAATGGCAAATTTGCTTGAACGGGGTAGATTTTTATTAGGCGGCTCAGTCTACATTTTGTGTACAAATAATGTTATTGGTGAACGAAAGATCCCGCCAGTTTTTAGCCAATAAGATCGTAACTGCCGAGATTTACTGATGAACTGCATATCGCTGCATCTATGAGTGTGCCCAGAAGGCAGAGCCTTGTGCGGGCAAGGGACAGCCAATGCTATTGACTGCCGAAGCGAGATTAAATTACACATTGGAATACCTTCATAATGAATGGAAACTAGTTGATTTCTCATATTTACATTTACCTTCTACCATTTAAACACCTCTCTACTGTTTATCTGATAACACACCAACGATTAAGAGTAATTAATATTCTTACGACACTAAGAGCTCGTGGCGTTTTTACAGAACCATTGTCACTTGTATCCAACGAGATAAAAAAAATTTTATCCTCGTTGGAACATTTTGAGTTGGTGGAAAACGTGTGGCGGAGCGGATAGGTGAGATTGATATACCGAATGTTACGAATGTATATGATAATATCGTAAATTGCAACACAGATAATCATTTACAGCACATTTGATAGATATTTATTAGCTACGTATATTTACATACATGTAGACATGTAGAGAGTCCTATGCAATTTTTACAATGAATGTGAAATGCATTCATGGACACCCGTGATGAGTATGTGGGTCGTCTGTAATATTGTTCGGTAATTATTGTTCGTTTCTGTTAACCAGCTGACGAACGTCAACCCTCAGAAGTCGAAACTTGTGCGAGCAGTGGAATAACGAGGCCTTACCTTTTAACGTGCGATCACCTAGCACGGTGGCCCGACGGGAGAGGCGAATGTGCTTATCTCTACACTACCGAGAACCATATTTGAGTATCTTTCTATTATAACTTATACGTTTCATCAATTTCTTGAATATGTGTATACTCTAACTCTTCACTTGTTCACAATTTTGAATCTTGTGAGTTTCGGTGTCTTGGTATACTAAATTGTCACGGATAAGTGAGCGGCAAGAGTATCCGAATTCTGATTTCACAATTATCCTTACAGCTGTATTTTACAATATGAAAGCCTGATTCGAATGACTCGAGTTTTTCCATTTCGTTCCCTGCGTTATATGCGAGTAGAAAAGTGAGCATTTCCAGAAGATCAATGATAAGCACCTTTACAAGGCAACTGAGAAGGAAAAACGGACATGAAAGCTCACAATAGAATGTATCTATATGGCAAGCTCAATTAATTATTCGTCTAAAGTGATGCCTAAGAGATCAATGGATTACCCCTCCTCAAGCACACAATTTGTAGTGGATGTCATAGTCTGAGCATTGCTTTTATCGTGCTTGAAGTCATTGGGGATCAAGAATTCTTCGACCCTAGTATAAAAAGATTCCATCTGATTTTCTAACTCATCAAAGTTTGGGGCAGATCCACAAATGATGCATCGTTTGCAAACGATATGGAGTTAAGAGGGATCATATGATCAAAAATGTGATTCATGTAACAGATGAATAGAGGACCGAAGAGAGATCCCTGTGATACACCGTATTCTGATATTGTACTGATATACTGAAATATTCGAAGGCCTTGCTGGAGTCGTACACTGTTCTTTTTATACTAAAGATGCTAATCACGTTAGCAAAACGTGAGTCGAGTGCAAGTTATATCAGTATGGTGCTTGAGTAAAAGTCTTATTCAGGTAATAGTTTCCACAGGTTTTTTTCAATATGATTTCCAACCTATAATAATATAATAGGCAACCGTTCGAAAAAATACAAAAGATTATCATGGTGAAATTGAGTAGAAAACCTGTACGAATACGCCTTCAATAAGGCGGGTCTTTATACTCTAGAACGTATTCATAAAAAAAATATCTCCGAAGAGATCATTCATTGTGTGAGGTTATGACCTATCAAGTTGGTGGAATAACTCACAGAACTATTATTTATAGAATATCCTCTGCACTTATCTCGAACAGATTTCAAACGCCTTTCCCACGAGGTGTTGACTATGGCCCTATTGAGTCGATTGGTTCTTGAAATTTTCAGCAAAACGAACAATCATTGTGACCAGAGTGCTGATATAGGTGCCCCATGATGTTATTGATCGAATGTTTTGATTAATTGCTTGTTGTTTATGATAATTATATAATTATATTATTTCCAACGCGTGTATATAAGAATCCCACACTCTAATGACACTATTACATTAACACAATTTTAAGGTTTCCATGTGTTTTGGTCTCCATCGAATACAATAAACAAATGCAATCTCCAGGTATTCATAAATGGAAGTGCAAGTTTATTTTGAGTTCTTCTGGAGAGAGAACACAAGTTTTGCTGTCCGTGTGATAGTTGAATTTCAATAACTTTTTGGCAGGTCTCAATAATGAGAACAGAAGAACAACCATTGGTAAAGTTCACGAATTTAATATTTCTGTGTCTTCAGATTTATGAGTTCGCAAACGAAAAACAAACTTCTGCTGCTAGACTGGAGAATGAGTATAAATGTTCATCAAATTTTCAGTAATTGGTATATGAGACTCAATTTCAGATGCAACTATTCGTACATCGAACTTAACTATTATTTACTTGAACATGGAGCTGCTGAGGTGGTTAATGATATCATCATTCCGGATTTGGTGATTTACTACAACACATCAACACATATTTTCCGGAGTTTTTTTTTACATTGACTCCAAATGTAGTAACAATGGTTATCCAGATAATCTGAATACTCAACCAATATATGTTTTTATATTTGATATTGTACAGAGCATAGTAGTTATGTTGGAAACGGATTATTATCAAATCATTTTTCTCAAGTTAAGGATAAGGATAAGGAGATAGCAGATATGATAATGATTACTCATTTGATGGTGAGCATGGCAGGTCCTTCTCTTGGTAAACTTCTGGATTTTCCTCGAAAACTGTTTCCACTTGAATTCTACGATGCAATTTTTTGCAGCGACCTGGTTTTAGTTTCAGTAATTTTGTTGTCGCAAAAGTCAAATTTGTGGTTGCACCATTGTCAAAAATGACACTTTTGTGTATTCTATAACCATTTTTCACAACTGCAGCTATTTAAAGAAGTAATACGGTAAGTGACATTATTACAATTAACAATTGTAAATCAACATAATATCGTTTTA
Organism: Zygogramma bicolorata; assembly: GCA_032362365.1. Taxonomy (NCBI): domain Eukaryota; kingdom Metazoa; phylum Arthropoda; class Insecta; order Coleoptera; family Chrysomelidae; genus Zygogramma; species Zygogramma bicolorata. Next base: position 5,304,198 of record JAVJAQ010001645.1, on the reverse strand, counting down.
TTCTGACCGTCTGTTTTTATATAAAAAAAGTAGGTGTATTTTTCTCAATACTACAGAATTTAGTCTTCACTAGTCGAGTCATTGGGGATAGAGGCTGGTAGTTGAAGGATCCGAATTTCATCTAAAGCAGTCCAAAATCAAAATACGGGGTATAAAGTAAAAGTGTCGCCGTTAGCAGAAAATTTCCCCATTCAGATAATTAGATAAACTAATGAGCACGGAAATAGTCTCAATTCAAAAAGTATCAAGTACTTTATTGTGCATGTTTTCACAATAATTCGAGGACAAATTCTAATGAGTATAATTAAATTTCAGTGGCAATTAATTATGTCGATTCAATAAAAAAAGATAAACATGTGCGCATTATTTCGAAAATGCCTCACTCCAGGAAGTTATTGGTGCTTTGCCCTTTTGGGGCTCGGTTGAAGAATTTGAAGAATGTTCGCTGATAACTTGAACAACAGTATTGTTGTCTCGTATTTGAAACACCACTCGAAAACAAATTGAATATAAGAAGTTACTGATGGAACGGTCCGTTCCTGGGTGACAATCCATGATAATGAAAATTATATTACGCAACGAGGTGAATGAGTGACAATTACAAAAAAAAAATATTGTAAGCACGAAACGTTTGTGATTGCACGTAATTGGCCTTATCCCCGAGTCGCGTACTGAACTTTTCTCTACTTCTACCATTCTGAAAATTATGTTGTAATGGCTTTCTCGCAATACACGTATATTGAAGATAAATGGCTGTGATTTTTCACTGCACTGTTCGCAAAATCGATACACGTGTGTTACGACTGTTTTGAGTTTCCTGAAATAATACTCCTAGCAACAGTATCACTACTTTTATTCGGGTTTGAAGGCCGTCGTTTTTTGGAATTTCTTCCTGACGTTTCGCTGGCTCGAGTGGCTAGCTTCTTCAGAGGTTCATTCATCTTGGAATTCACTCCGATGACTGGAGATTGTTTCTTCGCAAGTTGTATTTATGCCGATTCAGGTAGTTTGCGGTGCTAATTATTCCATTCGGATTCGGGGAATTGTCATTAATATTGATTACCTTGTTTACTTCCTGTGGGTTCGGAGAATAATCATCATTAATATCTGAAGAACTACCTGCAGTTATTATCGATTTTCTTAAAATGGGATTCCATATTCGGTTGAGGTTGACAGCTTCTTCTTTTCTGTTGAAATTATCCGTGTGTTTGTAGATTTCTATTGCCTCCCGTACCAGTCGGCTATGGTATCCCTGGTTGGGTGCAATCAGTTTTGCATTTTCAGATATTAATGATGATTATTCTCAGAACCCACAGGAAGTAAACAAGGTAATCAATATTAATGACAATTCCCCGAATCCGAATGGAATAATTAGCACCGCAAACTACCTGAATCGGCATAAATACAACTTGCGAAGAAACAATCTCCAGTCATCGGAGTGAATTCCAAGATGAATGAACCTCTGAAGAAGCTAGCCACTCGAGCCAGCGAAACGTCAGGAAGAAATTCCAAAAAACGACGGCCTTCAAATCCGAATAAAAGAAGTGATACTGAAAACCTCGGCCGCGAAAGCCTCAACTATTTTGACTCCTAGCAACACTTAATTATTTTTATTAACTCTACACTCCACTTCACAAATATAACTACTGCACTGAGTTATAATTTGCAACACTCTCTACTAAACTCTGATGTCTGTCGATGGAAAGCATTCTTATGTAGCACATCGGACAACACATATCAAAGGAGAATCTTCCAGATGTATGATCTTCCAGAATCTATGTACGAGAAAGCTCTCAGTAGTCTCCAATTTTCTAGAACTCAAAAATTCTTCCACCGTGTCGTAACGAGAGGTGTTTTATGGCCTTTTTTATTATACTCAGCGGCGACGTTATATGATTTATCTCAACTCCGTATTATAACACGCCTGAAGCTGTTATTTAATAGTGAAACAAGGAAATCAGGTTTGTAAATTTTTCAGTGAGAATTGAACAATAGAAGTTCATTTAATCAAGTTGGAGAATGAGAGTCCTGAGTTGCTTTTAAGATCATCATTGCATTGAGAAAACCAGAGCAACTCAGTGACTTTATCAGGTTACTGTCCAGCAATAAAACTGCCTCGAAACGGCTCATGTGAGGAATGAATGTGTAGGAAAACACCAAACCAAATCATCTCTCCAAGGCCGTGTTCCGTTTTCCTGTCTGGTTAACCAGACTGGTAACTCAAGATGGCGGAGTGATAACTGTTCGGTTGAGGGGTACTTTCTGAAAATTTATATCATATATTGTATTGGAGGAACATGCCTCAAACAGCCACTTTACAGTATATCGATATCAATTTGTTTTGCCTAAGCCAGAGTGAATATTAAGATTATTTCTGCACAACTTCCGCTGAAACAGTTTTTTGTAAAGTGAATATGAAACATTATGTTTGTAAAATATTAAAAATAGTATGCAAATTATATTGAACGTTTTTCAGTTGAGCTAACCATGAGCTCAAATTCATTGATTGCTATGTGGAAGAAGTTGGATCATGTCATGATGCAAGAGTTTTAACTGAAAGTGAGATCTGCACCAGAATGGATAATCAACCTAATACAAGCTTCCCAAACGACAGTCATTAAAAAGGGAATAGAACCTATTCGTTTATGGAACAACTACAGTATCCATATAGGGATAATGGTCATTTGTCTGAAGCCCAAAAACACTATAATTGTTTGTTATCTTCAGCCCGCTCTTGTGTAGAAAGATCTTCTGCTCTACTGAAAGGAAGGTTTAGATGTTTGAAATATTTGGATGTGAGAAATCTGGAATAGGCTCCCAATTATGTCATTGTCTGCTGTGTTTTACACAATATTCGTTCGAGCAGAATGACATCATTGATGTTGATCCTGTTCAGATGCAACATCATGAAGATGTTTCTGATAACAGAGGACTACAACAAATGCTGGTCATACTGAAAGAGATCGTATTTGTATATAATGAACTATTCAATAACATTTGAAATGTCTCATGTTCGATTATAGAAAATTATAAGAAAGAAAGGCGAGATTGTCAAAAATTATAAGGCTTCATAGAAGGAATATAAGAAAATATCAGAAGATGAGAATAAAACAGGTGAGGAAAATGATAATAAAATGATAGAACAACGAAATACACAGAGCTCGGACTTATGCTCAGCAAAGATTCAAACCAAATTTTGCAACTTCCGGATAGTCAAGGCCGTAGGTGTTTACACCATCTTGGTCACTTAAATATGTTAGTCTGGTACGCAACAATTTTGGGTACCAAACCAAGCTGGTCACCTGACTAAATGTACTGTTTACACCAAGATGACCAAGACGATTCGGTTAAAATAGTCATTAGTTAGCTTCTAAGGGACGGTGTAAACGTGGCCAGTATGCAGTGACGACTTCCAAAGAGATCGTACTTAGTTTTTATATAACAGTTCCAATAATTGCTGAAACAATATTTTTTTGAAAAAAATTGGCTACTGATACTCTTTCAGTCATTTCATGTTCAAAATACGATATTTCATTCAGTGTCAACTTTGAATCTAGTGAAATCCCATTTCTCGATCACCCTGTAGATATAAACGTCTTTCAATATGAAATATGGGTGTTTTGGATGAAGCAGATTTTTTTCCCCGTCTACAATTTTTCGTAAATTCACAAAGTTTCTTCTTTTGCGAACTCAACCGGAGACACACTGTATATCACTCACATGTTACTCCGTTCCCATGCAAAATCTATCGGACTTTCCCTTTCATTCTCTCAGATGCATGTTCAGATTCGCCTCGATGTAAACAAAGGGTATTCACTTCCTCGGTCTGCGTCTGGAATAATAATGGGCAGAAATAATAGCCTTGTGTGAGTTTCAAAAATTCTGGTCGTGTCCACCATCGATGGATTATGCTCTACATCTCTAAGTTCCAAACCTGGAATCACAATTTCGTGAATGTTTGATATAGGCTCGTCGATTTCAAAGATGTATCTGAAAATTTTACACCTGCAGTTGTTGACCAGACAAATGCGTATTTTGTTTCGCGTTACCATGGTAACTCGTGTATTTATTGAAATTCATTTCCCTCAGGGATAACCTAGAGCGAATTATAGTAGAAATTTTTCGACGTAAGCGAACAATAATATTTATTTACAACCATATATGCAATGCTGTCATTACTTACGTCGTTGAAGGTTGGGAAGTGTCACATTACATACCTCTATTTTCCGCCCTCACTTCCCGCCCTCATTTCAACTATTCTGGACTTTATCTGTCATTTATTGACTGTATCTGACATTCATTTATATTGGTGACAATTGTATACCCCGTAGTCGCGGTAACAATATATCTACTTGAATACTGAGAGAACCGCGTTCTTGGTAATTTGTCGTTAAATGTAATATTTTAGATATGTTCAGAAAGAAACAGAGATTCATTAATTCCAATCGAAATATGATCGTTGTAAATGATGATAATAGTATACAAACCTCGGTAGGAAGTTTCATTCCTGTCTCGAGATCATAGCTAACCTCCACGCTTTGCGTCTCGGTTAACTAACTGATCTCACGACAGAAATGAATCACTTTCCACCTCGGTGTGTAATATACTATTTGTTTGACATAACTTGTCACTTACCCACTTTGAGCAGACGTGAACAAACTGTAACAATCAAATTCGGAAGCAATTTAGCAGACTAATGAAAATATAATATCGAACCATATCTCTAATTACGAGTCACGTGACAATCCATTCACTATTATTCTGTTCGAAGATAAAGCATGTGTATTCTTTGCTGTTCCGATTATGTATCTTATGAGGCCTTGTTGTTTCATTGCTTTACTGGCCTTTTAGGGCGTTGATGGTAACGCGAAACAAATCCTCAGGTCTTTATGGGATTTTTTTTCCGTAGGCTGAACCTGGAGCGAATTTCAATATTAGTTTTTTGACACAAGCAGAGAATAATTTTTGGTTCAACATAGCATGTCACTTATAACCACTTCGAAATAAACAACGTTCAAATTCGGAACAAGAGCAAATCAGCATAGTAATGAAAATTCAATATTGGATACCTATGCATTCTTGGTTGCTCTTGTATGGCCTTGTTGTTTCGTTACATTACTGGCCTTTCAGGGCGTTGATATATTCCCATGATACTTATTTTACTTTAACTCAATGTTTGCGGAGAATTCGTTGATTTCAGAATCGGGTAAAACTGAAATGAATGAAAATTTGGGGTTAGATTAACTGCATGTGGAAACGGGATTACCACTTTGTTAATTTTGAGTGCTCATTGCTGAACTAAGAGATTTACCGGCTGTCCAAATCGTAATTGTGATTGAATTTAATGAGTGGTTGGTTTCTTGAGAGGTGCATCTCTTTTTGTCGTAGATCGTAGATGGTTATTGAAACGTTTGACAAGAATACCAGTTGGCAGGCGGCGGTAGCTTTGCATTGTTACCAACGTACGTACCAACTTAAAACTGATCTAGGTAGGTAGGGTATGAAATTCTATCCTCATATTTTTTCCAATCTCGAGAGAGCCATCAGATCGGAATGATTTTCAAAATATTCGTAATCTCGAAAAAATTTCGAAAGATAATTCAAGCACTTGTGGTATTACAAGTGAATATTTTCCTCGTAGTCACATTGTTTGGGAGCCACTTTTTGTGGCGATTGATAATTGTGTAGTTTGTTGAGTTTTCTAACCAACCATAATCTGGAAACTAAGGAATTTATGTGGGAATGAGTCTAACTTGTCGATGAAAACGAGTCAATAAGTATTATTCGAAAGTCTCAGTTCAATAATTTTCTATAGGCAATTTCCAGTTCCTCACAAATTTGCCAGAATTCTTATTCATTGAAACGGTTTTCATTACACATCAACTAGAACTCGGGTAGACTGGTAATTTGTCCCTTCGCATTTAAGAAGGTTTCAATATCAATGCTTTTTTATTTCAATTCACTTTGTGTGTTTTCCATAAGTATTGACAACATTATTATTACAATAATTTCGTTAGAGATGTATGTACTAATTATTCAATCATTTATTTAATCTCGTTTCTTTGTTTCTCTTCACAAGTTTCTTCTCCCATAAAACCAAGTTTATTGCTCTAGTTATTATTTATGCCCTCTTTGGCCTTGCTTTCAACATTTCCTCGTCTGTAAAAATTAGCCTGAATAACCTTATCTTCTAATGATGTCGTATTTTGAGATTCCAAATGTTCGGAAGAGAATGTGCTCATTCAATAATGACGAAGCTACAAATTTGAATAGAATATTATAACACTATGAGAAATGGTTTTATGAAATTAACACTTCTCGGTTTTACCAGGAATAATTATAGAAATTATGGTGCAACTCGAACAATTTCCTTAGTCGCCTAATATGTCAAGCAGGACATACATAGCAGACGTGACGAGAAAAAAACTGTTTCTTGTTTGCATACGCGATACAATAACCCAGAGGTATTAACCTTCACTTTGATGTGAATACCTCATTCTGCTCCATTCAGGTGGGAAATTCGGGGAACACGTAAAAATGGATTGTTTCAACCGTTATTCGCGGTTTTGGCTAACGCAAATTTCAGAGAAATTGTAACGGAAATTCCGTTCCATTGTTCAAGTTTTTAAAATTCTGTATCGAGGCAATGCCGGAACAATAGTCACTTCCTATTCCGACCTCGAGTGTAGATCGCTTGCGCGAATATGAGATACGAATGATTTGCTTTGATTTTCGAGGCGATCGGGAAGATTAGCGCCCCTTTTGCATTCGATCTTTCGACGAGTTGATAGGTTTTGGAGTGGGTTGAAAGCAGTTATTGTCTGGTAAAAAGACCTATTTATCTCTCATTATTATTTGAATTGAACAGGAAAAGTGGATTGAATATCTTGCTAATTATTCAAATGATACCTTGTAATTTTAGTGTACCGAATTGCATGGTTAATTTTTTTGAGTCAGCAGGTGATTGAGGTTAAAACCTTATATTTCCATTTATTTAAATAATCTTCGCATAGAATTGGATTTCAGTATAGATTCCACATTCGGGATCTGTCCGTTCTAATATTGAGGAACATATTTTTGGTAATAAGTGAAATATTGATTTCTTTTCAAATTTAATAACTGAAGCCATCTAATTTCATCTCATCTTTAAATTTCCTTCGGGGACAGGAACTTGATAATCGATATCGTGCGAACACGAAATTTTGCCTTTTCATCTGTTTAAACAGTGTCTACTCTCTGTACCTTTTTTAGCAATCAAATATTATTCCTGTGACCTGTGACTGACTGAGAGTATCCTGCCCATTTCTATCTCAATAATCATTACCAAGAAGTCTTGACTGGTACTTGTAGAGGAAACCGGAGTTGACTGCTAGCCACACCCGGAGAAGGAACTATCAGAGGAATTCCTCAGGTGAGCATTTATTTTTTATATATTATGATCTACAATTTCTCTTTGGGAAATAAATGCGAATCTGAGAGAATTTGTTCCCTGTCTCACTCTGCTGTGCAGCGTTCGACCTCATGGACTCTATAATTATTTTTTTATTAAATATTCAAATGAGATTAAATATATAAGATAGGTATTAGCTTTATATGCCAGATATTAATGAATTCAAAGAAAGATAGGTTTAGGTGGACAACTCCTAAACAAGTTAATGTCAGATACTAATGAATTCAGAGAAAGGTACTTTTACATTCAATACGAGCTGTAGTTGCAGGTATGGCAAGATTGGCAAGAAAGAGAAATTACCTGGTAGACCCTCAGATATAAATTGCACAGGCTAGAATTTGAATATTTAATAAAAAAATAATTGTAGAGTCCATGAGGTCGAACGCTGCACAGCAGAGTGAGACAGAGAACAAATTCTCTCAGATTCGCATTTATTTCCCAAAGAGAAATTGTAGATCATAATATATAAAAAATAAATGCTCACCTGAGGAATTCCTCTGATAGTTCCTTCTCCGGCTGTGGCTAGCAGTCAACTCCGGTTTCCTCTACAAGTACCAGTCAAGACTTCTTGGTAATGATTATTGAGATAGAAATGGGCAGGATACTCTCAGTCAGTCACAGGTCACAGGAATAATATTTGATTGCTAAAAAAGGTACAGAGAGTAGACACTGTTTAAACAGATGAAAAGGCAAAATTTCGTGTTCGCACGATATCGATTATCAAGTTCCTGTCCCCGAAGGAAATTTAAAAATGAGATGAAATTAGATGGCTTCAGTTATTAAATTTGAAAAGAAATCAATTTTTCACTTATTACCAAAAATATGTTCCTCAATATTAGAACGGACAGATCCCGAATGTGGAATCTATACTGAAATCCAATTCTATGCGAAGATTATTTAAATAAATGGAAATATAAGGTTTTAACCTCAATCACCTGCTGACTCAAAAAAATTAACCATGCAATTCGGTACACTAAAATTACAAGGTATCATTTGAATAATTAGCAAGATATTCAATCCACTTTTCCTGTTCAATTCAAATAATAATGAGAGATAAATAGGTCTTTTTACCAGACAATAACTGCTTTCAACCCACTCCAAAACCTATCAACTCGTCGAAAGATCGAATGCAAAAGGGGCGCTAATCTTCCCGATCGCCTCGAAAATCAAAGCAAATCATTCGTATCTCATATTCGCGCAAGCGATCTACACTCGAGGTCGGAATAGGAAGTGACTATTGTTCCGGCATTGCCTCGATACAGAATTTTAAAAACTTGAACAATGGAACGGAATTTCCGTTACAAAATTCACCTTCGAATTAATGAAAATCGTTACGGAAATATTATTTAATCATTAAAAATGTTTATCTGTATAAAAAATATGATTAATATATCCCAAGGATATTTACCTGGGTTAGATACTTCATTGAACGAAGATATGTGCTGAAAATAGTGAGTTGAATTGACTTTCTTGTTAACAACAATAAAAATGATTTATTCCGTACCGACATCAGCTCATACCCCGTCATTACAGTAAAGCTCGGAGGAAAAAACAAATCTGCAACTTGAATCTTACCAACTACACTTGATAGGAATCGCATATTACAAGGTGGGACTTCGTTAATCTTCATTTGGCACAAGTTCAGATTTTGCAGGGTTATTCGTTCGTTTCTCTGTAGGGGGCGGAAATTGGGTACCGGATGAAAATAAAAATGTTTTCCCCGAGTTACTGAGCTCGGGGTGTAGTCTTCCTAAAATTGATTTGAAAAGAGTCTTTCAGCACAAGCATCCCTACTTTCAAGCGGAACACAAATTACATCAAACTAGCACTAGAATGCCACCAAACCCTAGTTGAAGCCTCTCACGGCACAGATCAATTCCAATTTTAGTTTTCCTACATTTTCATAATTACGAATTCTGATACTCTACTGATGGAGGTAGAGATAGATACAAGAAAAATCATGATATGTAGGGTATTTCCCGGTCTAGTCAGGTTTTTTTTTGTGAAACGGCAAGTTACCCACAGAGTTAAAAATCCATTTAACGTCCGTATATGACTTGGTGAAAATAATAGAATGAGGTAACATGAACTTGGTGGCATTTAATGCTAGGAAAACCCAGGCTTGTCTCTTCTCAAAGAAAACCGATCTATCATCTAGTATTCAAATGTCAGGAGTAATTGTTCCTACATAGTCAAGTATTTCGATGCTAGGAATTACGATAAGTAACAATCTCTTATGGGAAAACCATGTGAGATCGATCGCTTAAGGTGCTTTCCAGAAACTTGTGTTTCTTTTTCGTGCGAAGAAATACTTCTTTTCTCGTCAGCTTCTAATGATCTACAAGGCTCAGATACGACCTGTCTTGGAATATAGTTCTCCTGTATTGAGTTCGGCACCGAAAAATTCATTGAAGCTTCTTGATACTATTCAGAAAAAGTCAATCCGTCTTGTTGGTGATTTTTCGCTCACGGACTCGCTCACTTCATTTGATGATCGTAGAAGGGTCGAAGAATTGTCTCTCTTCTATGGATATTTTCACGGTCGGTACTCTTCTGAATTGTTATCATTCGTTCCACCCTTGGCAATATCTACACGGATGACACGACGAGTACAGAATTCGCGCCCCTTTGTTGTGAATTTGAAGACCTGTCGAACCTCTCTTACTCTTATTCTTCAATAGAACAGCTGAACTTTGGTATACTTCAAAGGTAGTTTCAACACTACCTTACATTGTGAAGTACATGAATAGCCTAGTATTCAGATTCAGTATCAGTTTTCTTCTCCTGAAGTTGGTAAATTTGTTGGCGAAACTCTGTCGAGTGCAAATAATATCAGGTTGATGTTTGAGTCATTGATATCTACAAAAAGTTTCAACCTTAATACCAAAGATTCCAAGCTCATCGTTTCTTACTGACGACTGCTAATGAGTCAGAACTGCTCGTCTCTCTTGCACATTTTTTTTCTATTGCAATGCCTTCTCCTTCTGTTTTTATTGTGAAAAAAATTGCTCAAAATTATGTGAAAGCTTTTTTATTGATTTTAATGAAAATGGCAGTTTCAATTAATTAATGTTTCAGCTGTTTTTTCTGTGCCAAATTTAAATATCAAGGGTATTGAGTAGATTTTTATGCCCTGACATTAAATCACTTTTATCCTCCTGTCATAATATGAATACGAATCATTGATCATTCTTCACGTAGGTATACCTACATTGACATTTATAAAAACGGACGAAGTATTGACCCATATTTTACAGATATCAATTAATCGGCATGTATTTTTCGAATAGCTGATAACCAAGAGCTGTGAAATAGGTCATCATTTTTCTTGCATCTGCATTTTACCTTCGAATTCGTCATGAATTCTGTGTTCGCGTGCTAATCACCTGCTGAATTATTAACGGATAATGAGATTGATCAGCCTTCGTGACTAATTTACAGCTTCTGCATAGAAATTATCTCATTATATGGGAAGGTATACACGAAGAACACCTTTCGAAGCTCTAATTATCGAGGATTTAGGCAAATAAATATATTTTCAATGAGGAAGCGGAAATGATATGATTGATAATGAAGCTTTTTGTAGAGATCAATTAGCCTAACACACCACTGATATCATTTTTTATACTCGACGCGTTTCGCTAACAAGGTTAGTATCTTCAGTAGAAGAAAATTGATACTACGTCACTAAAATTAAGATGACTTGGCGAAAATAATAGAATAGTGTCACATCCACTTGGTGGAATTTGATACTGGCAAAACCCAGGCATGTTCCTTCTCAGGGAAAGCCGATCTATCTTCATCTAATATTCAGATGTCAGGAGTAACTATTTCTACAAATCAAGTATCTTAATGCTAGAAATAATGAATAATAATAATCTCTCATGGGAAAACCATGTTATATCGCTGAAGGTGCTTCCCAGAAGCTTGGAATCCTATTTCGTGCAAAGAAATACTTCACCTCTCGTCAGCTTCAAATGATGTACAAGGCAGAGATACAGGACCTTTCTCAGAATATAGTTCTGATGTGTGGTCTCGGCACCACAACATTCATTGAAACTTCTTGCTTCCATTCAGAGAAAGGCAATCTGTCTCGTAGGTGATACTTCGCTCACAGACTCGCTTACTCCGTTGGAGTATCGTAGAAGGGTCGGAGACTTGTCTCTCTTCTATAGATCACGGTCGGTGCTCTTCTGAATTGTCGTCAATCGTTCTCCCCTTAGCAATATCAACACGGACGACCCGACGAGTGCAGAATTCCCACCCCTTTGTTGTGAGCTTGGAGACCTGTCGAACCCCTCCTGCTCAGGAATCTTATTTCAATACAACAGCTGACCTTTGGAACTCCCTACCGAAAAAGGTTTTTTCTGAGGCAAACAAACGACAAAAATAAGAAGTTAATGAAAGAATGTAGGCTTTCACGGCCGGTGTTGATATCTCGCAAGTTTTTCGGGCCTGAGGACCGTGTACTGGAATTTTGAATTCCGGAATTGAAAATTCCAGTACACGGCCTTCAAGCCCGAAATATAAGAAGTGAATGTTTATTCATGTCTCTTGTCTCTTGGATATATATATATATATATATATATATATATATATATATATATATATATATATATATATATATATATATATAACAAAACTTGGGAATTATATTTGGGACAGCAGCGAAAGCGAAAGTGTACTCTTATAACAATATATTTCCAATATTTCGACAATCGATTGTTGTCATCTTCAGGGAGCTACAAAATAATATTAATGAATGGAAATATGACATAGAATTTTTATCCTTACTTACATTGTTAGTGAGGATGGTCGCATGAGATGGTTAAAGAAGTCAGATGACACATAGTAAAATTGTTATAAAACATTGATACCTATTATAACAATTTTACTATGTGTCATCCGACTTCTTTAACCATCTCATGTGACCATCCTCACTAACAATGTAAGTAAGGATAAAAATTCTATGTCATATTTTCATTCATTAACATTATTTTGTAGCTCCCTGATGATGACAACAATCGATTGTCGAAATATTGAAAATATATTGTTATAAGAGTACACTTTCGCTTTTGCTGCTGTCCCAAATATAATTCCCAAGTTTTGTTCTTAACTTGTCAGCAAAGACTTCCTCTCCTCTCTTCTATATATATATATATATATATATATATATATATATATATATATATATATATATATATATAAAATAGTTTTCTTTATTCCTGAATAGTGTTACGATATATCCAAACCACACCAAACTACTTTTATTACAACTCTCCATCACAATACAATACAATCACATAAATCGCTCCGCTAACTTTCCAGCGCTCTGAACTAAAACACTCTGATAACCCTTCTTTAATAGAAATTCTCTCCTTCGACTTCCGCACAAAGCTCTCTCCACTCAGCTCTGAATAACTCTGCTGAATAGCTATCTCTGGCTGTTGAAACTTTCCGTAGAGTTCGATTATACTGTAGTATCAATTGTCTTCCCCTGAAGATGTTTACTTTTTTAACGAAACGCACGTGTGTAATTGATCTCTAGGAAAGTTTCAACTGTTACACCAAAGGATCTGATCCTACCGTTTATAGGAAGTGGTGTGTTTCAAAATGGAAACATGAGATGAATATATTTTCCTATAAAAAATACTGAATATACTGTTTTTTCTTTTTACTTTTTCAGAAGTACATTTCGAAATGAGGGTTGAAGAGGGAATCAAGAGAAATAAAATGTGTGTGAATACATCAAAAATGTGAATTTTGGTCAAGAAGAAGGCAAATGCCTTCTCATATCCTTACAATTAGGGGAACCTATCTTTATAAGGTGAAGAGCTACGTCCATTTGAATTCTCAATCAGTAACACAAAAGAAATAATTTCACATTCATAGCACAAGAAATAATGGCATTCATTTAGAAGAATACAAAATATCACCCCTTGACGCAGGTTATAGTTTTTCTAATATACTACCAGATATTACTGAAACCTATAAAATATCTTCTCAAAAATTGTTTTTACTCCCTAAAAGAGTTCTTGATGTTCCAGTGAATTTTGAATATATATAAGTTCTTGTAAATTTTCAATAGGCAAATCTGAGTAATGCAAGAAGTTGCTTAATAATTGGACCTGTTCTATTCGAAAGCAACTTTTTTTTAACGCAGCGATAGAAGTCTACCCTTCTACACTTCTATAGATTCCAATATCAATACTAAGTTTTTCAGATTGTAGTAGGTTGGAAACCCAGAAAACCACGAAGTGAAGATTTGTCCATCACAAAATGATGACTTTCAAAGAATATCAACTTTTTTAGCCGATGCCTATCACACAATATCCATACGGTATCCACATTTGGAAAAAAATGTTTTGTCCTTATCCAACGCCTGAACATTTTCATTTTTTCCCTCGTATAACTTCAATAAGGAACTGAAATAATTCACAACAGTTTTAAAAAGAATTATGTCAATCTTTCGTTTCTCGAAGCATATCTTACATTTACTATCTCGCCCTGACGTCCATCAAAGGTCCACCGATATATTTGATGTACATTTACCTTGGTATTTTTTTTTCATCGTATAAAGTGGTAACATTCACTTACCGTACAGACTCGAAGTAATTGACAATGTATATGGTTGGAGCGGTAAGTTTCGAACATTATATCAAAAAGAGATGGTATAGTTAAGATAAGAGTTCTCATTGAAGTCATGTTTTTTTCTTTCAAACATCAAGAATCAAGAATGTATGTTGTTTGACTGACATTAAAACTCGAGTTGGGTTTTATCTAATTTATTCATGCAATATTTACTATAGAAACTACTGGAGGATATTTTAAAATTAGCCTCTTTTATTGGCGAGACTCACACTTCTAGTGTCATTGGATCTGCAGTTTTCACAATTTGCACATGCGTAACGGTAAATTGCGTTTCTACTTCAAACCGTTTGGATTTCTGAAGTTGAAGAGAAAGTGAAAATTCTCTATCGATGATTTATTTCCAACAGTGAATGTGGAGGTGAAAACGAAATGAATACTACTATCAATAAATAAATCAGTTTTCTTTAAGATTCCCATTGACAATGGTTTTATTAAACCGCAACTAACTATGGGTTCGCGGGATAAATAAATTAGTATTTATCCTGCTTGAGGAAGCTATTGTATAGCGAAACACGTATCAGTGAGAATCGTGAAGAATACCGTGATATTTTGTGTCAATATGAAATTTCATCAAGTATCGGTCAGTTCAATTCAATTTTTGAAATTGACTATTGAATAATGATTCTGATTTTTAGATTTCCGTATTCTCTATAGCAAATAAAAAAAATCGTGTTCAAAAATTATTTCGATACGTCAATTAGTTTCCGAGATATGGAATTGTAAACGGCGCTCGCTGCAAATGACGTCATAAGTCAACATTTGTGTAGTACACTGCGCGCTTCCTTATGGTTCACTGGGAGATTACGGGAATATTTTTTTAATGTCCAATCCAAATACAAGAAAATCATGTATTGTGCCAAAATTTGAAAGCACAACCCTCAATGCTCCGAAAGTGTTGATGTTTTGTGGTTCTAATGGATGACTGAATGCGAAAAAAGTGGATAAATTTGGAGCTAAATGCTCCAACTCACTCCATTTTCAATAAATTCAGTTATTTATCAATATCGTTGAAGAGTGAATATGCAAAGAAAACATAACTATTCATCAATCAAACAGAACTTTAAAGGTTTGGTAATGTTGTATTGTGACGTTGAGGTACATTCGATTTCCGAAATAGTTGTTAGGCGACAGACATGTAGCTCAACTCCCACTTTTTCATTTTCACTCCTTGCATTTCGGCAGCAACAAAATCACAATAATTTTTTTGAAATAGTGAGCAGCCACAAGTCCTTCAATTTTAAGTAGATTATCTAATTGCCCTTTTGCAAATTCTTCATCTATTGAAAATACAATATAATAAATCCACTAGCACAAAGTACGTTATTACAATTGCAGACGGAAAGGTTACCTTGTAGACGGAAAAATTCCAGACGCGGATCAACCGGAAGTTCCAGCCAGCATATATATATATATATATATATATATATATATATATATATATGCTGGCTGGAACTTCCGGTTGATCCGCGTCTGGAATTTTTCTTCTTTCGACGTTTCGACTCCCACTTTGGAGCCATTCTCAAGACTTCTTGACTTGGTGACGAGGCCTAAGTCTCCTTAACCCCCAGCACTCATCTTGACAGAATGAAAATTGTGGTTTGTTGGATAGAGGGATGGTATTTATAGCTGTATGAGAATCCGACGTTGTTGGAATGTATACAGGTCTGGTTTGAGAAGGATTAATTGATGGATTAGTGATAATAATGGTTTCCAGGAATTGGGGAGCCTTTGTGAGTCGTCTCGTTTGTTGAGGCAATGTATATATATATATATATATATATATATATATATATATAAATGGGTCTTCTTTGCCAGTGTCGAGTTAGGGCAAGGCCCTCTTACTCTTTCAGCGGACTATCTGTCAGGCTAGACAGATGGCAGAACCTCGCTAATTTGCATCAGAGTCTAGGAGACTCTGAGTACAATGGCTGGCAATAGGTCCCCATTCCTGACTGGGGAGTGGGTGATATCAGGGATTACTCTCCCAGTAACTCATTGAGATAAATATATATATATATATATATATATATATATATATATATCCAGAGGATTTGAAATGAATCGTGCCTTTACGGCAGGCGACACATAAGTGGAACCACCTAGGGTGTAACACTATAAGGAAATGCTGTCATAGTTTTCCGTCAGTGGTGACAGTATATATATATATATATATATATATATATATATATATATATAAATAAATATAATAATATAATATATATACAATATATGTATATATATATATATATATATATATATATATATATATATATATATATATATATATATATATATATTGTGACAAAGTTTCAAGCGATTTTGAAAACTTATTAACATTTTCATTGTCGGTTCAGCACTGTTTCATGTGAAGGGTTGATGCGGATATGAGTTTCAGCTTCAGCTGATTATAAACATTGTCACTATCCACATTACCTTCGGCAATAATTGATGCTGATTGGTAATGTTGATGATCATTCAGTAACGAACAGTTGTTCAGCAATGCTGATATTATTTATAATCCTTTCTGTAACAGACTGAAAGCTGATCAGCAATCGATTTCATATTATAACTCACAATATCAATTATTAATGAAATGATGTGGTCATTTCGGTTATTATTATAGTTATTAAAATCATTAGTAGATAAGTAGTAAGGTTGATTGGTTTCGTCAACTAAAAGACAACATTTCGTCCTACCTTTTATTACAGTATCAGCCACCGCTGAGTTAAAAAAAACCGACACACAGCAGAAAAGATCCTTCACTGAACAGCAAGTATAAGAGGAAAAAAGGGTAATTTGAAAATGACCACTATGTATTAAGAGATTCCAATAGATGAAAATTTGGATAAATGAAGATTTTCAGTTCGTGATAATGATTCGTTTGTTGATGAAGATTCCCAAATCTCTAGTTCCATTTCTTTGAAAGGATATAGTAATGTATCAGAAGACCTATATAGGGTAATTGAGATCGATATATTGTATTAATCAGGAGAGTAGTCGCTTTCTGACACATATCAGCACAAACTATACATTCTGTAACAAGCATTATATCTTCTGTTCCTGGATTGTCTGAAAGGATGAAACTGATCGGCAATAGGTATTATGTTAGGAGAACATAAAAAACAACAAATACTTCACGTTCAATACTGACACATAATAAAGCAACTAAGATAATAGAAAACCGAACGGAGAACACGGAAAATCGTATCAAATTCTTTGTTAGTGCTGTCAAAAATTTATCGGTGAAACATCAAGACCTCTGGAAATGCAGAAGAGTGAACACAAGATGTACAAATATACATCAAGAACAGACAGATTGGTTGTTCTGAATTATCGTAACAAAATTTTACTGCCGATGGAGATAGGGTAATTGAAATTGATACATTGTGTTTCGACTGTTTGGTTGGCAGTTACTTTGAACTTGATGCATCACCATTTGGTGGATGACGTCAACTAATTGATCTCATGTACAAACTTTGCATTTGAAATTTGTTACTGAAATTTTCTGAGAGGTAGGTGTCTATACTGGAAGTTGAAATTTTGTTATATTTATTTCGACATTCTCATAATTTTTTGTGACGTTAATTTCATCTTATATTCCATCTTCAATGAAAAAAAAACATAAAATAATTAGAAGATCAAACAAATATGACCAACCAAGGAACATTGTCAACCACATTGAAGCAAACATATTATTATTCGATATAAATCGTTAATGGGTATTATGCGACTGGAGAGAAATATTATTCTTAGACTTTTTCTGGAGCTCAATTGGCCTAACAACAAATTAATATTACTTGTTTGCATCGATCAGCATCTTCAGGAGAAGAAAATTGATACTGTATCAAATGTCTCAACTTAATCTCACCGATAAAACTGTTCTATGAACTCCAAGAATAATTCCAATTTCACAAAGGCAAATTACTAAATCTCTTTTGATCAAAAAGCGCTTGTCATCAAGTGCTCACTGAACGGAATTCCCATTTCGATTCTTCGTACTAACGAGTATTAAGCTGGTAATGATGGATGAAAAAAACCGACGAACACTTCCATCAATATTAATTGCTTGATGATAACTGCCACCACTCGGTTACGTGCGAAAAAACTTAATCATTAGTGAAGCGTGATTTTCCATCACACTTTTTTGCGAGAAGGTGGCTAGTTATATTATAACGAAAGTGAACTTTTTTTTTCATCTTCAAAGACATATTAAATTAAAATTGCCAAATATATGTTAACAGTTTATGGCCTCAAAAAGGAGCGACTATATGCTGGTTTCCGGTTTTCCTAACATTGGTCCTCTACGATTTTCAGTATTCAGTTGGAAGATACTTCCATCCAAAATTTCAAATACAAATTCTCAAGTTATACATTCGTTACATTCTATCAGTTTGGAAAATCATAAACTGTGCCAACTCCAAGAAAATGAATCCGCAGGGGGTTATTGGCATATTCCTGAGTACACAAACTAACACATTCCCATACATGATGAAAATAATGAATTTGAAAGAAATGCGAATAGGTCGCTTCCAGAATACAATAAAACTGACAATATAACTATTATCAGAAACGTAATTTACAAACTATACCTAAAAACTACGAATGGAATATTTATATAATAGAATGCCATTGAAATGGGTTGAATTCAACAACTCTGACGAGCTATAATATACATTTCTAAGTCATTTTGTTTAAATATTCGTGTCATTTAATAAAATATATACACACAGATAATCACTGTAGATGAATAAATGATGAAACATTAGATGTAGAACAATTTTAGAACAACAACAACAACAATTTCAGTGATTTATAAAATCAACTAATTTGTGTACTTCATGTCTCGATAGACTTAGTATCCACTTTTTTATTTTGAGTTCCCACAGCTTATACGAGTGGACTGTCTTGATCTCGATAGGGAGCATATTGAATATTCTTGAGCCCAAAAAGTAGTAACTTCCCTGCCCTTTTGTTTTAGCAACTTCAGGTACAACTACTGACTCTTGCCTATACCTTGTATCATACGCGTGTTTTATTAGATAGGTAAATGACTGTAGTGAAATCATTGGATATTTTATTTTTCAGAGCATTCCATGAGTGGTCTTTATAAAAGACTGTCGTGTTTCACCAAAGCTGATTATATTCCCTTGTGGCGGTAAGTAAAAAAGTTCGTTTATATATATATATATATATATATATATATACACAATATATATATATATATATATATATATATATATATATATATATATATATATATAAATATATATATTTGTGATGTATTCTCGACCGTACTTTATAAACTAGATTTGGAAGTTCTCAGGTTTGCGGTCTGTTTACTAATAAAACTCATTTGTTCTTGATCTCAATATTTCGCTAATGTTTATTAGCTTCATCCGGAGAAAAGAATCATAGAATTAATATTCCTGGTGTGTTCATTGCCTTGGGAAGCTGAATCAAACTACGTGCATTTTTGAGATGCAGATCTGACAATATGCTCCAAAACAGTCAAAAACATTAACTGAAAAAATCCAATAATTTCCAAAAAATGCACCTGATGAAAAGTATTTGCTGATAAAGGTATGAAATGAAAATTTTCAAAATGTTATCCTGTGGTGATGAATGAATTTGGCACCATGGCGAAAGAAATAGCGAAATCTTTGCAATTACCGCACCCTGAATTTTATACTGGCCACTGTTTCCGAAGGTCATCTGCGACTATTTTAGCTAATGCAGGGGCAGATCTTTTAACTTTGAAGCGCCATGGGGGTTGGAAATCCAGCAATGTTGCTGAATCATATATCGATAACTCCATAGCTAACAAAATGAAAATTTCAAAAAGTATAGTAGTAGAATCCATTCAGCCTCCAGCGCCATTAGAACCTGAACACAACAATGCTGTGGAAGCTCAGTACGTTTCCCCATCAACTTCAACTTCGACCACAGCTAATATTTCAATCACCGAAAACATGTTGAAACAAAACAACGTACCAGGAATTACTTCATAAATTGTTCAAATATAATTGTTAATGACTATTTCAAATGAAAGATAAAAATTAGTTAAAGACATACAAGTATTATTGTATATGTATTTTAATTTTCAATACTTGAAAACAACGCAACCGTAGGAAAAGTGCAGTGTACAATACACTATTATTCTAACACTATGAATTCAGAGCAGTTGTGTTATGAATGAAAAGAAACTCATTATTTATTGGGATGGGTACCAGATTCTGAACTATTAACACCACAATGCAAAAATGCTTCGCCACAAGTTGAAACTATAGTTAAAGAAACATTAAAAAATAGGAAGAGTAACAATTAAAGCGTGGATACGAAAAAATATCAGGAAAACTTGGAATAGATTAGTAACACTACTAAATAGAATATTCAGAATATGGAATTAAGTTATCGGAACTTCAAAACGCATTCAAATTCAAATACTTCAAATCGAATTGTCTGAATTTTCTGCAAGGGGCTGGCTTTCTGTAGGGCAACCTGGTTTTCGCAAAGTTACTACTTATGATTCTATGGAACGAACGAAAGATCCCGCCAGAGTTTAGCTATTAGGACCGTCGTCGTAGAAGAGAAATTGCTTTTGTATCATCACCTACCGTCAAAAAATGATTGAGTTCTCACTACGTTTCCTCAGAAGAAGATTTGACAAAACAGAAGCATAACAGCCAACTCCCCAGGGTTTTAATTACATTTCAATTGAATGAATGAGGTGTGAATCACCGTCTCCACGCGCGATGATGATTGATACTACCAAGGAAGCATTGGTACACCGATACATTAGCATAATACCCGGTATACACGTCCATCAACCTGTGCCAGTCTAGTTCTTGGAAAGAGCGAGTTGATTCCGTCAATCAAGATTAGTTTCAAGGAGTACCGCCATCGGAGCTGGTGAAGTGTATGTGGCAGCGTGACCATTGACCTGCTTAAAGTTGTGCACGACCAAGGACAAGGCCGAATGTGAGGGTACTGTTACTGTTAGAAGCTGAGCCGGTACATGTCGAGGATTTGGAATGGTACTGTCGGGCCTTTCATCCGGCTGTGGGGCTTCATAATTGAGCTGTCCACCGTCGAAACGTATAAAATTCAACTCAAATTCAACTGAAATCATACCTCCACTTCTACCAAATATTTTTCAATATCCTCACGAGCAAAATAATCGTTGAGAGTTGTACTTGAACGTCATATCATTTCATTCGGGTTCCTCTTCACTTTTCTTGTGAATTCTGCAAAAAAATTATAAAAAAAAAGTGAATTCTGATTGTGATTGATGATATAGGACGGCAAATACTCAATCTGAAAAACACTTTAATATATTTTCAGGCAAAAATAAACACTCTTCATTCTTAGACATTTCTACAAAAATGCGCCTCTTTTGAGTAATAAGTGATTGAATGTCGTAAAATGCCTGAGAATTATCATGTCCAAAAAATCATATTTTCACTTTTACCATCAAATATTTTCCATAATTTTTTCGTGTAAAATAATCTCTGAGAGATGTACTTCATATTCTTGAATAATTAAAAACATGTGTCAGAAGTTAAGATTTTGAAAATAGCTATTTTTATGCATTTTTTGACATTTATTCACTTATAACTCAGAAAGGGTACATTTTTGAAGAAATGTCGAAGATTTGAAAGTGTCTTCTTTTTACTGTAAATGTGAAAAAAATGCATATTTAGCAATTACTATTTTTACTGATGGTGACTCGCATCGGGCCCGTGGGTTTTCACTAGTTACTTCCGAATTTCAGTTTGCATATATATGCTGGGAAATTTTGGCAACGAGCGCTTGTGATTCGGAATTTGAATAAATGATAAATTTCGATGGAGCTTTTTTCCACAACAATAGATAAAAGCGATGTGTGTGACTTTTTTTTTTCTTTGCAAATGAAGCCTTTGATTTAACCTCCACACTATCAAGCTACCAAGACCACCAAACTTATAAAAAATGTAAAATTCAATTACATGAATTCATTTTATTTGCATCCTGTTGTAGAAGAAGATGTAGAAAGTATAGTGAAACACATGGCAAATAAAAACTCATGTGGTTTTGACAATATTCCAATAACACATGTAAAAGACTGTCTCACTGATATAATATAACCTTCAACTCATATCATAAATCTATATCTGAGTACTGGTACATATCCCAACATATTTAAATCAGGAATAATCAAACCTCTCTTCAAGAAAGGAGATAAAAATATCGTTTCGAATAACAGGCCCCCTCCCTGTGTTTTCGAAGATATTGGGGAAAGCGGTGAAGCGTCAATTAGTTACCTATCTAGAGAAGCATAATATACTCACAAAATCACAGTATGGATTTCGCGAAAATAAAAACACCTCTGATGCTGCATTATCTCTCATCAACAAATTGATAAACAACTTAGAAAAAAATCGCACACACTTGGGATATTTTGCGACTTGTCGAAGGCATTTGATTGCGTTGACTTCAGTATTCTCCTAGAAACAATGTCATTTTATGGCATTGGAGGAGTACCACATACTTGGCTCCAGTCCTAGTTGGCGGGTCGCGAAATATCAGTCAGGCTTTGTGAAATAAAAGGAAACATAAGATCAGATACTTTATCTCAGAAACAAAAGTCAGATGAGGGGTTCCCCAAGGATCAGTGCTTGGTGCAATACTTCTTCTGATATACATCAATGATTTGATCTTCAATTTCCCACAAACCTTTTTTCATTATTTGCAGATGACACCAGTATATTGGTTGAAGACAAGAACTCCGAAAATTTATCTTCCAAAAGTCTAAGCTTGATGAATGAAAACTTCCATTGGTTCTCTGCGAATAAACTCTTTTTGAATAGCTCGAAACTTTCAACATTTCATTTCAACTTCCACGATGACCTCGTCTGGAGATCAAACCTGTTGAAAGTATAAAATTTCTAGGCATAAACATCGACAAAAATCTCAATATTTGCGATCATATTGATTGCCTGAATAAGAGACTGCGTAAATCGATATTTGCAGTGAGAACGGTCAGGAGGCAAGTGGGAATAGACGCTGCTCTAAACGTCTATTACGCCTATTTTCACAGTCTTCTATCATGGTGTTGAATTCTGGGGATCTCACAGAACAGTTCACAGTACTCTTATTATTCAGAAGAAGGCAATCAGAGCAATTTGTGATTTAGGGCCGAGAGAATCGTGTAGATCTTATTTTCAACGAATGAAACTTTTCACGGTTATAAATCTATACATATACAGATTATTAGTGCTGATCTTCCAAAATCGCAGTACAATGAACAGGCCCTCCTCTATTTTCACAATCACAATACCAGACAGGACAATATGTTAATGTTGCCCAATATCTAATCAAAAAGGGCCTCAATACACAGGAATAAGAATTTTCAATCATATACCCAGGACGATACAGGATATTGATGATTTTTAATTATTCAAGAAAAAATTACGCGAACCTCTCAGTTCACATTCCTTTTACTGTTAGGATGAATTTTTCAATGCCGGTTTCGATACAATCATAATAATAATGTTGATTTATAGTTTGATTATAATTTGATTTTGTTGTATTTTGTCTAAGCTTTCCCCACACCATAGTAGGGTTTTTCCATTTGTTAAAACTGTTATATCGTGAATATATAGTTGAGTGTTTGTGATTTTCAATGTATATGCTCGCTAATTCACATTTAATGATTATGTGTTTTTATTTTCAATAATGGATATTGGGAAATAAATCATCTATCTATCAATATTGCAGAAAATGCAAATTTGAGTGACTATTTTTTTCAGTCACGTATAGTATTTTTATGAATTTCGATATTCATTCAAAAAATTTATTCAAAATGAGTATACTTCCCCTTGGCAACGTTTCGAAAGCTAGTCTGTCTCTTTTTTCGAGCCTATTTTAGAGAATTTTCAATGGAGTTACAATTCTTGGTACATAGTGTCAAAATGTGACACTGGCATGACTCATTCATCAATAGCTATACTAAGTGTTGATTTCGAAACAAGCTACTTTGAATGGAATCTTCCCAGTTCAACTACCCTTTCCAGAAAAGGCATCCAACATTCATCCATACTTAATGAACAAGTAGGAATCTCTTCATTCCCGTTAAAAAAAATGCAAGTAGCCCCTTCGAGTTTTTTTTCGTTCCATTCTGTTTTGTCATAAGTAAATTTGTTGGCAATATGTGTTCGGCTGATTCCAACTCATATATTTCTCGCCTTCTCAAGTTGTTTTTATGTTAAGCTGTTCTTATTCTCAATGGCCTTGATGTTTCACCAGTATAAACACTATATACTTTTTTTTTATTCTGTTCCGTATTCGAAAGTTTGTTTCGAGTTAATAGAGATATCTGATTGTGTTTTCTGTTATGAATATTGTTACTGCATTGAATATATTACTTATACGTTTGATTTTTTCCGGTAAAACTTGGATATAAGGAATGATTATTTTCATCTGAATTTGTTGAATATTGTTGTTTTCTCTATACGAACCTCTTCCTAAAACCACTCGTTTTGAAATTATTGAACGTTTTTTCAACTAGAACGTCAAGAAAAGGAAGTTCATTATTTTTCTAAATTTCCATTGTTGAATTTTACTCGGGGTTCTCTTTGGTTGATATACTGAAAAAATCATAAAATTCATATTTGCCATGTTTCCAGATCACAAAATTATCAAAGTATTTCTACCACGCTTTCGACACTAAAATAAGCTCGAAAAAAGAGGCAACCTAGCTTTCGAAACGTTGCCAAGGGGAAGAATACGCATTTTGAATAAATTTGTTGAATGAATATCGAAATTCATAAAAATACGATACCTAACTGACAAAGTAGTCACTCAATGGGGATGACGGCTGCAAAACTCTACCACTAGGAGCGCCACCACTGCATGTACCTTTGACAGCCTCTCAAGTCAAATGACAACAATTCAAAACATTAAACGTCCCTTCTTTGTAATAATTAAGAATATAATGATTTGAAATCGACATAAAATAGTCTTACGTAGTGCATTCGGATGTAAAAATGTAGGTACGCATTTATTTCCAAAAGAAACAAAACTGAAAAAGCAGTGGGAAGTAGCCCTGAAAAGAAAGAGCTTTCAGGCTTCTGAACATTCTAGATTATGCTCCAGTCACTTACAAAAGAACGTAGCAGGGCTAGTAGATGGTTATTATGATGATTTTTAACGAAACACCTCTGTAATCAGTTTGAATTTTTCACCTTTCACTCAGATCTTTTTTTTTTTTTACTTTGAGGGATCCACCACGTTCCCTCAACAAACTTTTCAGTTCTGGTACAGACAAACATCCATATCTATCGGTTGGAGAAAACATCCTTATGATTCTTAAGTATCTTTTGAAAGTATTCATCAAAATAAAAATAAAACATAACCTGCAAAATCACTCGTTAGGCACATGCAGTCGTGCTGCCACCTACTAAAAGCTTTGGGTCATCTTCCCCATTGTGCATCTTTTCAATATTGTAGTTACTTATAAGGGCAAATATACTATATTATGAGAATTCAAAGCCTTTTCATCTTCATTTCTAGGTGAGAGAAAACCCAAATAATGGATTCCAGAACATTTCTATCTCCCCAAAAAACATTCGAAGTGGATCAATATTTGTTCCGTAGTTTTTTTGGTTTGTAACCTACCACAATCTGAAAAAATAAGAATTAATATTGGAATCTATACTAATGTCCATGATAACTGTAGCATTTGCCTTATCAGCTGGAAGTATTTTTATACTTTCATCACATCTTAAAGATTTCATTGCAGCTTTTTCAAATTTGCTCAAATTACTTTTAAAATCACAAGGTTGCGTGAGTACCCAATTGCATTCAGATCTATAGTCACCAGCTATCCCTTCTGGTAAATTATGAGCTGTATTTTCTAGTGCTGCTTTCATTTCAAAAGTAGGTGAAGATTTTGGAGTTACTGCAAAATTCAAACCTTTTGCTAAAAAAAAGTTTCTCATTGTTATTCAATATTCGAGAAGATAGATTAACAACGGTTTTCTCGGCAAAATTTCGACTAGTGAGGGTATTTGTCAAATATTCATGTTGCTTTTCTTCATAAAGATTTCTGAATTTATTAATATGAACTCTTTCTCTATCGTTATCAAAGTTTTTATGGGAGTTTTGAATACAATTATATATATAATTGAAATCGTTCTGTATCATATTTTCCTTCGTGAATTGTTCTAGTCTAAAAATATCATTTTCAAATATTACCTTGTTCCTTCGGTGAAATTGTATTCTCTCTCTTACCATAATACCCTGTCCTCTCTATGATTCGTCTACATTGCTGGCTATCATACGGAATTTTTCGTCTCAAACCTTTGTGAATTATTTTATTATCTCGACACTTGTAAGAAATTTTATTTATATCTCCCATATGATCTTTTTCATCTTTACACGTCTTCAAATGTTTTGTGATCCGAATGACTTTTCTTATACTTGTGATTTTTATATATAAAAGTCTCCGATGTTGTTATGATTGTTATAACGGTTATTTTAATCTATTTTATTTATATCACAAATGATTAATTTTATAACTTTTTACATGTCTACAAAGTTCTTGAATATTCTGTATATATATATATATATATATATATATATATATATATATATACACGTCCCAACTGTCTCAATAAACGCGACGATTCTCAAAGACTCCCCAATACCTGGAAACCACTTTTGGTCCGACATACTTCTATTCACTCCGACTTGGGAACCAATCCGTTCGAACCTCCCATCGACCGTCCGATACCTTATCCTGCCATAACTACTAATGAACCCTTAAATCCCACCAACCTTCTATCCTCGATCTCCAGTGATGATAGCCAGCTAGTGAGACAACTCAGACCTAGACGCAAGGTCACTCCGAAATGGGAGTCGAAACGTAGACAAGTAAATCTTTCCAGACGCGGATCAACCGGAAGTTCCAGCCAGCATATATATATATATATATATATATATATATATATATATATATATATATATATATATATATATACCGTGTGTCACAGACTCTGGGTACACCCCCAAAAAACTACGGAACGAGTATAGCTTGTTTTGAATTCCCTCGTCCTCGTCTGGTTCAATAAGAAATGAAGACTTTCCATTACTGACTTCCATCGTAGGCAAAGGCTGAATATATTCACCGGAGAAATTACAATTGAAAAGCACCTCTGTGGATCTAAAAAAAGATAGAAGACTTTCTATGTGGTGTCACATGAAATACCCCTCAGCGCGTATTATTTTTGCGAATTATGATCTGTTTCAGCTTCGAATTTTTTCTGTTCCAAAAGCAGACTGTAAAAATTCGTCCAAAACTATGTCACTACCGGCCAGTCTAATACATATCGGGCAAGAAAAAGTGACTCCTATGTGGTTCAGCGCCCGTCGGTTGTTATAGCCAGGGGAGTAGTTGTTTCAGATAGATTATTCCATCTATTCGTGAATGGCATAAACGTCTCTGAATGATATACACGATTTGTCAACAGATAGTAGATTTAACAAAGAGACAAGTACAGTTCAAGATATATCCGGAATCTCTGAAAATATCTACGAATATAAGTTTCACGTATTTCAAATAGAAAGAGCATTCAAAACGAAAAAAGTATAGAATCAACACGGCTGTAGTGATTTCGTAAACCCTTGTAGGAAAAGAAAATCCCACAGAAGGCTGAGATTTACTTTTTTATTATTGAAATAACCGGCTATTCTATGAATGCGATTTTATGTTATCACAGAGAGCTCATAACTCATAACATCTCTTAGAGAGATCTGTATATGAGCAAATTATAGACTTCATAGATCAGAACAGAGCGATAAATAGTGTGCAGTCAGGTTTTCGGACTGGTCACAGTTGTAAGACAGCTATACAGTGTGTTCTAGACGATTTTAGGAAAAACCTAGATGAAAATTTTATGACAGGTATAATGTTTCTTGACCTCCAAAGAGCTTTTGAAACTGTGGATAGAGATAGGTTGGTAAGAAAAATAGAAAGCACCGGTATTATTGGAAGTGCATTGGCTTGGCTAGTAGATTATCTAGACAACAGGAGACAGAAACTTAAATTGAATAATATATTATCTGATAAAATCTTAAATGAACAAGGAGTCCCCCAAGGTAGTGTGCTTGGTCCCTTGTTATTTCTGATAAATATTGATGATGTCGTGAAAAATGTTGGAATTCAGATTTTTTGGCTGTAGTAGAGACAATAAATGAAACCATGGAAAATATATATGAATGGTGTTGTGTAAACAAACTCAAGATAAATACAAGTAAAACTAAATTCATGATGATAGGCAATAACAAGGAATATAATAAGTTTATAGAAAAAGATTGTGAAATAAAAGTAAACAACGAGTCTATTGAAGTGGTAGATACATTCAAATATCTAGGAGTCATTATTGATCGAGAACTGAAATTCAAAAACCATGCAAATTATATAATTAAAACCATTTCATTCAAAATTAACTATTTATACAGGTGCTCCAGGTTTCTCTCGAGATGGTCAAAAACTATTATATACAACACACTGATACTTCCTCACTTCAACTACTGCTCTACCATTCTATATTTGCTACAACAAAATGAAATTAGCCGTTTACAAAAACTCCAGAATCGGGCAATGAGAACTATATTATGCTGCCCTAAACGAACGCACATCCATGAAATGTTAAGCTCTTTGAAATGGCTTCCAGTTGATAGGATGTTCTTATACCAAACAATGGTTTTTATTTTCAAAATAAGAACAGACGATGCCCCGTTGTATTTGAGAGAAAGAATAACTTCCGTTTCTGAACATCATAATTATAACACCCGATCTAGAAATAATTTATTTATTGAGCATGTTAAATCAAAGAAATCACAAAATTCAGTTTTTTTCAAGGGATTGATTGATTTTAATGACCTCCCAGATGAAGTGAAAAATTCCAATACGCTACCTGTATTCAAGGTAAAATTGAAGAACCTCATGCTGGCTGACTGCAACCCTTGACAGTGGTATTCATTGTTTTATCTACACCCGTACTCTAATAATACACTTATATGCCCACAACCCGTTTTATAATGAAATCCATTACGATACAGATTTTCATTACGATACAGATTTTCAACCAATAGAAACCCATTATTTTTCAATCAAGCATGATGTGCAAGCTTTGCATTTTGACGTTTGTCAAGTCAAAATCAGTAGGTATTGAATTTTTGAAGAATTCAGTCAATTTTCGATAATCGAATGAAAATGTCTTATAGCAGGGATATAGAAGAATTACCAGCGACCCTCCACGGATGTCTTAGACAAGAAAAAAATACAATCGAAAGGATTATATTTTTCATTTGACAAATGCAACACATATGCTGTTATTTTCGTCCGAGTCCTATGTTCTTTCATGGCCAAATGGTCAGCGGCGCGGGCAGTGAACACAAACGTCCCGGGTTCAATCCCAGACCTCGGCAAGGACTTTTTTTGATTTTTTTCCTTCTCATTGTTGTATTTTCCGTGGTAATACCATTAATTATAATTCTGTAGAAATTTTCAAAGAAATACGATTGATTACCTACTATTATTGTGTTCAATATAAATACCTAATATTATAATATTTTTAGTTCTTCACTATTTTCGGGTGTAGATAAAATAGCGTATGCAACTCTCATGTAATGGTTATTAATACACTCGCATAAACCATACGAAACTCACCTTCGGCTCGTTTCGTATCCCGGTTTATGCTCATATATTAATAACCATCATTACACGATCGTTGCATAATATACTATTTTATTTTTTTGACTATGTTTCTTGGTGTCTGTTTGTGGCCAATGTATTTTAGTTGAGTTTATTTCATGTACTTGCTATTTTAGCTACTTGTGATATCTTTTATCTTTATGTGTTTTTTTTTGTACATGTACGCATTAGTCTTGGACTGAATAAAGGGATCAATATAACTTCCTATTTCCTGAGTATTTTACGAACCTATCCATTGCAAGCTATATTATTATCACTACAATGATCTCATGACTTCCTCTTTCGTGAGTAAGCTGTGAACCCAGAACTCAAAACGGATATGAGTTCAGAATCATGCTGGATTAGCCGCCGATTTATGATATATAGCAGATCCTTGATACTCGTACGAGTCATGTTATTACATTCTCGTTATTATGAAAAAAATACCCTGCGGCTACTCCAAATTACGTTCCAGTGGCTAGTACAGATTTTTTTTAATTGCATCACCCACAATGGTTATCTGGTCCGATTCGTGACTGTTCTCTTGACTGAAAAGCTGAGCTATTTCAATTCATTCGTGGATAAAAAATTGCTGGATTGCTTGGGAACATGCGACAAATTAGATTTGTCTCGGTAAAATTGTCGAACTCTACAAAATATCACAAGTATCAAGTTTGTTCACCGTATTGTATATCTGTTTAACTTCTTTCACAAAGTTGTAAACTTCGACTAGAAGTGAATGTTGCTGATAAAAAAACACGAAACAGTGATTGAAGAGGGTCAATGTTTACAACATAAAACTCTCTAGATTTCTATTATATCCGTAGGGATAGAAATGTATGATAAACTCAAATGGAAACTGAAATGAGAGAAGAAGCTCTTCTATTTTAACGCTAATTTGTCACCATTCGATTTCAAAAAAGATGGTACTAAAATGTCAGTCCAATGAATATATGAGAGATACCATGTTTTCATCAGACGATTCTTTTACTTCCCATAAGTGAGTTACAAAAAGTAATTCACTTTATAACTGTTTATGAGAAGTAAAGATTTTTGACATTTTGGCAATTTTGAAAGGTGATACTTCATTTCTTAAGGTTAGAGGCAATGTAAAACAATATAACCTTAAGCGTTGATTCGCGTGAAAGCATTTTTCTTTTACCGAATTGCTAGCATCATCAGAATATAACTGCAAAACATGAAATAAAATGTCATATATACCTAGATTACCGTGCGAACATAGAATAGCAATTTGTTTTACTAGGCAGCAAAGTAGTAGATTGACTGCCGCCGCTGATAGTTCATAGCCGACCGTAGCGAGGTTAGGAATTCAGCTAAGGCAAAATGGTTAAGGCGCTTCCAACCCACCAGGAAGATACAACAAAGCCTCAGGTCGGCTAGAGAAGTGACCCACTGTCAGCAGCAGGGATTTAACGCATACTGTGCACCTCTGGGAAGGTATACATCGGTACTACCAGAAGATCTATGGGAACTAGGCTAAAAGAGCATGAAATAAACCGCAGACTAGGGCAAACTGACAAGTCAGCTGTGGCGGAACACGCACTCAGTAAGGGAAACCACAGGATTCTATTTGAAAACACGAAACTCATTGTCCCCAAACAGGGATACCATAGTCCACTGATTCGGAAGGCAATAGAAATCCACAAACACACAGATGATTTCAACAGAAAAGAAGCTGTGAATCTCAACCGAATGTGGAATCCCATATCAAGAAGACCAAAAATAACTAAGTTCATGACAGTATGGCAATTAATGCTGATGATACTTCTTCTTACCAAGTAATTACAGCAAATGATATTAATGAAAATCCTCCGAATCCAGAAAAAGTAATTATCACTCCAGGCTACCTGATTCCTCAAGAAGTATGAGCCACTGAAGAAGCTAGCCACTCGCTCCAGCGAAACGTCAGGAAGAAATTCCAAAAAATGACGGCCTTCAAACCCAAACAAAAATAGTGATACTCAGCTGAGGCAGTCAATCTACTTTAATGCCGAGTTGAACACATAATTTTTTCTCCGATTGCTCATAATGATATATGTAGGATATTGTATTTGCATGTTATTACAGTTCTCACAATCCTTTTATTTTTCCTGTAGTGATCATTCAAAACAAAATATGATGGAAATCGCAAGTATTGGCAATGGTTGGTTGTTATGAAAATGTATGTGTTCATAGTAATTATAGTTTGACAAAATCATAGACAGTGATAGCGACTTAGAAGTACTAATTCCTTCAGACACATATCAATCAGCGGAGTATTTATTTTGCAGCCTAGGAAGGAAAGTGCTTATTTTGCCACTTGGGCAGGAAAAGTAACACTTTGCTGACTAATATGTGTCTACTAAATAAATATTTACGGTCAATCGGAGAAAAATATTTTGGTGTCCAATGGGTTCAAAAATATGTTATTCGTTACACTTGGCACGATTGCAGCATTAGACTTCGTCTAGCACTGAAAATTCAGTGATAGTGAGGTGTGAGATGGTATAAGAACGATTTGCTGCTGATGTTCATTTGATGTAATATCTCTATTCTCTTCTGAGTGAGTTTCTTTCTATATCATTGAACAATTCGTCTTGATGGACATTGTATCATTATTATTCTGTCCGTTTCTCTCTTGAATTGACGATCACGGTTTTTGTGGTGATTCATTTCTATAAATTTGCGTTTTCTGTGTGGCCCGATTGATACTTGTCCGACACCATTCAAATCGTTCTCATCTTCTCCACGATAATCTTACTTTTTGGGCCTATGACACTTTTGTGACAATTTCTACTTCATTCCCTTTGTACATGAATAACTAGGTACTTCATCATAATTAATCATAAATTCCTTCAATATAAATTCAGAGTTTGCACAAAAGACAAGTTTTTTTTTTGTGGCATGGTCAGAAATTGAATCCTGCAGTTTGATAGGGGATTATATTATGACCTTGTTTCTGTATGTTTTTGTCTTATCAATAAAAGCAATATGATTATTATTATAATCTTATCAACTGAAATTTTTCTATATAGTAGGGACGACTATCTTGTTAACATTGCATGAATAAAAATGTGTTCGATCGGGTTTTTATCCTATCAACTATTACCTATTGCCCTCTTTATAAACGTATCCACTGAAAATTGTAGTTGTAGGCACCTACAGAGTTATTCCTTGTACATTTTGGGTTGAAACATAATATAGGTACCTGCACTCCTATAAATAAGTCATAAAAAATATTCAGCAAATCTATCCTCGTCATTATCAAACATCATTCAAGCACACCGTCTCACTTTCTTCCATTAGTTCGACCGGTCATAAATTCACCCTTCTTCCAAACACAGACAGCGTTGCCAGATGATAGTATCTTGCGTCCTTGTCCGAACGGTCTAAGAGACCACCAAAGAAGTAGGGATAACTAACGATCCGGCAACATAGTTCAACATCTATTCGGCATTAGTTCAACATTTAGATAGAAAATAGTTTTGATGCCAGATATATAGATGAAAACAAGGATGACGAAGGCAAACTGTAAAATGGGTTTATATATGAGATAAATATTCATTATAATATATCGTAGCGCCGTAATTATACAGTTTGAATTAAATTTTAACGGTGCAGCGAACATTACCAACAACATCAATCCAACAACAAACATCCGAAGAAATTGTGGCCTCAACTTCCACTCGAAATTCAATTATTTCTACGCATCACTCTTCCTTAGCCATGGAAGATGGTAAAACAGCAGTGCAAGAAATTAATTTGTCAAATTGCACAAATTGCACTATTAATATTAATGTTAATAAATAAAATCTAAATATTTTGACGTTTGCTTTTAAAATCTGACAATTCACTTTTGACAGCAGTGCCATAAACATTTTAAGGCACTCAGTGCCATAAAGTGATTTCAAGGCACTCAGTGCCTTGAAGTGACATTTTAAAGGCTTCTATAAAGTGCTGAAAATGGCATTTTTAACACGTTTGTAGAAAAAAGAAGATTAATTTATCTTTCATTCAATGAGGTATATATCGATGCAATATTTTTATTTTGTTTCTCCTGCAGCTATTTTTTATTTGATGAAACATTATTGAATATTACCAATGGAATGTTTTGTTTTTTGTGACTTGTTTTTGAATAGTTCAATAGTTATATAATCAGTAATGTTTGAAACTATTTTGTGGTGAATGGATTTTTTCTTCAAAGTTTTTTCTTTAGTTCTTAACCTACCACAATCTATACAAGTGTAGAAGGGCAGATTTATAACCTTCCCCGAAAAATTTTTGCTTCAATTAAAAAACAGTTCCTTCTAAATGAAACATGTTCGATTAGTCAGCAATCACTAAACTAAAGATACCTAGTCGATGCCAATCTCTATTACAATTCAATGTATTGAAAAAAGGTGCTATACAATTATTTCAATTAACAAATCTATTCTAATAATACACAATAGATTTTGTCATCAGACATGTCCAACCGGTATATAAACTAATTCCCATCGACTTTATGGGAATACACAAAAAAAACTCAATGTTTATATTGGATGTGATCACTCAATTTATAATTATAATGATATGTTCTCTTGCAAAAACAAACATATAATCGCTCCGAATGCTCGAGGCAATTTGGTAAATTGATATATTGTTTCAATGATGATTGCTGTTGATTTAGTGGAAATCGAATACGAATACTAATGATGAATAATAAGCACAACTATTTCCGTACCGAAAGTTCAAAATACACCCAGAGCTGATGAATTCAGACCTACAATAGAGAAACTCGCAGAAAATCGCAGTGTATAATCGATTCGACAATAACCATATATTGATAAATACCTAATCAATGAGGTTTCCGCCGAAAACATTAATGAGAATCATATCTGCAACTTTCATTCAATACATTCAGAAATGAATTGAGTAACAATAATTATGTCGTGATTGTATTTCTTGAGCTGAATATTTCCCTCATATATAAAATGTCCCATAAGAGCAATGCAATTATCGAAAACTTACAGCGGTAATTGCATTGTATCGAGTCACCATAACGACACATTTGAAACCGTACCGCTAGACGTCAGTGAACAACACAAATAAACCTCAAAAATAGAAAAACATTTCGCGTTTAGGTGAGTACTCCATACAATCTATAGAGGAAAGTATAAATGAACAAAAAATAACATTTCCTTGAGAGTTTCTTTATTCGTGAAATATTCCAAAGAATCACTTACTTTCGTGCATAAAAATTGCCAGATAATTTTGCATTCAAGCGTGATATCTTATACAAATTGCATTCGGTTATTTTCATATTTTGTAAAAGAGCCCTCGTCCTTCGGACTCGGACACTTTCGCCAAAATATGAAAATAAACTCATTGCAATTTTTAGATATCACGCTTTCTTGCAAAATTATCGGTAATTTTTATGCACTCGTTCAATTATAACCGAAGAGAGCATTCGAAACAAATGGCTCGAACATATTACTAACGAAATTGAGTCAATATGGTCTTAGTGTGAAAGTATATACCTAGTCGGATGGCTGATTATGTAGCATGTAGAAAACGAGGAGTTGGGGTAGGAAATTCATTTCCGAATGGAATAGTGAATTTAGTCGGAGTGCCTCAGGGTAGTGTATTGGGTCCCATCTTATCAATTCTATATCTAAATCTGTATACCTATTGGGAATTTATAAACCTGGTTGCACATGACACCTTACCAGCCTGCAGTGATTCTTATATAAACAGAGCAATTGATAAAATGAGCTCCATATTATCAGCTGTTCAGAAATATCTGAAAATCAACAAACACAAATTGAACATTTCCAAAATTGAAGGTATGATAATAAAAATTGAATATGAATACAATTCCCTAAACGTTAATGATGTGAATTTGATGATGAGCAATAAGAGAATCGAAATAGTCAAAACCGTGAAAAATTTGAGCCTCCAGCTAGATAATACATTAACATTTGCTGCATTTGAATAAATAAAAAATAACTCAAGAACTTTATTTCTTCTCGAGAATTGCGAACAATATATCAATGAAAATAAAATTCAATGTCTATGAGACTATCATCCAACCACATCTTGACTATTGGCAACAATTTTATATATTGTTACGTCCTAGCGCCGGCCCTGACCATATCGTAAACGCAAGGCGAAGGATCGCGCCGTAGCGTCGTCATTTTCCAAGAACTGTGATTGCCGCCTGGAGAATTCGAGACACGTCATCGGGGCTTCTCTGGAGGATTCTCGATAGGTGTGCAGACATATATAAGGATCGCGATATTGCGGCGGAGACAGAGTTTTTATTCGGAGAGAATTTGTATTCAGAGCTAGGTGGAGCGAGTTTAGTAGAGCTAAGTGGAGAGAGTTTTGTTATTGCTAAGTGCAAGGAGTTGAAGTATACAATTTTTAGTACAGAGAGTTTAGTAGCGAGCATTGGAAAGTTATCGGAGCGATTAAAGTGATTGTGTTGTATTGTATTGTGATAGAGAAGTATAATAAAAGAAGTTTAGTGTTGTTTGGTGTTTTAATCGACGAACCCAAGGAATATCGAAACAATATGTTCAACCTCAACAAACCATCCCAGCTTCAAGAGCCCCAGAATGGTGGTGGGATGCTCATCATATCGAAGTCAAACCGTCATACCCCAATTGATATGTTATGCTGGATCCACTACGATGGCTGACTGTTGGTTATACATACTCAACTAACGAAGTAATCAATCAATTTAATCCTTTTATAAGACTGAAGTTACGTGTAGGGGGGTTAATATACTAATTTGTCTTAAATGCGATATTATAAAAATCTCTTACTTTTCCAGGAGAGAAAAAAACCAAGAAACGAACTTTACGATTACTGGTTTCTCATTTGAATTATGTCACGTCTTCCTTTGCATCATTCCTTCCTCTTTTTCATGCCATTTGGCACTTGAAAAAACTTTCATTCTAGGTTTTACAGTCGAGATTTCACACATAGAGACAATAGGGAAGAATATCGACCGATGAGGGCGCTGGTGGTGGTTAAACTAGATCCACCATCTTGAAATAGTTACCTTGTTAACATTTGTGAAATAACGCGCCAAACTGAAATCCAGTCATCAGTTGCCCTCGCTAGACAAGATTTTGGTGTTTTTTTGCTATATTTTCATTGTACGAAATTTATCTCGTGAAGAGGTTAATACAACTGTGTTCATGATGCATTGAATAGCCGCACAATACCATTCATTGGAGGTGAGCATAGATGCATTGTGTTTTAAAATCTAATGATATTTGTTCCAGGACATTTTTTAGTTTTAGTGTAGTGTTAGTAAACCAAAGAGGCTTTTATTACATGGATGATGAAATGCGCCATAACTTTGCCTAAAAATAGACAAACAGACTCACCAGGTAACAAGAAATCATCTCTCTTGAAATGCAAGTAACACACTGAAGCCGCTCTAGGTGGTGATTTATGCAGTTTCAGTTTAATTTTCCAAGCCTTGTACCTGTCTATTTTCTCTTTCAATCCACTTTCCGTTATGTTTCCCACCAAAGATGTATTTCTCTTTCGAAGCGTGTGGAAAGACAACTTTGTATTTCGGTTCCTAGAGTTGCGGCAACTTGGCACCAAACACTTTATACGGCTCACTGAGCGATCTGCATCCATGATTGTTTGATATTATCAATCAAAAAAACCACAACTTTAGATGAGTTTTCCTAAATAAACACCAAAGAACTCAGTAAATTCACACACATAAAATGGAAGCCGTTTGTTTGTGAAATTATCGCGGTGCGTTATATTTCCGCCAGACGTCGCATAAAATTATGAACTTTCCAATTCCATATCTGTGATTTTTTATTTGTACAGGTATTTGAATTATTCTTTCACATATTATCTCTTTCATTCCATTAGTAGTATTTATAATCAATCACTGAATCGAAAATCCTAGATGATGTGTTTTATAATTTTGTCTACCCCCACGCGTAAATATGCCAATTTTTTTCAATTTTTATAATATTAATCCACATCTTCATTTACGAGCCAGTGACACATCACTATTTTATCATGTTTGAAAAAAAGGAATGTATTCTTTGTTGCTTTGAGTATGGATCTTGTGAAGCCTTATTTTTCCAATAGGATGAACCTGAAATAAATAGAAATTTGGGGTTATATTCACTGGAGGTGTAATCGGGATTACTAATATAAAACCGATTTTTTTTTGTACTTTTTTAAATTTGACATTTCTAATTTAATACATATCGTTCAATATTGAACTTAATGAAGTTTATACTTCGTTTGAATTTTTCATGAATACCGAAAAAATACACAATAACTAAAATTTATATCAATAGGATACTGGAAAGAGAGTTCTGAAATATCCACATGGTCGAAGAAAAAATCAGCTGTACAAGTCGAATGGATATTGGTCATATCCACTGTTGTTGTACAAAATACTATTTTTATATTCCTTATAGCAGCTAACCTATTCAAGTTGTTTCATTCCAACTGTACTGGAGAATGAATATAAGACAAGAATACTCGAGAGTAATATTTTATGTGTATCCGAGTTGAACTAAAGAAAGGTCACCACTGGCTGCGGTAGAGCAATTCATTAGATCTGATCTCATTAAAAAACCTATCTTTCAAGGCTAGTCGGATCGATTATAGTTACATTTTATTCAGATTAATCGTTTTTCTATAATGAGAAACGGAGGTACTATTTTTTCAATGTCTTTTGACCGGAACCAAGTTTCAAGTGTAGTATAACAAATTGGTGAGGCGATTGATTCTTGGTAGCGTTAATCAATATCGATTCAATATTCATCTATCAAATATGATTAATTATATGTTTCAGAGTTAGTTGAATGCGGAAGGGTGTGATAAACGTATAATTATCTTGAGTAATGAACCAATTAAACTGAAGCCTCTGAAATTGCTCTTCAAAAATTAATAAATGATCAAAATAGTATTGTCTTTTGCAAGATATGGATTCCTAAAAAATTTACATAATTCATATAAAACTAGCTATTCATGTAACCAACTGGAAAAGTTATATTTCTATACCAGGCATCCGAAACCTAAATCGAACATAAAGGAGAACAGAGTAGTTTGTGATAAAATCTCAATTACAAGGATAACATTCTTTCAGAGGAAACAATCTGTTGAGTTCTTTATGAGTCATATGATTTATGATGGAATTTTCTCAGATACACTAATTATCTATATACACTAATTATTTGAAAAAAACATTTTTTTTTCAAATATTTATCTATATGGCAAGTGGGGAGCCCAAGAGATAGTTTTCCACATAGAACAAGATTGTATGGGCCTGAGAATGAAATGTTATAGTGCGTGACATTTTATTCTATATTTGTCTCTATTTACATTCTTTCATTAATATTGATTTTCACTTTCTCAAACGATAAAATTGGAACGTTTGGTGTAAAACTCAAGACAGTTTTGCATCATAACCCTAAGATATGAAAACTGTTATCAGGTTATCATCTTCAGTTTTCCTCTCCTTCTTTCAAATGCAGATTCACAAGAAAGGGAAGGCCTGTAATGTTCAGAGAATACCGCGTGAGTCAAGGGACTGGAGATACGAATAATCATAACCTTTGCATTTTTTAGGTTTGTAAACCTTCCTAGACAAGGGGTTCTATTGAAAAAAATCTCTGAGCAAGAGAGGTTCGACAGGTCCTCAAGCTCACAACACAGGGGTGGGAATTGTGCACACGTCGGGTCATCCTTGCCGAGGGAGGAATGATTGACAACTCAGAAGAGCACCAATCAAGAAAAAATCTCTAGAAGAGAAACAATTCTCCGCCCTTTTTACGATGTCCTAACGGAGTGAGCGAGTCCGTGAGCAAAGAGTTATCAACATGGTGAATTGCCTTCTCTGAATAGAATTAAGAAGTTTCAAAGAATGTTGTGGTGCCGCGTGCAAGTGATATCGGTTTGGTTTCAGATTAATAATTGATCTCTAGAAAAAATCACCTCAATTTCTTCTCCTGGAGAATCAACTTGGTAGAGAAACGCTCGTCGGTTGTGGAGTGAAAACAAGGGCCTGTATAAGTACAAGTCTTGTAGCTACAAGAAAAACACAATGTAGGTACAGGTAAAAACGAGTAAAAAACTATTATTTGGGATCGTGTTTCTTTGTGATTCTCTTGTAGCTACAAGACTTGTACTTTTTATGAAACAGGCCCCAGTTTGGTGTTTGGTATGTCTCAGTTAGAAGTTTTCACTTCAGGGGCCTATAACACAAATCTACAATTGTAACAAATCTGCAAGTTACAAGTCATTCGCTTATAGCTACAAGTATCCTAATTTCTCGTAACATAAGATAATTTCATATACTTGTAGCTACAAGTAAAATATTCTACACTTGTATATGTTGTTCCTACAAGACAATTTATTTATTTAACTGCTTTTTTCGGTAACGCGATTCGTGATGTAACATGTCTTAACGTGTTTTTGTGTTAGTGGTTAAGTGCAAGGACTGCTAGTCAAATATTTTTTGTAGCTATGGCTATCAAACGAGTTATATTTGAGGGGAAAATGCAATTTTCACAAAAAGTTGAAGAAAATAATGGAATTCGCTAATTATTTATCCTAAAACAATCTATGAACTGTTGAATTCTAGCTCGAGCTGCTAGTGGAGGTGCTACGTTATCTCTGAGGTTGTTTTCGTCACCTTGATCATCATCATCACAATTCAATACCATATTATCATCTTCATCAATTTTTGTAATATTGCACAATGTTGCACAACATTTAAAAATATTTGCTGCGAAGGCTGGATCAACTCGTAGGTGGTTCAAACATGTAAATTTTCCCTTCAATACGCCAAAAGCGTTTTCAATAATGCGTCGAGTCCGTTATTATGAGCTCTGTTGAATGCGGTCTGCGCTGGGTTCATCGGATCGTCATGGGTTGGTGGAATTAACCATTCACGCAAAGGATAAGCACAATCTCCAAGAATGACAGCATTTGCATGAGGTCTCCAACCATTTTCCATTCTACGAAACAGGAAACTGTTACGGAGTACCCGCGCGTCGTGCATACTTCCGGGCCAATTTGCACTATATAATAAAATCTTAAATCAGGCCCACATACAGCCGTGCAGTTGATGGAATGCTTCCCATGACGATTGTGGGGGCATCGATATTTATGAGGATTCCATCTACAGCTCCACAAACTTCAGGAAATCCTGCCAAATTATGCAAACGTTCTATTACGTTCCCCTTAATTGTCGGGTCATCGAACTAATACATCAAATGTTATTTTGTTCACGGCAGCAGTAACTTTGTGAGCACATCTGCCTAAGGTCATTTTTGATACTCCATGCATATCACATACTCCATGGTATTGCCCTACGTTTCCAAACCAATACAGAGCAATAAGCAGTTTCTGTAATGGTGACAAGCCATACCATTGAATCGTTATATTCGCTATGGCTGGACCTATATCTTGAAGAAGACTTTCACACTGTTGTCGAGTAAGTCTGAACCTTTCCACAAATTCCTCGTCCGTCAGTATGACAAAGTAAATTCTCTCTCGTTAGCGATATACTGCTGGACCATTTTCGTTTTCACTATCTGAATCGCTTGACCACGAATCGACAGTCGAATCATAGATATACGCTCACGATGAAAGACTTTACTACACCAGTACGCTCAATCTACTTATCAATCAAGATAGGTAGAAAATTGTCTACAAATGTTGACAATTCCGTAACACAACTGTACGAGTCTTATTTTTGTGTTACGAAATGATACTACAATTGTAGAGAAAGTCCCGTAATTACCAGTGCCCCAGTAGTAACTGCAAGTTACTTTATGTTACAGAATATCTACACTTGTAAAATTTATTTATCTACACCCGTACTCTAATAATACACTTATATGCCCACCACCCGTTTTATAATGAAATCCATTACGATACAGATTTTCATTACGATACAGATTTTCAACCAATAGAAACCCATTATTTTTCAATCAAGCATGATGTGCAAGCTTTGCATTTTGACGTTTGTCAAGTCAAAATCAGTAGGTATTGAATTTTTGAAGAATTCAGTCAATATTCGATAATCGAATGAAAATGTCTTATAGCAGTGATATAGAAGAATTACCAGCGACTCCTCCACAGATGTCTTAGACAAGAAAAAAATACAATCGAAAGGATTATATTTTTCATTTGACAAATGCAACAGATATGTTGTTATTTTCTTTCAAGTCGAATGTGATTTCATGGTCGAGTGGTCAGCGGCGCGGGCAGTAATCTCAATCGTCCCGGGTTCAATACCAAACCTCGGCAAAGACTTTTTTTCATTTTTTTTCTTCTCATTGTTGTATTTTCCGTGGTTATACCAATAATTATAATTCTGTAGAATTTTTCAAAGAAATACGATTGATTACCTACTATTATTGTGTTCAATATAAATACCTAATATTATAATATTTTTAGTTCTTCATTATTTATTGGGTGTAGGTAAAATAGCGTATGCAACTCTCATGTAATGGTTATTAATACACTCGCATAAACCATACGAAACTCACCTTCGGCTCGTTTCGTATCCCGGTTTATGCTCATATATTAATAACCATCATTACACGATCGTTGCATAATATACTATTATACACTTGTTAGACTTGTAGTGGTTGTGTTATAGGCCCCTATATTCGATCATTGATGAACAGAAAATTTCCGTTAACCCTCAATTCTTGTCAGTTTCAGGATGTTCTATTGAAAAATGCATCCGGACATGTACTGGTGATGTAAACTGATCTTCCACCCATCAACACATTGAACAAATCGTTCGTGAAAAACAGTAATAATAGAAGATGCCGGAATACTGGAGTAGAAAAGCCCACGTTAAGTCAAAAAAGTTGCCTGGTTAACGCACGAATATTGGAGAATCTTTTGTTTTTTGTAATAAGAGCCTTTATTGCAGGATCCGTTGAAAATGTTTCTACTTCACAATTACACTATATTATGAAGTAAATTACTGGTTATAATTAGTTGCACTCGGTTAATTGTGACTCACTCAAAGACAAAGAAACGGAATAATTGGGTAAAAAAGCATTTGTGTAATGCAAGGTTAACATCGATTTTTATTAGCAATAGACTCGTACACGAGAATATCGGATTGAACAATGGTTTTATTGAAAATGATACCAGGGCAGCCTTGACGTTTATTTCTAGCGAAAAAATTCCTTGAATATTCAATTCCAAAAAACACATCTGTTTGTTCGACTTCTAATTCTAACCGTAGTTCTATGACGATAATAGTTCTGAGCAGAAATTGTTTCGCATTTATATATATATATATATATATATATACAAGTGCTCGGATAGGCTTCCGCGGTCGGATCTCACTTTGTCAAGATGAGTGCTGGGGGTTAAGGAAATTAAGGAAACTTGTTCGACTTCTAATTTTAACCGTAGTTCTATGACGATAATAGTTCTGAACAGAAATTGTTTCGCATTTATATATATATATATATATATATATATATATATATATATATGTATATACAAGTGCTCGGATAGGCTTCCGCGGTCGGATCTCACTTTGTCAAGATGAGTGCTGGGGGTTGAGGAAATTAAGGAAACTTAGGCCTCGCCACCAAGCCAAAAAGTTTGAGAATGGAAAAATTCCAGGCTCGGTTCAACCGGAAGTTCCAAAGAGCATATATATATATATATATATATATATGTATATATATATATATATATATATATATATATATATATATATATATATATATATATATAATGGACCTTCCTTTATGACAGTTTTCCATATTACACGGTGCGGGATACATTAGAGAGAGAAAGGATATCAACATTGAAGTGATATT
Source organism: Zygogramma bicolorata (assembly GCA_032362365.1). Lineage (NCBI taxonomy): Eukaryota > Metazoa > Arthropoda > Insecta > Coleoptera > Chrysomelidae > Zygogramma > Zygogramma bicolorata. Next base: position 5,260,520 of record JAVJAQ010001645.1, on the reverse strand, counting down.
GTGAAGGAAAGAATGATAATTCTGTATTATAGTAGTTTTCACAATAAATGGTATTGACTGAAGGACTATAATAAAACCAATTAGACCCTCAAGTTGTAAAATCCGAGATGCACATCATAAATGTAAAAGGACCGGATTAAGGTAATTTTGTTCCTCAGAGAGGGATTTTAGAGGATTACAGCTTACACTTCTTGTTCATTTTAGTCTTTGTATTTCATTGGAAGTGTTCACTTGTGTTACGGCGTGCAATAATTTTATAACATTTATTTGTTATTACAGATATTAATAGCAAAGATCTTATACCTCAACGTACAGAATAGGCAGTATGTGGCGTCCGTGGATAAAAAGTAATAGTGCTTCTTCCAGTGGTTCGTTAGAAGAATCACTTATCTTGTGACGCGAAAATCATTATAAAAATTGTGTATAGTTCCTTACTTCAGTAAAGATATAACGCGGGTACTGCAGCAAAAGTAACCAGTAATTTGACGAAGGTGCCTCTTACTTCAGTTAGACGAATTGTTGAAAATTCAATGGAATCAAGAAAAAAGATTCCGGTGTCACAAAAAGTCTAGACGACTGGGAAAGAGATTTGATAATCACAATATTACACGCAGGATCAGAAAATGGTTCGATCCCAAACGCTATGTGGCTTTCTGCAAAAAATATTAAGGACTCTTGTGTTGATTATCACGAAGATACGACAGCAGAGCTTTTTGAAGATTGGTTTAAAAATTGTCTGTTACCCAACATTCCGCCAAACAGCGTTATAGTAATGGACAACGCAAGCTATCATAGTCGACAATTGCAAAAAATTCCTGGCTCAAAGAATACGAAATTGGAGATTCAGAACTTCATGGCTGCAAATGACATATATTTTGAAGAAAATTATACAAAAAAAGAACTTTTACAAGTGCTGCAGTCATTTTCTTTGAAAAAAACGTATGTTGGTGATACAATTGCAGAAGAATTGGGACATACAGTGTTACGACTTCCTCCCTACTACTACGTGTTCAATCCCATAGAGCTTATGTGGCACCAACTTGAATCGAGCGTGCGCGGAAAAAATACTTCTCCGACTTTAAGTGGTAGTGTGGTAGAATAATTAGAAACTGTATGAATGACATTCCTACCGAGAGTTGGAAAAGTTCTGTTAGTCATGTTATAAATGTTGAAAACTCGTACCTTTCTGTAAAATCAATTGCGCCAATTATAACTAATTTAGATGAGGATAGCGATAGCGACACTTAACTAAATATAGAATAGAATTGTAACATTTAAATAAATTACTTGTATATCTCCTACATTATGCAAAATTCAAATTTCTTAAGTTCGACCCTGTAGCACATTTGCATCTTTTACCAGATGATTTTCTACAAAATGGGATTAAATCAGGTAGTTTATCGCAGTTAATAAGCCAATATAATTTACTGTGAAAAATACTATACTTGAATTACTCTATCCTTCTTAACCACTCTTTATCTGCTACATTGAGGAAGGAGTTCGCTTAGAGTTTATACTTGGAATATTCTATCTTGCTCACGATGTAGTCCTCACTCTTTTAGGGCCAGTCCATTAGCTATACTTTCTGTTTGAAACACTTTGATAATCACCAGGAAATTCAAACGTATCAAGGAAGTTTTTCGGCCTGTGCGTTTTTGAGGTTTGTCATATATATTCGTAACACGATAAAGTGTCCTAGAAGTGCTTTTGAAAAAGGCTCAGATATGATGTATTTGATGAAAGTATTATCCTCCGAACAGAGTCAAGGTATTTTAAGGAATGATTGAAATCTGAGAAAAAGAAGAAATATGAAAAATTTTTCAAACATTCTGACGTAACTGCGTAAAATAGCTATTCAGGAAATCAGTTGTGGTGTAGTTCATATAAATTACTCCATTTGCTTGTACCAAATATTTATTTATGCAACTTTCTATATACTTCACAATTTCTGACTGAAATGTTAAAAGAAAATATTATCGTGACAAAAGTAAGAAAACAATACTTGTTTGTACAACAAGAGTGGATATGGTGGCCATATCGCACGAGGACAAAGTTTGACCAGGATGCCGTAGGCAAGTGTTCAAACTTCCGAAGGCGGTGTGGGCAATATCCATTCGAGTTTTACAGTTGAGTTTTTCTTCGACCAGGTAATCATTTCAGAACTCTCTTTCAAGTATCATATCCAGTTTGTATTGAGTATTGTTTTGATATTTATGAGTGGACCGTCTCAGAGGGCGTACGCCTTAACCAACTACGCCATTCGGACTGTACAATTCAATTGTAACTAATGAAAGAAAGTAGGTTTTCACGGCCGGTATTGATACATCGCAAGTTTTCCGAGCTTTCGGCTTTGGCTCCGGATTTCAAAATTCCAAGACACGGCCCTCAAGCCCGAAAAACTTGCGATGTATCAATTGTAACTGTCTATTTTTGCGATTAATAGGTAAACAGATCAGAATTGTGACGTTTCTAAAAGGTTGTCCCTGGTAACCAAAAATGTTGTTGCTTGAATTGATGTGGATTATTTTTTTCACTTGTCAAAATGTGACGGTTTTGGCATTTCAACCAATAGTAGCGGGTTATTCTATCTAATCATTGGGTATTATACCGATAAAAGTGTCTGGTCCTCTCGATTGTTTCGATAAAACGTTATTCACCTTTGAACTGTCAAAACTATAAGGTTTACCGCGTCGATTATATTGAACTGGCTCATTTTTATATAAATTATCATGAATGAAGAATTACCTTATTATTAATAGTCATTCATTTTTCACTTTTTCAGCATAATAATAACATAACACATTTCAATGAACACTCAAACACGTAAATAGCTCATAACCCCAACTTTATGACAGATATAGCGAACGACCGATTCAAATATTTAAGGTTCCCTTAACTCAAATGAAGATGGCGTACAATTAGTTTTTATTGAAAACAATTCATTTTGGTTGTATGAGAAGAAACCGTTGTATGAAGATTTTGATACAACGACATAACGAATGATTTTATGTTCCTTCTGGCGCGATTTTCATTTCATAAGAAATTTTCAATTATCAACCTTGTACAATGAGAAGTGTGACGCCATCTCTTGGTATCGTCGGCAAGCATTATCATATTCAATGCGTAAACATCATATCTCTTCTGGATCATAGAGGGCATACATCGTTGTTTGACAATACAAATTTGTAAAATTTTCACCTATTCTCCGTTCCTTCTTATGTAAATGAAATACTGATCAATTAAATTGTTCTTCCTTCTCCAAATACAACTCGTTCCTCAAATTTAATAAGATACATTTTCTTTTTCGAAACATTCAAACTTTCTTATTTTGAGGCAAAAGCATTCAAATAAACCAAATTAGATAAAATCACTGTCCTACGGACTCGTGATTTTATCAATCGGTTTGTTTTCATACTTTTGCCAAATGAAAAAGTTTTTGTGGAAATTGAAAATTTATCGATTAAATTTGAAGGACTCGTGGTATTACCTTTGATAAATCATAACGATTCATTTGATCGAAATTGCCTACTCATCTGTTTAGTAAACTATGAAGAAATTAGAACATTTACTGGTTGGAGTAGAAAAAGTTATTGTCACACACATTGAAAAGTGTGTGAAAAGATAAGTTTTTCAACGACCAGACAAGAATTTCATTAAAAGTTTAAGATTTTAGACTATTGAACCGTCAAAAAACACATTAGCTCGAAAAGTGAAATGAAAACAATAATATCCAAACGATAAGTTTGAAATGCACAGTTGATTCATTGAATGATTAAAAAATACCAGTCTCCTGTACGATTCTCACTAACAATCCTCCTTCTCGAGAAAGCTATTGTACAGCTAAGCACGCGTTGTAGCTTTGTGAACCCATTGTTAGTGACAATTGTACAAAAATGATGAGATTATAACCAATGAAGTAAAAGATGAGACTTATTATAGGGATCTCGACGCGCGTTTTACTAACAAGGTTAGCATCTTCAGGAGAATAAACTGATACGAAGATGCATCGAGCAGCTTCATAACATGCACCTTCTTAATAGGTCTCAGACTGTTCTCACTAATTCTTTGAACATTGTTCAGAGCATACTGGGCGGCACTGGACAGTTCTCCTTTTCTGCATGTTATGAGAGCATGATATTTTTTAAATCGTATTTTTATATCTCGTCGACTATGTCCAATGTTTTATTTCTAATAACTTACGGAATAGTTCACTTTTCGGACTTATTTCAGTGTGGAAAGAGTCACTTTTCCGCACTAGTGTTGCAATTCATAGAATGAGTGGAAAATGAAGAATTTTTTTTATATGAATTCTGCTATAATTCTCAATTAAATGAAAAGTTGTTTCAAAGGTCCTGTTATAAGCCTCATCAAATGGTCAAATAATGATAAACATATAACATATTTCATTTGTCACTTCGAATTACCGTAGCAACGAAGAACAAATTAATTTGTCAGTCAGAATACCACCTTTTCAAAATCAATCTCGTTGCAATTAAGTAATTTGCAGCATGCGAAAAATTGAACATTCAATTTTTATGTTAATAATAATTATATTCTTGATATGTATTTAATAATGAATGTTTTTTTTTGTTGGCTTCGTTTTTTTCGCACGGTTGAAGAAAAATAGTGTACCAAACCCCCAAATAGCACACGACGTCCTGAAGACGAACCATTTATGTCCCAGTTACGTCGATACGTCCCGGGACATATAGGAGACATTCGAAGAACGTACATTACCGGATGTACCATGTATGTACTGGTTAGACGTCCCATGTAGGTACATACTTGGTCCCGTTCCAATCGGAATGTAATAAAAACGTACATGCTTGGAAGTACTATGTACGTACTTTATTGAGTGTCCCTGATACGTTTACATTAACTCCTCTTCAGGTACGTACTTTTCGGAATGAATTAGGGACATACCAATGACGTGTTTTTTTGTGAATCCCATGTACGTACTGCTCAGACGTATCATTCACGTACATGTTTGGAAGAACTATGTTCGTACTATTTGGACCTTCCAGGTGCGTACATATTGAGTCCCTTTCAGATACGTATCTTTCGAAACGTTTGCGGGACATAGTAATGACGTACATTTTTGGAAATCGTATGTACATACTATCTGGACGTCTCGTTGACGTACTTTTTTGTACATACTGTTTGGACCTCCCAAGTCCGTACGGATTGGGTTCCTTTCATTTTCTACATTTCTGTTAGTATGTACATACTGTTTGGACCTCTCGAGTACGTACGTATTGGGTCCCTTTCGGTTCAAGAGGTATTGGGATTTTGAGAGTGATCACTTAGTGTATTCAAACATATATCAATATTGGTAATGCAATATTCATAATGAATTATTTCTAAAAAAAATTGGAAAAATTGAAACATCGACATGTGGTGAATTTAAATACCAGAAAATTACATACAGAATTTTTTGCACAGCAAGTTTGATATTCCAAAACCGCCATCACATGAGACAGTGATCCTTTAGTGTTTTTTCGAATATATTTTCATTGTTACTGAACTTTCTAAAATTTTAATATTATCTCGAACAAAACTAACTTGAAGTCATCACATCTATAGCACCCGACTCCTTCTTAAAAACAAGTATCTCCGTGCCGTAGAGCGTAACAGTGGTCGACAATGATATCTTCATAGAAAAGGTCGAGAGTTCAAGCCCCGCAGCAGCCAGGTCTTTTTCCAAGTAAGTATTCGGTTAGATGGTTAGTACACTTGAATGAATAAAATTTCCAACTTGACTATTTGGTAAAAAAGAAATGAATAATCCCGAATATGAAAACTTAGATTCATTAAGTGATATCAAATGATATATCACTACGTTGTTTTCGAATATTGATCTAATATCGCCGAATGTTCACATTTTTTTTGTGGCCACTATTGATATCATCTACAATATAAGGTTAATATTCCCGTAATATTGAACCAATATTGGTCAAATATGTTTGTTCTACTTGGGATAGCGCTTACAGAATGGAAAATGTACGTTTTCGGAATGTCCCAAACAGTTCCCCTTTCTGTACATTTCAGGTCCTGTGTGGACTAGAAAAGTACGTACCTGGGATTACCGACTATGCCGAAACGGTAAGTCGCAGGGAGGTCTTATGTACGTCTGTCGGAGACAAAAGTACGTCCTAAATACGTACAATGCATCCTCACCGTACATATGCAGTACGTCCACTGGACGTACTTGTGCTATTTGGACACGTGCGTGAAGTGACTTTTCCGCACGCGACTGCTCATCGGCAATAGCGTGCAGAAAAGTATCACTTTCCGAACTTGTTAGGTAATGAACCCACGATAATAAAGTAGAAAGTGTCAGAGGGCTAGTACGTTAACTACTAGGCCACATAGACTGTATAATTTTGGGTAATTATTGGTGGGTGTGAAGAGTAGATGTAAGACTTTCAATTCCACAAAAAAAACGTCAATTGTGACAATTCAATCTTGACTCAATGAAACAGAGAATATTTCAAATATAAGTACATTTATATACACTTAAATGAAACAACTTGGATTTCGTGTTCGTAAGTACACAGATCAGAATTGTGACGTTTCTAAAAGGTTGTCCCTGGTAACCAGGTATGTTGTTCTCTGTGATTGGTGGAATTCAAATCCTACCTTGTTTGGGTATAAAAAAATATCCATCCAGGTGACTGGAATCGCCTACTTATCCGTTTAGTGAACCATAAATAAATCAGCATATTTACGGGTGGCAGTAGAAAATAGTATATATGCAACAGGTGCAGAAAGATGCAGCACGAACGCAAGTGAGTGCTGTAATATAAACGAGTGAGAGATTGCATTTCTGCTCATGTTACACACTATCCTTTTTTACAACACACTTTTGGCTGGAAATAATACCATATTATGAAACGGAAATAAATGTCAGTGACGCATTCTTAGCTTCAGAGAGCCCAAGAGAAGCAAATAATCGATTTTAGCATTGAATACATTGACCATAAAGTAAAGGCTTTTCTTGATTTAGTTCTTCAAAATATGCCAAAATTATATTTTCAGAAACACATTTAGTTTTGTATTCTCTTTTCCAATCCATAAACTGTCTGTGAGCAGTTTCATATTTTTCTGTTGAAGTTGGAGGTGGTAACTTCGATGATAATGAATTAACTTGTTCTCTTAGTTCTGGCGGAGTATTTTCAATTTCAGAACTATCGCTATCCCTTTCCGTTCATTCTTATTTATAAAATTATAGGACAAGACTATTTTACGAATATTCTATGCATGACGTTGATTGACATTCAAATGATTCGATTCCGTTGCCTAGCAATGGATAGTGTGTATTTGAATGTTGGCACAGAATTGTAGCTATGTGACACAGAAATGTCACTTTGCGGCACACTAATATCAAATTTCAATTTTATTGTGACAAATTATCATGTTTGCGAACGTAAAACTAAACAGGGAAGCGTGTTTTGGAGTGTGGTTTTAGGAAAACTAGTAATTTCTTGCAATCTTGTCAATCGATGCCGTACATCTCCGACTTTCTGTCTTCTCATTCAATTTTCGAATTAAAAAAAAGCTCTCATTAAACGCCTCAGAATCAATTGAAAAATCTTGCGTTGATATAATATACAATCATATAGACATATGTGACACAGAAATGTCACTTTGCGGCACACTAATGTCAAATTTCAATTTTATTGTGACAAATTATCATGTTTGCGAACGTAAAACTAAACAGAGAAGCGTGTTTTGGAGTGTGGTTTTAGGAAAACCATTAATTTCTTGCAATCTTGTCAATCGATGCCGTACATCCCCGACTTTCCTGTTTTCTAATTCAATTTTCGAATTACAAAGAAGCTTTTATTAAACGCCTCAGAATCAATTAAAAAATCTTGCCTGTTGATATAATATACAATCATATAGACATATCATCCATTCACAAATTGATATTGTTCGTCGATAACCAGTTTCATATTATTAAAAACGAAGATTCACCAGTTGATTCACACATGGAAGACACGAATCTGTTCCTCATTATTATAATTGACTCAATTACATCTGATGCTCATGGTTGACCGCAGTCTTCAGGAAATTTACATTGACATCATCTGTGATATACCACTTCTATTCCAGAGAGACTTTCAGATCGATTCGTGTGAAGTATGCGGTAGTTCACAAAAACACGTCGAGTTTCTTATGTAATTTGGCTTTCTTCAGACGATACCAGTCATGGGAATTTATGAATGTGAAGTAGGCCGCCAGAAGAGACAACAATGGGAAATTTCGTGACGGTGGTAGTCTCAAGTTCAATGATTTCTGTTTTAGAGGTGAAGGCGATTTTCTATGAGACTCGCTCATTAGAGATGTAGATGAGATAGCTATTTGTCATTCTGATCTGTGAATCTTGGAAGAATCGAGAGTGATATTTGCATCTTCTAGAACGGTAGCCTTGCTATTCACGAACATACAAGGTGATAATTTTAATAATCAATGGATCATTCAACAGATGCTTTGAGCAAACAGGTGTACCCACGGTTTCCCAATGAATATGAATGTACCTCCGATGCCAATGGAAAATAAGTCAAGAACTAGGAATCTACCATATCTGTTGCAAGATCATATGATGATATTGTTAAGCAGTATAGTATGTTTCACTCTAAATGGTATTGGCTTATCAACTGCAATGAACTGCCTGGTTTGCTCCCGGGTTTTACTACCCAAGGGTCTAATCAGATTAGTTATAATCGTTTAGCCGTTTCACCGTGGAACCTTCTACTTTGTTTCACTCTAAATGGTATTGGCTCTTCAACTGCAATGAACTGCCTGGTTTAATCTAGGGGTTAAGAACTTGAGGGTCTAATTGGTTTTATTGGAATCATTTAGCCAATACCATATACATACACGTTACAGGATGTTCGTAAAATTACCAAATTTAAGACTGGATGTAGCCAAAGACGTAAGTTCAATCAACAAACTTTGGTGAAGCAAAAGGTTTGAACATTTTGTTATATTTGCTCTGTTAGTCAACTGATCTCTGTTGTCATATTATCTAACATGTCATGTCTGTTTCCAATTGACATCAGTGATATTTTTTAATTCACATATATTTTTGTTCAGTTTTCTGCTATTTTACACAAAATGAATCCAGCGAATGAATATTCCTCTCTGGAAACTGACATAACTCTCAAATCATCATTAACTCGTTCTACTGTTCTACCCACCGTTTCATGGCTCAAATTGTCGGGAAAAGCTGCAACGATACCGAAATCCCCAAGATAACGAATATTCTGCGAAGAAAAATTCGACTTTAATTACATAAAACCCATTGGGTCTATGCGTAACAAGTTTGTTTACATTCAAACGGATTTCACTATCGCATTCGTCGTTAGATGCCCATTATGTAGGTTATTGCCATTGTCCACGTAAAAATTAATATGTGTGAACTATCCGTGACGATGTGTTATTGATTGCTTCAGTTTCAGGGTCGAGGTCAGCGGTTAATTGCGAATGGGGTGATGCTGGCCCTCTTCTACTGAAGGGTAAAGTGGCCTATTTGGTATCGAAATTATGTTTTCCTTCGTACTTGGGACATAGTCATTAAGTAGTAGAAAAAATGAATGTTTTCTGGAAAAGTGAGATTTTCAACTATTATGATGATTGTGTTGTAACGGGTTTACCTGGGTTCAAACCCGCACAAGAAATGGCACCTACGGATAAATTTACAAATCTTTTTGTAAATTACAAATCGTATTGTTAATCAAGCCTCGGGCGCCAGATTTTTCTTGGTATGCTCCAGATTCCCAGATAGCAATCAGATGGACGTATCCAGAGGTCAGATAATTGTGACAACGGCAGAGTAATAATTGATGTAGGCTTTCAATACATCAATTCGCATCTGAATACCGTTTGTTGAATGAAATATCTCGAAAGTATTTTGGCCCTACTGTAACGTGAAGTTCAAAAAAAAAAGAAAACTGACAGCAGACAGAGACTCCCTTCAGGTGGGTTAGACTGGAAACTATTCACTATTGGTGGACATTGCACTGCCGTTGTTGAGACCTTACAATGTTTATATTTTTTAAGGGCGCCACCACCAGTAATGAACAGTTATGAGAAAATTAACAAGTTCTATAAATGAAATATGACATTTATTTCATATCATGAACATGAATATGAATTTGAAAAATTAAAAAAATGGCGTTTCTTCAGATATTCATTCGGAAAAATGGCGTCTCAGTGCACAAACACACAGCAAATATGCCTCTAATTCCTCCAGTCGAAAAAGAGAGTGAAGCAAGGTGCTCACCAGTTTTATTAATTCCGTCTACACAAAAAATAATTTTCGGTCGAAAACATATCTACTTCCATCTTAACGCAGAAATTCTGACAGAATTGACGGAGGTCACAGAACTGCGATCGATAGCCGTTTATTGACGAGTATCGAAATAGTTGTTTATTTGTGAGCGTTAAGGTAGGCATTCGTTTGCGTCTTACAGATACGTTACCAAATTCTCAGAATGAACTGTCATGACTTGAGACTTTTAATGATTCTTTGGACATGTAACAATTTACTCGTTACACTACTTTCTTGAGACACTTTTGATGCACACTTGAGAGGTATTTGGTTTCTACCTCTAGACAAACTTTTATCTCACTGATTTGTTTCCTGAAAACAGATTGGAGAAAATAACTACCCACGAAGTTCAGGAATACAACTTCATTTGAACCAATATACGAAATTTGTAGAAAAAAAATGGCAAGTTGAAAATAATCACAAAATTAGCAAAATCAAAAATATATATAAATCCATTAAAAAAATTCGTGAAAATCGGAAGAACAAAAAAGCAAAATCATTACATTATCTAAAAGGGAGTAGGCAACAATGCACGGAGATTTCAAAATGCAACTGCCGTAAACGGTATACGAACTTTGCGGTTGAACTGCACAAAGTACAGTTTCGGACGGATTGGCACCGAAATCGGATTATCTAGGGTCTGTTATCACATTCAAAATTCCACAGGTTACGGTTTCCAGTTCCACTAGATTTTCTTAGAAAATCTCCTGTCCCTTGATTCACGCGGTGTTCTTTGAACAAACAGGGCTTTCCTTTTGTGTGAATCTGTAATGAAAAACTTTCCACTTGATACACAAAATGTATTAAAATCCATGTTGCAAATCATCATTTCTTCGAAAATATCTCTTATGTTGATTGTGAATAAAATAGTATGAATGGCTACATTTATACCTATTTGAATTGGATCTAATGAATAATTTTGCGGTCCCTAAACTTTTTCATACGCCCGGAGCTACTTCAATCTCCAGAACCACCTTGGGGTCAGTTTTCGGTACGCATATTGAACCTTGACCGCATAGTGATATGAGGTGGGCGGATTCTCTGCCTCAGGGGTATCAACCAAATAAAATGTTAGTGGTGAAAGGAAAGACACCTTCAACTCCACTCCTACGGTGGAGCCTCGGGATATTTTCCTTGGACTCTATAACCATGATCTGGGTCACAAATCAGATCTAGAAGACAATTCGAATATTCACTTCTGATTCCAGCTACAAAATTATCTTTATACTTTAAGACTTTTTCTAGAGACCAAAAGAGAATGTTCACTAATTATCAAAAGTGATAAATATCCATAGAGCTACGACTGCGTCAAGACGAAACTAGCAATAAATTTTTCAATGTTCTTATTTAGCGATAAAAAATGTCAATTCCACACGAAGCTTCGTGCGGCGAGGCTACTGTTTGTGATGTTCATTGGTGGTCATCTGTCATGGGTCAACGGTGTTTACAGTTCTATTATGTTCACAATTTTTACAATAGGAGAATCCTAAGTATAATGAGTTTAAATGAGTTATGTATTGTTCCTGGTTGTGTAAAAACCTCATAAGTGAGGATAAAACGACTTACCTGAAAAAAGTTCAAAACAAATTGTACGAGGTTGGTCACATCCGGATAGATCACCTTGTAGTAGTACCTCCATGACTGATATGCGTAAGTTGAAAGGATAAATCATCATTTCCGTGTCACCCCACTATATCTCACTCAAATATACATTGCGATGATATCGAGATGACAAAAAAAAATCTAGTTGGGTGGGTGTCTCTCTATTCGGATGTGACCATCCTCGTATAATTTGGATTGAACTTCCTTCAGGTGAGTTGTTAAATTCTCATTATACTTCGGTTGGTCCCATCCGAATAGATCACCTAGATGTTTGAAGAATCATGAAAACGCGAACGAAATTTCATTCAGACTGATCTCAAACTAATCAAGCAGTCAGGCAGTCTAGATAAACAGTTTATTCTTTATGAAATTTCCTGTTTTAAAATAAGCATTTGTTACGGACAGTATTTGAATGCTAATACAATGTTTCAATACTCAAATGAACAGAAAACTCGCAGTCGCAGTCGTTCAATATAAATTTTAATGTAATGCGCAAATGAACCGTTTTTTATTATTGGTCCACTGTATAATTTACAAAAAAATATTTCATGTGGTGTCCTTGCTTGTGCCGATTTGGTAGTCCGCAGAAGTGGCAGCATGTCTTGTTCTGTGGCTTTTGAATTGATCAGCATCGACACCATCAAACTGCTAACTCACTTTCAGCAAACGGCTCAAGGTGTAGCTGCGTGGTGAGGTTTTTTATAAGTTAGGATGAGACATTATTCTGCCGATGTCGTAGTGATTTTGTGTAGTTTATATGTATATATATATGTGTAGTTTGATGGACATGGATGCCATACACAATTCAGGTTTCTCCGTGAGAAATGAAAAACATTTGTTTCTGGTCGTTACTTTCTTGGTCTCCGGAAGTTTCAACTATGTCGATGATTTTCATTCTCACCGATTCATCGTCAGTTTTGGATGAATTGTGTACCTTCTGGACAGAACATGAAGCAAACAGAATTATACATTCGGGAGATATTTTGCAAAGTGAGATTTTCCATGGGGTACAATATTTCTAATTCGGTCAACACTTGGTAGGGGTCCCAGATTTCCTCATATCCAGAAAAAAGTGGATCGCATTTTCAAAATACCTCTCATAAACCTTTCCATCGTGCCACATTTTCCTGCCTCAGATACTATACTATAATATTCACTTTTCTTGCCTCAGGAATGCTAATATGTCCTGTACTGATGGGCCATAAACTCGATCCGAATCCCTCTCACAAATACTCACCAATAGAACATAAATTAATTTTATTGTTTAACAGTATTTGTACTCGGTAATGTCATCGGAACCTCTAAAGGTTCATCCTCAATTTTTCTCCTGGTAAGATGGCGCCACAGTGGATGTGGATGCCTAAACGGAGGTAAAAAAACATATTGCAGTACAAAATATAATATATTAGAAGCCAACATTGATATCAATTTTGGAAATCAGGGTTGGGACTGCCATAACTGAAACCAGACTAAACAACCCGAGGTTTTCCAAATTTTTTGACCAGCTCTTGAAAGGCGTAATCTCCTAAATAATATTACGTTCCAAAGTTCTTGAACTTTGATCTGCTATAAAATTATCTCTCGAATTCATATATGAGGTGAACATCACTTTTTGAGGAATTAAAAAATAGAAATCACATCTACTATGAGAGAAGAAAAAAAATCACAAACATTCACCAACAGAATACCCAAGTTCCTGAAAATCATCGTTTCTTTGTGCACGCCATTTCAACATATATCTAGCTATTCTGTTGAGGTTTGGGTACTTTAATCATCCTGTTGATGTGCGCAATGGCGGTTTTGTTGTCTATACGAAACAAAATGTGGCAGTTTCAAGAGTACTTTTCAGAGGTTTCAAGGTGATGAAACGCTGCATTCGATTCTAGAACATTGATGTGAAGTTTGGCCTCGCCTGGTTCCCAAAAACCTTTGGTGTCCTCTTTGTTGCATGTTATATTTTGGAATGTTCAGGTCTTGTTTTGCGTAGCCCACCGTATAAAGTCGATGTGCAACTCGTTGAAATTTCTATTGGGGAAAATCTCCTCCAACATTTTAGTGTCATTCCGTTCCACTGATGGCAAAAGAGAGCAATGGCAGGAAAGGTAAATTAGGGGAATCTGCTTTTATCATGCTGGGGAAGATTGCATCTCCATGAGTTCTCTTGATATGGATCGCTGATGGATTTATCCACTACAAAATGATGACGTTTGAACAGTACTTGAAAGAGTCCTATTTTCACCTCGAAAACTCTCCTTGGATATCTACCCACACAGTTTTTTCACACCCTGTACATCCGGAGTTGCTGAAAATGACCATTTTCATTTAGTCGATTAGCTCTATGATTTATAAAATACGTGAATTTGCTTGAACTGTCTTCGAACAAGGAACTTTTACTAGTACACCATTAAATTATATCGCAATTCTGTAGCAGGTAGGCCTTGTTACTAACTCCCTGCGCTGTTCCTCAAGAGTAGCATGATATTATTCGCTGACCTGTCAACCATAAAACTTGGCAGAGTCCCTCTTTGATAGGAACGGATAGAATTTCTGAAAAAAAGTATCTGTCCCTCTCGGCCATAAGACTAGCACACAACTACTTGCTTCAACTCTCTCTCGCCAAAAATCTGTACATTTTATGATGAAGTGTGATTTTTTCAAGATTTCTGGTATTGAAAACAACTTCAACTCAATTGAAGAATTCTGTCTCAAACTTCCTAAACGATAATGGATCGTGTCAGTTTAACATGACAGTTTGATCGTGAAGCTGTCAAACTGGCAGCATTTTTTGTAAATTATGGAACTTGAATATGAGAAAATCTGAATCTGATGGACGTTTTTTTTTCCCAACATTTCAATACTACTATCCTTCTGATAGTAATTTTTATCATACAGAGAGTTGAATTTGTTCTGGTCGATCATGATAATGATTGGTTTTTGGAAGTAGGTGGAAATGCCTGAATTCTGAGATAAAAGAACCATTTTATGTATCTATTGGAGTGAATTTTTGAATTTTTCTTATTATTTTTCATCTATCGAATCCACCCATTTAATATCATTCATCAAACAAGACCCGATTACATATCCATTACCTAATGCCTATCTATACCTGATACCATACGCATCATCATTATTATCATTATCCTTTTGCACGCGTATTTCATAACTTGCAACTTACCCCAGTCGCATATAAAACAACAGACCATGATTTTATTACATGTATTGTGTCTGAAATGTGACCTTGAACTATTCGATACTGTAAAAAATCGATAGTAAACCAATAATTAATCATCGATTGGCAATCGATCACTTTCACTATGGACTTTATTGCAAACAAATGTCTGGTGTGTAGATGCAACATTTTTTGTTTGCATTTACGTTGGTAACCAAAGAGGCCGGAATACTCAGTGATCCGTAGAAAAACATCATGTCTTCCATCGATTTGGAACATATCGTTCAAAATAATAGATTTGAGTTTTTGAATATGCTCACCGACTGTTCGTGTCGTGTTCAGTGTCATTCATTTTGGTTGATCTGCTGTCAGTAATTTCATTATTTTGAGGGTCAATAAGTATATTAAACAATTAGTTCAATTTTTGGTGGATGCGCAGGTCATGGCTCGAATCCAGGCCAAAGTAGCGTAAGCTGAAGTGCCTGTGTGGAGAGACTGATGGGGTATATACATTTATTGTTAATGAGCGGCTCGACAGGCCATAATGGTTTTAAAGTTGGGGAGAAATAGAAATTTTCGTGTAGTCGACAAATGACAAAAGCAATTTTTTTGACAAATAATTGCAGAACTGAAGGATATGTAAGTAAGTACAGCATATCCTCTGGTAAGTTAAGAATTCATTGGGATGGGTGCTCCCTGTGAGCTGTCAATATGTCGTGAATGAAGAGTGAATGCAATGAAGTGACAAAAATGATAATTTTACTGCAGGTTACCGTTGCATGTTAAGCTCAGATATCTCACTCATCAGCTCTATTTTAGGAGAAAAACAATTGCAACTCGTTTACAAAATTTGTAAATCAATTGCATTCTTTCACTCTCCAATTGGGACATGTTTGACCGCTCACCTGCCCCAATGAAGGCTTGACCAACCAGAGAATAAGTATGTCAAAACTCCAATCGACTATAAAATACAAATATCTATATGGGTAACCAATTAAAAAATGTTTCATTTTGATATCGTTATTTCGTTCTATTGCCCTAAAAAGATCTGATTTCATTAATAATATTCAGGTTCCATTTTTCTATTACTAGTCAATTTTTTTTCTTGTGCCATCAGTTCATTACCATATGCAGGTTGATGTTTCTTGGGAAATAAATTGTAAATTATTCAAAATAACAAACATGATTTCTGTAGCAATTTCACAAATCTATTGTGTAACATACAAGATGTTTCCTTATTTTGAGGAAAGATATTCTTTCATCATTTTAAAGTAGCAGGAATATCGATTCTACGAAATTTCCCAAGTATCAAGTTTGTTCATCATATCCCTTATCAGTTTGACGTCTTTCACAACTTCATAAAATTCGACTGGTGATGATATGTCTCAAATTCCTTGTGTTGCAACTGATCGTAGTGAGTTTCTCAATTCCATCCCTAGTTGAAGCCAATTGACATCCATCACGAACAACGTCAAATAAAATAAAGCCGCAGAAACGACTTTCCATTTATGTGTAGTGCTGAAGGAGAATACACGGAATCTATATTGATAGTTATAAATATTTTCGATAGATGTGTTAGTGTCTTCATAATTAACTAATTGATGAAATGATAGCAGCATTCAGACAAATTAGAATTTAAAAAAAATAAACTTCCTCAAGCGGGATTCGAACCCACGTCCTTCATTAACTAAACGGATGCTCTTACCACTGAGCTATCGAGGAACTTCAGTTCTCCGTTGCATATTCATTCCTCTCCAATTTCTAGTGTTACTTGTTATTATTCAATCGAGAACCTCCAGTGGTTTTCGGCTGACGGAGGTGTTAGATGTAAAGAATTCGCATTATCAACTGGTGTCAGTACCAAATTGTACCTTTCAATCAAAGCAACGTTATTTTTTTCAATTCTTATTTGTCTAAATGTCGCTATAATTTTATTAATTTAAAAATATTCTCACAAAAACTTGTACTCCGATATGTAGAATACTAGAATACAATAAAACGCGGCGCTTTTCCTATGTCAGAAGTTATCGCCTTCTGAATTTGGGAAAAAGAGCATATTTCACATATTTACAATATAAAATCAGTGAAGGACACGTTACTCCTCTGCCAAATTGATACAGACGTTCTCAAGTTGTGAATAGTTTAACTAACATGACTTTCTTTCATATATTATATGCAGAAGATAAAATCGGTTAGTGTTCAGAAGTAAAAGTAAAAGCCGATAAGTCGTCTGATTATACATTTTCCAAGAAATTTGAAGTATTTCCCATGTTCCATTTGATTAAATTCAATGGAAAAAGCCATGAAGCCTTTTATCATGATGTCAATTTTACCGCAAACTTTAACAGGTATACGTCCCAACTCCAGGGTTTTTGGACATTTCACTGGAAAATCATTGATTGCCAAAAAAAAATACGGAACGGTGATTGAAGAAAATCCAGGTTCACCAAAAGATACCAACAAGTAACAGAAAATACTTTTCATTATATATTATATAGAAGTCTACAATAATGTATGGTGAATGCTTATGGACCCCGAAAGGAGAGAAGAAGAAGATATTGATCTATCTCAAAAAAGAAAATGAACGAAGATATTTATCGCTAATGTGTCACCAATGAACGTTGAGCAAGGAAGTCAGCTCAGAGTGCACATACTACGAATATTCAAAACCGATAATAACTTCAAAGACTATATAAATGAAATCTGCGATATTATTTTGAAATTTGAATATTTTCAAGATGAAATGTTGGAGTGATGTGCATGTGAGAAATGTTCCTCATATCAAGATATCAGAGAGGAAGGGGAGTATTATAAAATTATGAAATGAAGACAATACATGTGGTCATAATCATTATGATAATCGAAACAATGAAGGTTCAGTATCTTGTCATCTGAACACCAAATAAATGTTAAATGAATATTTCAGAGATATCATATGTGATTCAATCAGAAGACTGGATGATTTTGTTTTGATTTCCGTAACTGAGTGACGAAGAGTAATCCATTTTATAACTGGTTATTAGAAATGAAGCGCTTCGTCATTTCCTACAATTCAGAGAAGTGTCCTGACTAGATCATTCCTTTGTAGTGATTTTTTCGATACTAAGATCATATATATCAGACGTTGGACTAACAATTTGAATATGTCGGTTCCACCGCTGTATTTTCCAACCTTAAACCGCAACCGCAGTGTTGGCTGTAAGCTGTAACCACACGTGAATGGGAAACGACGAACATTCATATCAGAAGTAACTGTCTAGCCCTGCCCTTGTATCATTTACCCGCGCTCGAAAGAAAAAGTAACACTTCTAGGTCAATGAGCATCTCAGGAACTACGTCGCTTATTTTTTATGGGAAGTCGATCGCTAGATATGAGGAAATAGATAAACTTTAATAATAATTAGGCTTCAACCTTCGACGATATGAATGAGGTCGACAAAGTAATGAGTTCTGCAACTGAAGAACCAATGCAAATCTTTTTTTTCGAGTTGGATAGGAGAACAGACCACAGACGGTACGGATTTTTGCCATTTCCAATTTCGATCAAGGTTTTCAATTATTTGCTAATGATATTGAATGTATGTGGGCGGTGATTTTGTCCAGCTCTTAACGGGGTCGAATAGCATTGCATTGTTTCAATGCACCATAAAAACGTCAAGATGCAGTGGAGCTTGATGATTGAATTATTCATTGTTAATATCGATATACTCAAGTGATAAGTGAATTCCGAATGGGAGTTTTCTTTCAGGTAGCCTTTCAGGTGAAGAATTCGGAAGCTGTTTTTCACTCCAAATACTTTGTTCTCGAATTGAAACTCTTTTTATAATTTCATATGGACTCTTTCGTTTTTGTATGATGAAGTACAGTATTTAATGTTGCCGTAGTACAGAGTTCATCGTTGGTCTCATCAACATTCGCAATACTTGCTAACACCAACTTTTCAAACTGAGTAGGTACTCCTTAAGAGGCAAAGATCTGAATCTGGTGTAGATGGTGCAAACTCCTGCAACGGGTTGTATCACATAAAGCTTCTTTTTTTGCTTAATTTGAATATATTTATGAAATTTCTCTGTGCGAAACGGGAGTAGTTTCCATTAATATTTCACTAAGCAGATTAACATTACAATCTCAAACCCAAACGAGCTTGTTTTGCTTGTAGAACAATATCCATTGAGCTCCTCAGTAAGCATATAAATTAAAAATGAAAATTACCTGCTATTTTCCTTGTGGATGAATCAAACTGCCGTGAAATGGTATATACATGAAGTGTTTGTTAGTTTTTCATATTACTTCTTTGATTGAAGTTCTGATTTCATGTTGATACTGTTTTGGAGAAGAAAAGCCAGAAATCACTTCTTCACACTGCGGCAGGACTACTTCAAAGCAGGTATTTTTCAGAATTGAACCTGGTTACAGTTGAAATAATAATAATTGATCGGTTTATCGATATGGATATAATTACATAGTAACCACAATAGCAGTGAGAAGAAATAAGGAAGTTTTTTCTGGGGTTTCATAGTTTGAAAGTTAAAGTGAATAGAAAATTAATTAAATCATTACTATCGTCTTATCGCTTCAGTTCAAGGTATCCCAGTGTCCAGGCATTGCAGACACACACGAAGGTTTCAGCAAATAACTAATGTCCTTGGAAGTGGTTGAAATTTTTTTCTCACTCCTTTTTTTATGTTGATGAAGATAGGATCGAAAGTAGACGTAATTGGGTTTTCACACTTCTTTCAAAAAATTACATTTTTTATTAAATTACTCTCTTAATATTCGCTATTATAAAAACCGCGATGTCTCTAATGACCGGTCTACAATTAATTGACCAGGAAAACCCACCTAATTTTAATTTTATTCTTGCGTAGAAAATCTTCCTACAATAATGTCTTTTCCCGAAGGTATCAATTAAAATAATAAAGCGGTCATTGAAAAGAGTAATACTCTAATACTGGTAAAATTCCACAAACCGCAATGCACCTAACATTCTAGTGCAACAATAAATATTCCATTAACTGATGGTTAAGTGGATTTAATGAAAGCCGGGTAACACCAGTGGGTGTTTGTGGTATCATTTGTTTACAAATTCTTTCATCTAGAGATCTTGTGGTTACCATTTGTACTTGTCATGTTTTGGAAAAAGTCGTAGTCATTCAGTAAAAAACCGTCTTTGATGAGTTGTTAGATTTCTTCGTAATATCGTAAGCACTGTTTCATCACATCCAGTGGTATTTTAATGCGAGTGATGTACAGCAGGAATTTCAGTGCTTCATTTAGAAAGAATAGTACTTTTTACAAATATCATTGATAAACAGATAAAATACAATATGCTTGAATGTGGATGACAATGTTCCTTGCTGAATGGTAATGGTTCGGACTTCTATGGTCATTATAGAGTAAGATCCCAGAGCAATCAGACATAACTTATTTTCACACGGATGAAACCTGAAGTTGGTTGTGTTAGGTTATTTTTCTAATATTGCATATTGGGCATAAGGGCTCCAAGCCCCCCAATCTTTAATGTATTTATGGTGTTAGGGATGTCCCAAATTCCCCTAATATCGAATTAATCATAATTGTCACTACCAAATTTTTCATGTCCTTTTGAACTTCACCATGTGAATTTGCTATTTTTTTCATCTCCATGTAAGTAAATTTTATACTTCATTTATCAACTAATATTATATTACTCTTCCTTTATTGTAGAATTCAATGTAAATTCAGCTGATGATGAACCTATGTAGGTTCGAAACATGTACTGAATCACCGTACTGAACACCTTTCAAATATTAAATTGTGGAGACGACTTTGAGTTTTTCTGCATCGTAAAAATATAAATATATTCAATAATATATTATAAATATGAAAAATTGCCACTTGAGTCACATTCGAGTTAGCGTTTGTCCTCGCAAAAAGTAGACGGTTTGTCCAAAGCCCCAAAGGAGGCAATTTTGGCCCCAGAAACCTGCGGAATTCCATCAATTGCATATCAAATACTACATGAAGCTCCATTTTTTAATGTTTACCAATCTGAACGTTGAGAAATCATGTATATATTGCATAGAAATCATAATTTTTAAATTTCATACTAACAGGTAACAGGATTGTTGAGGAAAATGAAATGAAAAGTGAGAATTTAGACAAGTGAAAATGACCACGGAACCACGAAAATACGGAATCTTAAAATTGTGCCCGTTTTCGACCAATTTCTCAAAGTGCTTACCATAGTGCCCCTTTTGGCACAATTGTGCCTTAAAAAACAACACTGACTAGACTGTATACTATAAGTTATATTACACACAAACAGCATATACACATTAGATTGAAACAGATGGTGAGTTTGAGAAGGGAAACCGAGTTATTATGGACGTCTCATTCACTCTGAAGCGCATGCATAGTACTCTCGCCCTCATACTTCTGACTGAATAATTTTTGTCTTAGGGGATGTTTGGTCACTCTAATTTGTCTTAATGATTGAATATAACTTTTAAATGAATACTTCAATAACATATTAAAAAATCAGACATGTAAAAATAAGTGAAGTTCATTTATTTTTTGGGTAGCTTAAAAGCGTCTGATGAAAGCTCTGGTCCATCAAAAGTGTCTGACACTTATGATATTACTTCAAAATAATATTCTACATGACATATATAAAAATCAGCCGTGTGAATTTAAGTAAAATAATTCTTATTTTTAGTTACCTTTCTCACCTGGTACCTGCCCAGGTGTCACTCGGCAAGTTCCACAAAGCGCGTAGGTATTCAAGGCACACAAGACTTCAGATTTCATCCGTGTGAAAATAAGTTATGTCTGATTGCTCTGGGATCTTGGACAACTCTATTGAAACCTGTTGCCAAGAACGAATGGATAAAAAAATACAAATCAGTTAAGAAAAATAAAATCCCAAACGAAAGGTTGAAATGGATTTTTTTGTCAATAGTGAAATTAAGGATTGATTGATAGAAAAAAAAATAATGTTGTAACAAAAAATCGAGATATCGAGTATGAAATATTGGTCAAAAAAAATTTAATTGAAGAAATAAATGAAATAATACTTTGGAGAAAATTGAGGTATGGAATACGAAACACTAGTCAAAAAATATAAATGAAGAAATAAGTAAAATATTATATATAAATCTTGATACCAAGTTTCAAGTAGAGTGTACTCACGACGTTTCGATTGTTGGTATCCGCAATCGTCTACTGATAATGTGAACTTTAGTTATAGATAGCATGTCACGAAATACTGCGATACCACCTAACAATTTCTCTATTTCATAAAGAAATGGCCAGTATCTGAATATATACAGAGTAGTCCAACGAAAAGTACGCACCTAGATTTTCTTTTTTTGGGATATACAAAATATCAAATGGGAAGTGGGGTCGAGTGATACAAAATGTGAAATGGCATAAAATCAAATTTCTAATGATATATATTTATTGAAATTTATTCAAAGAATTAATGCGTAAACGGCGTTATGAACATTAACACAATCATTTTGATATTGATGAAAATTATTAATCAGTTTTGGGCATTAGGAATCAAAAGCTTCACAATTAGTGATAGGTTTCGATTTTTTTTATAAAGATTCGTAGAAGAATAAAATGAAAAAATTGTTGAATTTATTTATTGAAAAGTTACCTGAGCAATAATTGAAAATGTGATCAATTTGCTTCCATACAATATTGTTACGAAATCTCCTAGCGCCGGCCCTGTCGATCGTGAACGCAAAGTAATATGAGGGGTTGAGGCAATCCCGATTCGCGTGGAGAATTCGATACACATCATCGAGACCTCTCTGGAAAATTCTCCATAGGCGTACGCAAGTATAAAAAGGGACACTTCATCGACACTTCATCGAGGCAGAAAGAGTAAAGTGCAGAAGTCGAAGTGCAAAGGGTTTTAGTACAGGGCGTTGAATAATTAAAGGGAGCAGTTTGAGTGGATTTTATTGCGATAAAGAGTTGTCATAAAAGTAGTTTAGTGTTGTTTGGAGTTTTGATAGACGAACCCAAGGGAATATCGTAACAATATTATAGATTTTGTTGAAATTCATTTATAAAATTTTGTTCTGATGGGGTTCTGCGGTTCAGGTATCGATAAACTTCCTAGCTAACTTGGCAGCATGAATCATTTTATCGACATGTATGTCTTCAAACAAGAGAGCAAGCAGTAAGTCTAGCAAGCCAATTTTTTGGGAAATGGAAGTTAAAAATTTCAAATCGTTCTGGAATGGATTAAATCATGTTTTGAGATGGAGTTGAAATAATTTTCATGGAAACCAAACTGAATCAGTGACAAGAATAAAATAAGGGTTGCCTCAATTATTTTTCCTCTGTAGTTTTCCTGGACAAAAAAAAAGCATGCGATAGATGGGAAATTTACACCCCTCGCTAGGTGTGTGAAGGCAGAGGTGAGGAAATATGTGTTGAATTTTTTGCCCTCACAATCAAACTCTACATGTCCGAGAATGTTCGCCACGAATTAGAAATAGAGAAGAAAAGCTGTTTTTTGTCAAATACACGGAAGGGAAGCCCTGTAATGTTCAGAGAACACCTCTTGAATTAGGGCACAGAAGATACGAATTGACATAAACTTTGAATTTTTGAAGTTTATAAGCCTCAGGGAAATCTTCCTCGGCAGGGAGTTCCAAAGTATATCGTGGGTTTGCTACGATTTTCCAATTAATTCGGAATATAACCATATAAAAATGCATGATCCAACATTTAAATTGAATCCATATAGTCATAAATTTTCCCTGATATATCGTTTAGGCGTAAATACAAAACGATAATATATTTGCACAAGAAAGCAACTCTGTTCAACGCTGTACAATCAAACCCGAATGATAATCTATATCAATGATAGAAATCTGTGTGTTAGACCATACAAGCATACCATTTTGATTCTGTCATTTTCAAAGATAATGTCTTTGTATCAAATCAGCGTTAATAGCAATGAAAGTATAGTATGCTATCATTATCAACATAATTATATGTATCGCACAATATCTACCATTCTCATACAGCCCACAATGATGATTTCTCCTTCTTTCTTGGAACGATCCCGAGAGAAACTTTGCTGAGTTCTTTGGGATTTCCAGCCCTCAATTACGACCAATCATGCAAAGCTAATTGCAAAGCAGAGAGCTGGCATGCCCTGTAGGAATACCGTTTGGTTTTTTATAATGAAAACGAAGCAATCTTCGTCTATAGCAAATCGCTTATTTTGATGAAAGTTCAGTCGATTCATTTCATCAATTGAATTGATGACATAACCATGTACTAATTAGGGATATTATCCTCAATTTAGTAAGTCGTTGATTTTATTCTACTGAAACAAGAGAAAATATAGAAAGTAAACAATGATAAAGAATACAAAATAAATGAAAATTCATTGTCATCATCATTATATATATATATATATATATATATATATATATATATATATAGGTCTTGCTGTAGTGAGGTTGCACCCTCTGCAACCTCACTACAGCAAGACCTATACTCGAACCAGTCACGAAATCGTTATTCTATATATATATATATATATATACATATATATAAATATATATATATATATATATATATATATATATATATATATATATATTATCGTATCTGCAGAGGAAAATCACTGCACAAGAAGGTAAAAAGAAAAATGGTGATGAAAGTTCATGTATGAAAAATCAGTAAATTTCGGAAGAAAATTGAACTAAAATTATCGTTCACCTTTGAAAAACATCCAAGCTATCAACCCAACTATTTGGCTTATTAGAACCGCAGCAGCAGAGATATTTCAAGAATATCCAAACTAATTTCTAACAAATAAGATAAATATCACAGGAAATAGGTAGAGTAAACCTCATATCATTGGAAATCCATGACAAAAAGGTTGCATTTCAAGATCCATTGATTAAAGTTATATTTTTTGATTGAATTCATTTGTTTCAATACATGTGAAATTACATCTGCATTGAGAAAATATTTTTGACATCAAGAATCTTTCCTGAATCCTTCCTGATTTGAGTGTTCTACATGTTTGGCGTACCGACTGAGCAGGAAAATAAAAAAGAAAGGAAAGCATAGTAAGAGAATTCGAAAGTAAGTAAGCCAGGGTCTATCTGAAATTTCATTATAGGAAAATAAAATCGAAGATCATATCAAAATCAATCATGTGCAGTGGTGCGAACAAAAAGAAGAAAAAAGTGAGAAAAGCTACCCTGGAGTTTGATGAAGGATTATAAAATTGCTGGTCCAGTTTTTCAATTGAAAATTTTGATCTGTGAGTGATTATTTCATTAATATGCGGCATTACTTTCATTCTGTACTTGTAAATTTGAGTTTATTGAAAAGACATAGTAGACGTTTTTTTCAAACCAGTTATGAGATTAGGTAAAATTGGAAAGCTTTGGAAATATATGTACGTTTATCAGACTTCTAATGCGCATTGTTTTACATATCGAAAATATCCTTCTCCATATCAAAGGAATCAATGCAAGTTTTTCAATAGACGCTCCTATAAATGCCATGCATCGACAATCAATCATCTTAGCATAAGCTTGTTCGACTTTACCAATTAACTATAAGTAATTGAGGAAAACGGTATGCTGCTGGCAAAGCTCAATTACGAGCTCCCAATGAATATGAATCATAATGTACACAGCAGGTGTATTTTGTATTACTAAGTATTGTGCAATATTGTTTGGAAGACATTATTTTGTTGTGGATGGATCCTTCATATTTTTTTAGAGGATTTTCAACCTACCGCAATCTGAAAAATATCATTATTAATAAATGAATAACGTTTTTTATTGAGCGCAAGCACCCAACAGGCCACCGACCGAAGTCCTTCAGCCTATTATAATGTAGTAAGAGTGAATTGAGGAATAAATCATGAGCACATCTATAAACAATTTGGGAATTAATCATGTTTGTTATTTTTTTTTTTAACTTTTATGTTGTATCCATGCCATATTCTGTAGGTTGTAGTTGTAACACTGGTACTATACTTCTAATTATATTACATTTGCTATCCTTTGAAAATTGCCTTGTAAATGGTTTCTGTTGGGCAATAAATGCTATATTATTATTATTATTATTATTATTATTATTATTATAATATTATATAATACGTCGGTATGAAGTAGATGAATGGATATTCCCAGCTTTCGATATAATTTAATACATCTTCAGGAATGTAAAAGATACAATGATTTTCTTTAATGTCCACCCCCCTTTTATTTTTTGAACGGTTCAACTCAAAGAATTGAAACTCGGGATATTGAAAAAGATGCATGAATACTATATTTTGAAGTAGAATTGACACTTAAAAATTTAAAGATGGCGTTTGGGCGCCTCCTGGAAAAATGAATTGAATGAAGAGGGGGACTTGAGATACATCATTTTGAAGCTCCTGACGAATACTTTACAACCATAGAATATGAAGTCAATATCTTTACCTACTAGAAAATTGTGAAACATTTAATATTTGCCTGAACACGTCGATGTTTGACTTCATAATTTGAGGAAATAAGCTGAGTTCAGTTCAAAAGATGCTCGAAGTGGTTGCCTTCAACGTCGACATAGGAACAGCCTATCAGATATTTAACCTGTGGTAGAAGTCCATTGTATCTCAAAGTGGGGTGTAGTAGATTTAAGATGCAGAAAAACTCAAAGTCGTCTCCACAATTTAATATTCGAAAGATGTCAGTACGGTGATTCAGTACATGTTTCGAACCTACATAGGTTCATCATCAGCTGAATTTACATTGAATTCTACAATAAAGGAAAAGTAATATAATATTAGTTGATAAATGAAGTATAAAATTTACTTACATGGAGAAGAAAAAATGGCAAAATCCTGAACTTCACCATGTGATTTTGCCATTTTTTCTTCTCCATGTAAGTAAATTTTATACTTCATTTATCAACTAATATTATATTACTCTTCCTTTATTGTAGAATTCAATGTAAATTCAGCTGATGATGAACCTATGTAGGTTCGAAACATGTACTGAATCACCGTACTGACATCTTTCGAATATTAAATTGTGGAGACGACTTTGAGTTTTTCTGCATCTTATATCAGATATTTAACGTTGAACATTTTCGAACACAGCAGCGTCGATGTTTCTACAAATATTTATTATTCTCTGCCGTATCAATATTGAAGCAGGTTCAGTTTCGTACACTTTTTGCTTCAGATAGCCCTATAGGAAAAGTCCAAAGGTGTCGAATCTGGCAAGCGGGTTGGCCATACTGTAGGACCTCGATGACCAATCCACCGACCATGGAGAGTATTTTACAAATAGTTTCTTAGTTGTTTGGAGTAATGTAGTGGTGCTTCATCTTGTTAGAATAATAATACTCATATCGAATTCATAAGGATTTCGGTGATTAGAGAATCAACAGTGGTTGCCAGTATATTCAAATGAAGTTTTCCTGCTGAGTTTTGTTCAAACCATTTTGGAGATAGTTCACGTGGTACCTATTTGTAAAATCGAAAAATAAATGAGAATATTTTAACTGAACAATGATGTTCATTGTCGTACCGACATTTTTGTTTTTTTTATGAACAAAAAACAACCTATCAAACCTTATCGGGTTGTTGCCAAATGGCAGAGAAAACCGAATATTTCAGGAAATATCGATATTAATGTGTTTGTATTCAGGTAATTATTAAATTTTCCACCATTTCGTAGTAAGTGAAGATATTAACTTCATGTTCTACGGTTGTAAATTATTCGTCAGCATCGGTATAATTGAAGAACAACCTCAAGAATACAATATTATGTATAGATGTTCAATTACTGAATAAATTATATAAATTGATTCCTAAAGATGTTCGTTCGTGTTCATAAAATTATTATTTAATGCACATCTCTCTGGGTTTAATCTACTATCACTTTTGTGTACAGTTATTCCATCCTTTAATAACCTTGATATTTGTCCTATGTTTTCTTTATTACAATCCCAACAACGTATACAATGAACACGGTACATGATCTTTTGTATCTCAAATTCGAATATATTATGAAACAATTTTTTATGTTTTGAAAAAAGATTTGAAGATTTCAGATAATACGGAAGAGATTCTTTCAATGAAGGGTTTTCATACATGAAGATATATATATATATATATATATATATATATATATATATATATATATATATATATATATATATATATATATATATACATAGATTGAACTAGTGGATAATGGGGGGAATGCAGCGATGTCATAAAAGAAAAACTCTTGTAAGTTATATATATATATATATATATATATCCATAGTTCGTTATACACCATCGGAGATTCACGAGTTCCAAGATACTTTGTAACACGAATTGGTTAACATTATAAATCAGGTAATTCTCTTGTTGTCTGTTTTGTCACTGGAAGGCTGTTTAATACTAAAGAATGTGGTCATCGAGAACGCCTATTCAAAAAATCCCTCGTCCAATTTTTCCAAAACACCTCAACGTCAATTTCCAAGAAACTATTTTGAATATTATCGCTCGAACCACAACCTACTTTCTACATTCATTGTCCAAAATGTAAATTCGCTAATTCCTCCAAAACACATCAACGTCAATTTCCTAGAAACTATTTTGGATATTATATAATAATAATGAAGCAATATGAATCACAATCATCCTCGGTTTCGATAAAACGGTAATTAAGTTTATGATATGACGTAATGCATTGATGCTGGGTTTTCAAAAAACTCAAATTAGGTGGTCAATATATAATAAATCATTGGCTTCTCACCTGCTGAACTTAAGAACTCGAAGTGACGCAGATCTGATAATTTGTTTTGTTGAATTGTGCTTTCCAAAAACGAATTGACCATATCGGATTAACTTTTGAGCATATTCAGTTTTTCGGAGTTCGCGTCTTTGTGAATCTGTAATTAGTGTCAGTCGAATGAAGAATTCACAAAGTGGCCAATTTTGAAAAAAAAAATAAATAGATTAAAAAGATTTCCTCAACAGTATTTGATAGCCTATCTATCAGTGGAGTATTGATATATTTCTTCCACTTTGGAAAACAGAAATACGTAAAAAGACAATATGATATCAATAATCAAGACTGTAACTGATATCGACTGATGTTGAAGATATAAGTATAATTAGTGGGCATATTTCTTCATAAAAAGTTCCTAAAATGATATTGCATATACACATTGATATACCACTATTTGCATTTGAATACATGAACTGACAAGGTTTTCCTCGACTAACTAGTTGTTTTTTTATTGATTTTTTTTTTATATGCAGATTCACACAAATTAACATTATCTATGGATTTTTGAAGTTTTTAAGCCTCAGGAAAAACCTCTCTCGGCAAGAGAGGTTCGACAGTTTCTGGGAGGCACCTTTAGCGATCGACCTCACATGGTTTTCCCATGAGAGATTATCACTGATAGTAATTCCTAACATCGAGATACTTGACTTTGTAGGAATAGTTACTCCTGACATCTGGATACTAGATGATAATAGACCGGCTTTCTTTGAGAAAAGACATGCCTGGGTTTTCCTAGCATTAAATTATTCTATTCGATTTGACAAACCGAACAATTTTCAGCTGTACCATAGTGAAAGTAATAGACGCTTTACGGCTTTGCCACCAAAGTATCGAAAGGTAACATCACCAGAAAATCTATCTTCAAGATTACCATACGTTGTTTTAATATTTCCGAATATAATTTTTATATCACCTTATAATGCTATTCATAATATAGTAGCAGTACAATGTTTGCCTTACGTAAATCATTTATAATAATAATTATAATGAATGTTTTTATTGATAGGATGAATTACAATAAGAATCGGAATAATCAAAAATAGAAAATGGTTACCTTTATGCTAATGCAGACCTATTAATTGGCAGGGTTCAATCATCATCCGAAGAATATGATTGCTCTTCCACCTAATTTTAAGACGCTGTTCACGGACAAGTCAATATACAATGCACAGCCAGTATCCTAATGTTAGTGAACCATAGATAAAATAACTTCAATCAAATGATTAACAGTAATAGTGAATAGAGACAAATACACATGTATGATCAATGGAAAAAAGAAATCAGTTTTGAAAATTAATTTCTCCTGTTATCATGGCATGTTTCAACTTTTCTTTGAATGACATCACTGAGAGGGATTCGTACTGAAGGGGAATTCCATTCTAGAGCCAACTTATGATATGAAAAAGACCCTCGAAACTGAGCCGTGCGGTGAGTTGGGGGAGTCAGAAGAGATCTAAATCTGATATTCAGATTGTGCAAATCGGTTCCAAAGTTAATTTTGTCATAAAGGTATCGTGGTGTTATTGAGATTATTTTATGAAAGGTAGATGCCGTATGGAATAATATTTGATTTTTTATATTGCGAGATATTACTTATTTTCGAAATCGCAAATCAAAGTATCACTACGAGATTCAGCTGCGAAATTACTGTGTTCATCGAGTGTATAAGCAAAATTCTTTTTTCTAGATTTTTTTTTGTTTAAATTTTCACTGTCAGTAACAGAAATGGAATAGAATTTTTTATAATGAAAATGTAGGTACTTCATCGATTGGCTGAATTATTATAACCTATAAATTGATAATTTCACTTATTTGAGTATTTCATCAGTTATTTAACTAGGTATATACTTATCATTTGTGAAGAATTCATACGTAAGATTCATTTCATCGGAACATTATGACGAACAATCTCAGATACGTCATTTCCTCCCAGATGAAAATTTGTAGGCTGATTGTTGATATAATGCTGTGGTTAATGAAAAATATCAGATATCAGTAAGTCGAGGAAAACCTTGCCCGGTGATATATAAAATAGTTGATAGATGCTCCCACCCAAGTCCTGCGTTAAAACTCTCATTGCATCAGCTGACGGTCTTTCCCAAGGATCATGTATAACACAGGATAGCTGGATGACTACAGATTTTCGCCAGTCGAGTAGCGCTCGGTGACGTCACCGCGGACCGATCTCCAAGCGTTCTCCATTACACATACGGAGCGAATATTACATTTTATATTTTTTGTTTTACTTTTGGGACATTTTTCGTTCATTCAATCAATACAAATTGAGAAATTAATGTAGTAAAGGTTTTAAAAGAAAGTACAAACTTTATTCACGAAAATAGAACAAAAACTACATTAGAAAAGAACAATTCAATAAAATTCTTAATGGGTGCTTCAACATACGTTCTTTGGTATTGAAAAATAAATTGTAATAAAGAAGTTAACTACAATTACATACCTATTACTATGTAATGATTATTTTTAAACTCCTTAAAGTGGACAATGCTGGTAAAGGAAAATTTAGTTTAGTTCGCAAAAATACATTACAATTTCTGCTAAGATAACGAAGAGTGAAAGCAACAGCAATCTCTTCTGTAGTCCAATTCACGCGTTTCTTTTTGTTTAGAAGAATGGCAATTTGATTATCTGTCGAAAGTTTTTTCAATGCATTTAGGGCCTCTTCTTTCTGAGGAGATTTTTTTTTCTTACTTTTCATTTTATAATAAACAAGCTGTTTTCTTTGTATATTCAATCTTCGTTTCATACTTTCCATTTTTTCGCATAATTTAGAGTAATTTTCGCGGAGCTTTTCATATTGAATGGATATATTATTTTCTGATTCAATTAAAGCGTTGCTGATGATGTGAGATGAACCTGCTAATGAGGATGGTTCACTGGAAATGGTAAGGTTCAAGTCGACTGAAGTAGCTTCTGGCTCCTTTTCGAAAATCTTATCCATTTCTTCTTTGTGACGTGTCACCTTTTCCTTTCTTAAATACCTTGCCTCTCGCGATGAATTTTTTGGTACATATGTTGTACAGGTTTGGGGCAGATTTAAACTAGGTACAGCACTTTTTTTAAGCAGTTTCCTTACAGGCAATCCTAATAATTCGTTTCTCAGGTCTCTTTCGTATTCATTGCCAGTAAAATGAACGGAACAAATTTGACTGGTATCAGGATTCCATTTATCCGCTCTTTTGCAGCGTCTTATCCATTTTTTTCGTACAGTACCCGATAAGAAATCATTTGCTTTAGAAAAGTTGTGGTAAACAATGTCTTTTCCGGTAAGTTTTGTGGACACACGGCAGTTGTTACAACCAAAAACAGCACAACGACGTCCCGGCATGTTTATTGTTAAAAAATTCTTGCATTTACTAGATGCACGAAGAAGTATAAACACAAAAACCGTCACTTAACAACGTGTCTCATCGCGTTCACAGTCACCTACCGCGATATTCCAACGGCTACGGGTCCGCGGTGATGTCATAAAGTAGTGGGGACGCGGTTCACGCACGACAACGTTGCTGGTATAGGGATCTGGCTATCCTATGTTATATACAGTCCTTGGGTCTTTCCATCGAGATACAGCCAGCTGGCATTATGTTTCATGTTGAGGTTGCGTATGAGCTATCATCGGGTGAATTTTTAGTAGAGAGGAAATCATTTGAAGTTTTTTTCATGTTTGAATGACCAGCTGACATATAAGACACAAAAACACCAAGTTATATTCAGCTGGTAATGGTTTTCCCCGAAATATTGGGTTAGCTACAATTCTACACATTTTTGGAAGGCAATGATTGAATATTTTTTGGTGCGTGGGAGGCTACCGACATTCTTTGGTGCTTCTTACCAAATTTTTTATTTGCAGACTCACACGAAAGGGAAACCTTGTAATGTTCAAAGAACACCGCGTGAATCAAGGGGCAGGAGATACGAATCAACATTTACTTTGAATTTTTGAAGGTTGAAAGCCTCAGGAAAAACCTCTTTCGGCAAGGAGTTCCAAAGCTCAGCTGTTTAATTGAAAAAAGATCTCTGAGCAAGTGAGGTTCGACAGGTCTCCAAGTTCACAACAAAGGGGTGGGAATTCGGTACTCGTCGAATCATCCGTGTAGATATTGCCAAGCGTAGAACGATTGATAATAATTCAGAAGAGCACCGACCGTGAAAAATCTAAAGAAGACAAAATAGTTGAGGCTTTCGCGGCCGAGGTTTTCAGTATCACTACTTTTATTCGGGTTTGAAGGCCGTCGTTTTTTGGAATTTCTTCCTGACGTTTCGCTGGCACGAGTGGCTAGCTTCTTCAGAGGTTCATTCATCTTGGAATTCACTCCGATGACTGGAGATTGTTTCTTCGCAAGTTGTATTTATGCCGATTCAGGTAGTTTGCGGTGCTAATTATTCCATTCGGATTCGGGGAATTGTCATTAATATTGATTACCTTGTTTACTTCCTGTGGGTTCGGAGAATAATCATCATTAATATCTGAAGAACTACTTGCAGTTATTATCGATTTTCTTAAAATGGGATTCCATATTCGGTTGAGGTTGACAGCTTCTTCTTTTCTGTTGAAATTATCCGTGTGTTTGTGGATTTCTATCGCCTCCCGTACCAGTCGGCTATGGTATCCCTGGTTGGGTGCAATCAGTTTTGCATTTTCAAACAGAATCCTGTGGTTTCCCTCACTAAGTGCGTGTTCCGCCACAGCCGACTTGTCAATTTGCCCTAGTCTGCAGTTTCTCTCATGTTCCTTTAGCCTAGTTCCCATGGATCTTTTGGTGGTACCGATGTATACCTTCCCACAGGTGCACGGTATGCGATAAACCCCTGCTGCAGACAGTGGATCTCTTTTGTCTTTAGCCGATCTGAGGCTCTGTTGAATCTTCTTTGTGGGTTTAAATACAGTTTTTATGTTGTATTTACTCAGGAGTTTTCCAATTCTGTCTGTGACCCTCGGGATGTATGGCAAATATGCATGTGCAACTATCTGAACGTCCTCCTTGTTTCGAACAGTGGAATTCTTCAGTTTCATGGCCCTGTTGATCTCGGGTACACTGTATCCATTCGACCTCAAGGTCACTTGAAGATGTTCCAGTTCTTCCTCCAGATGTTTTGGCTCGCATATTCTTCGGGCACGTTCCGTTAGAGTAGAAATGACTCCTCTCTTTTGGGTGGGATGGTGATTCGATAGCGCGTGCAGGTACCTATCCGTGTGTGTGGGTTTTCTGGAACCTTCTAACTACCGCAAACTCGCAAGGGACTCAACACAATCAAAATTGAGGAATGTAAACAAACTCATCAAGTCGTCCTCACTGTCGGAAACCACACAGAAAACCGTTCTCAGAACTGAAGCCGTTCCACCCAGACTCTATGGTCTTCCGAAGGTGCACAAACACGGCATGCCACTGAGACCAATAGTCAGTGCCCCAGGCTCACCTACATATCACTTGGCAAAACATCTGGCCTCGCTCCTACAGCCTCATGTAGGAAGAACAAACTCCTACGTCAAGGATTCGACAGACTTCGTGGGTAAAATTAAAGGCTTAACTTTGGAACCGACAGATATTATGGTCAGCTTCGATGTTGTGTCCTTGTTTACCAACGTCCCACTGGAAGACTCCCTGAAGGAGTTAGCCTACTTGTTCCCTAATGATATCGTTGGACTTTTCCGAGCATGTCTCACGGGGAGTTACTTTCAATGGAGGGGAAACTTCTATGAGCAATTGGATGGCGTGGCAATGGGAAGTCCACTTAGCCCAGTAGTAGCCAACTTCTTCATGGAACGGTTTGAGGAGAAAGCAATCGACGCCTTCGAATTGAAGCCGACCTTGTGGCTACGCTACGTGGATGACACATTCGTCATCTGGAAACATGGTAGGGACGCTCTAAAACTCTTTCTCGACCACTTGAACGCTCAACACCCCAATATTAAGTTCACCATGGAGACTGAACAAGACCAACGAATAGCATTCCTGGATGTTCTGATCGAATGATGTGGGGCTAGACTAACCCACAAAGTGTACCGAAAACCCACACACACGGATAGGTACCTGCACGCGCTATCGAATCACCATCCCAGCCAAAAGAGAGGAGTCATTTCTACTCTAACGGAACGTGCTCGAAGAATATGCGAACCAGAACATCTGGAGGAAGAACTGGAACATCTTCAAGTGACCTTGAGGTCGAATGGATACAGTGTACCCGAGATCAACAGGGCCATGAAACTGAAGAATTCCACTGTTCGAAACAAGGAGGACGTTCAGATAGTTGCACATGCATATTTGCCATATATCCCGAGGGTCACAGACAGAATTGGAAAACTCCTGAGTAAATACAACATAAAAACTGTATTTAAACCCACAAAGAAGATTCAACAGAGCCTCAGATCGGCTAAAGACAAAAGAGATCCACTGTCTGCAGCAGGGGTTTATCGCATACCGTGCACCTGTGGGAAGGTATACATCGGTACCACCAAAAGATCCATGGGAACTAGGCTAAAGGAACATGAGAGAAACTGCAGACTAGGGCAAATTGACAAGTCGGCTGTGGCGGAACACGCACTTAGTGAGGGAAACCACAGGATTCTGTTTGAAAATGCAAAACTGATTGCACCCAACCAGGGATACCATAGCCGACTGGTACGGGAGGCAATAGAAATCCACAAACACACGGATAATTTCAACAGAAAAGAAGAAGCTGTCAACCTCAACCGAATATGGAATCCCATTTTAAGAAAATCGATAATAACTGCAGGTAGTTCTTCAGATATTAATGATGATTATTCTCCGAACCCACAGGAAGTAAACAATGTAATCAATATTAATGACAATTCCCCGAATCCGAATGGAATAATTAGCACCGCAAACTACCTGAATCGGCATAAATACAACTTGCGAAGAAACAATCTCCAGTCATCGGAGTGAATTCCAAGATGAATGAACCTCTGAAGAAGCTAGCCACTCGAGCCAGCGAAACGTCAGGAAGAAATTCCAAAAAACGACGGCCTTCAAACCCGAATAAAAGTAGTGATACCAATCTAAAGAAGAGTCTGCGACCCTTCTACGATGCTCCAATGAAGTGAGCGAGTCTGTGAGCGAAGAATCAACAACAAGACGCATTCCATTTCTCTTAATAGAATCGAGAAACTTCAATGAATGTTTTGGTGCAGAACTCCATTCATGAGAACTATATTCCAAGAGAGGTCGTATCAGAGCCTCCCATGGTTTTCCCATGCGAGATTATTGCTGATCGTAATTCCGAGCATCGAGATACTTGAGTTTGTATGAATAGTTACTCCTGACATCTGAATACTAGATGAAGATAGATCGGCTTTTCTTGAGAAGACGCATGCCTGGGTTTTCGTAGCATTAAATTCCACCAAGTTCATGTTACCCCATTCTATAATTTTCACCAAGCCATCGTTAATATTATTGAAGTGAATGTTTCTTTGAATTTCTGTTTCTCGAATCTGGAAGAGAAACTAGTATGAAAAGTACTGTCGACCGCAAAACTATGTACTTAACGAGATGTTTTATCGAGCAAATCATTGATATGAAGCAGAAACAAAGTGAGCGCCAGAACTGTACCCTGTGGAACACCTGCATTTATTGGGAGAATATCAGATCATACTCATAAGCATATCATAACTCCGATAAGTCACTGGTTGATCTTGGATGGCGAATTCCATATTGTCGATCATTAATTATCTCCGATTTCTCTAGATATTTGATAAGCTTCATATTGATTGCTATTTCCGCATGAATTTGGAAATAATAGAAAGCAATTCAGTTAGTCTATAATTACAAGCTGAAGTTCTCTTTCCTTTTTCAGAAACTGGCTGAACTCTTGCTGTCCTCCGGGACTTAGGAAAAACCCCTCAAGTTATATGAAAGGTTGAATATTTCGCAAAGTACTGGTGCCAATTCGGAGGCACATGCTTTCAGAACAATTGCTGGGATTCCATCAGATCCGCAAGCTTTGTTCGTCTTCAGATCCATTAAAATATTTCATATATTCTTTCATCTGAGGCATATGACCGTCGACAGGCGTGATATTAGGGGGATCTTTTCGGATAAGTTCAAAATAGAATTTCCAGCAAACATATTTGCAAATATCTTTGCTTTTTGTTGAGCAGTGGTGGCTTGTGATCCATCTTCTTTGGTTAGAGGGGGAAATGAACTTAAAGTGAAATTTTTGGCGACAGCTTCAGCAAATGACCAAAACGAACGAGAACCGTTTGGACATTCAACAAGTTTGGAACGAATTTTATGATTATGTGCTTCTTTAGCAGCTTCAATTGTTGCACTACACGTATTTCTTGCATTAACATATACTCAGATCCCGTCACCAAACTGGTGTCTTGGTGCCAGCGATTGAATGCCGCTTGTTTGGATGTGACAGCCTAAGAGCAGCTTTCACTGAACCATGATTTCTCAGACTGTGGTTTCTATGTGCTACTTGGAATGAATGTTTCCATTCCCAGAATAATGGTATCAGAGATTTCTTGGGCTCATAGAGTGGGATCACCAGATGAAAAACAGACCCTTCTCCAAGGAAAATCAGAGAAAAACATTCGAAGACCGTTCCAGTCTGATGACTTGTAATGTGGGTAACCTACCATAAGTTTCATCGAATGTATTGTATTGTTCGGCAAATTTTCAGAGCAGATTGATTGACACCAAATATTTCACAATCGCACTATGAAATAGATTTTAAAACTTTTTTAATGACACAAGTTTCAGTCATTCAATAAGATAATCATATATTTGCATGAACTTATTCAATATTTCATTAATTTCTGATGGATATATCACACCTTCAACCAGTTTTTTTGTTATTTCAAATATGAATTATTCATTTTGGAACCAGATGAACCAAAAATAGCATAATTGGTGATCCCTGAATAGTTTGTTGTTCATTATTTTCTATTTTGACTCAATTAGTATATCTTTGGATTAAAGTCATGTTTTTAGGTTAGGAATTTAACACGAGAAATTTATGAGTCATATTATATATTCCATATCTATTTTTCTCCTCTCGAATGGTATAAAAATGCAAAATGGAAAAACTATCGCATCGTATTCAATTCTATATTTCAGGCTCTTTGATGATTTAGAAAAACTAATTGGAAATATTCATGGTTTGAATCTGATTTAGTTGAAGATAAAAAGAAAGAGAGTTTGGAAAGACTGCTATTGCATTTTCAAGAAAAATAGATAGCAGGTAATATAATACCTTATCACATATCTATTTATAATGACACTAATTGTGAAATATCAACAATTAGAAAGGTAATTGGTAGTTTGTAAAGCATCATTTGAATAATTAGCTTCTCTACTTTAAACATAAGTATTGTTATAATATATGAGCATATTATTATTCATGAACTAATAACATTGTTATCATTCTTCGACATTGAAATTGATTTTGCAATATGACGAATTGAATTGATTTTTTCAGCAATGTGATTCATATTGATTTCACTTCCGAGCAGAAAAAATTTAAATTTTATCATTTTTTTCATGATTTCGGAATCCTTATATTTTATTATTATTATATAAAATTTTCTGTTTCGTCGTCAAAAAACCCGACAAATATTCGTTTCTATAATATATTTATTGAAAAACGTTCATCATTTAGTCCATTGTGTCTCATTTGAATGCTCCTCGAGGAGTATACAGGATGTTTCTCATACACATACTGATATATAGCGATGTCATTTCGGATCCATTTTACTTGGAAATACAGGATGCTGAAGATTTGAGAACAAAATCAGATATCTTTAATACGACAGATATTTTTGTAACAATTTTCTATTTATATCATAATTATGCGTTTGAAAATAATTATATAGAAAAATTTATTGTTCGATGTTTCATAATTTTTTGCATAATAACAAGATGCAATGAATGAATGAATTTTTGTACGAAAATCAACCGAAAACATGAAAGGAATGAGTTTCTCAAAAATTTCACTATGAGACAGACGGGTACGTATCAATTTTTTCTATGATGATTTGCAACTGGCAAAAATAAAATATTTTGATTTGCAGCAGAATATAATTCGTATTGCAGGAGATGTGTACCGAGTTTTACGAAAATATCTAGGATCACACCACATTTATCGCAAATACAACACTGCTAATTGTGAATATTCACTAAAAAAAATCACGTACTTGATAGCAGTAGAAAACACCATAACGGAATAATGTGACATTATCTCTCTCAACTTTGTGTTGAATTATTGTTGCAACACATGATCATACCATGTGCGGTATGTTTTTGTTATCGTTATTTCAATGTGAGGAATTGAACGTAATTACACATGTCTGAAGTGAACAATATTTCTTACCATAAAACTGATCGTATTGATATATCAGCTTTTCAACCCTCCATAGAAAATATCCCCAACATAGTTCACTGTTGAACACAGTACTAAAACAAAAATATTTTTTGGTGTTTTCATTCCATTTTTATTATTCATCAAATATTTTTTTTATTTACATTGATGGCTTTTTCTTTGCAATATCGTGAATAGTTCTATCTTTAGAAGTTCCCTCGCAGTGGACACGAAGAGTACAGGTATCCCACTCTTTTGTTGGGAGCCAAGCTGTGGAATCCCTTAGCGGATGACAGTACCTTGAAAATTTGAGTGAGCACAAGCGTTGTTTTCTGAAGATAAAAAAATATTAGATCGTGGTGTTACAGTCCTCTGAAGTTTTCTTGAAACCAACGTTCGTTCATATTGAACAATCATCAGATTTCATTGAAGTGAGCTGTCTTGAAAAAAGGTATCCTCTTTGATATCAAAGATTAAAATCATACCGATGATCAAATTTCATATTCCATATTGAAAATATAAACAAAATATTTTATTAGATATATTGAAGTGTTTGTTCTACAACATATTTTTTATAAATGGACATAATGAATGAAAGAATATATCAACAAATTTGTATTTTGTAAAATGGGAATGAGGGAATGGAAAAGGGCGTATTAGTGCCACTGCAAAAAAAAATCAAATTGGGATATTTTTTATCATTATGGTGGCACTAGTACGGCGTCGTAGGAGATCACTATTTTGCCCCATGAAAAGCCAATGATGGAAATATTTTCTGGAAATGAAAGTTGAGCTCGACACTTCGTAGAAATATTGACAAAGCAGTCATGACAGTGACACATTTTTACACAAAGAAACAAATATCGTTTCTCCAAAAAAAATTCACAAGGCTTGAGAAACAGAACAGGCTACCATTTGAAATGTTAAACGTTGAAACGGAAATATATGCTTTTTTGGTATTTTTTGAATTTTTTTTCATACGATATACGGTAAGTAACTGGCAAAATGGTATGCCAATTACACCCTTACCTATATAGTGTAGTTACGTAAGGCAAATTTACTTAGAACCGATAATATTAATCATCAATATTTTTCATTAAAGTGGAGGGGAATCCAGTAATTTCCTACACAAAATAATAACAACTTGCGAATCAATCAGTAAAAAGTATAAATGAACGTTATATTCCAATTGACTTGTTTCTGTAACTTTTGTGTCGCGTATATATCCATTATGAAACCGTGTTTTATTCACTAGAATATATATATATATATATATATATATATATATATATATATATATATATATATATATATATATATATATATATATATATATATATATATATATATATATAAATTCAATCTCCAACCTCTTTTTTTAATAATAACTTTATTGGTCAATATAGGAAATCCTAATATACATAAAAAGAAATAAGAATAAAAATTACAAAGTACGTGCAAGTATAAAAACTTTTTAGGTGAAGGTGTAAATTTCCTCACGATAGACAAATCAAATACATACATATATTGAAACAAGTAGTCCGAATATGCTCACATTTGAATATATTTTGTCTTCAGGTATTTAACCAGAGAGTTTTTGAAAGTTCTAAGAGAATTGCAATCTTTGATTTCTTTAGGGAGTTTGTTATATTCTAAGAGACCTTTGTTAAACAGTGAATTCGTTGATCTGGAGTAATTTGTTCTAGTAACATAGAAATTCGTATGCCCTCTCGTTGGGTAATCATGTATTTCACTATGATAGGTAATGAATTGATTGAAGTAAGCTGGAGATTTACCATTCACTATTTTAAAAACAAAAATCATAGAGAAATAAAAAAGTCTGTCCCGCACAGAGAACCAATCAAGAGTTTGAAGCATGGACATTATAGGAGTAAGTCTATTGCATTTTAGGAGTACCCGCATACATCGGTTTTGAAGTTTTTGTAAGGATGATATACTGTTTGCGTCAAGAAGATTGAGAAGTGTTGGACAGTAATCAAAATGCGGTCTGATAATTGTATTGTAGACTGTTAGTAAAGTTGTGAATGACAAACAATCACTAATACGTGTAAAAAAGAAAATCTTTTTGATTATTTTCTTGTAAGTGTAATGAAAGTGTTTCTTCAAGTTCAAAGTGTTGTCCATCATGAATCCAAGGTATTTGAATTCCTCGACTAATTCAATTTGTTCGTCATATATTCTTATATTTATAGAATTTCTATTAATTAAATTATATTTGTATTGAGTAGTTATGATCATCGACTTGGTTTTATTAACATTGAGTTTCATTTTATTGACATTGAGGAACTCCGATATTTTTAGGAGTATATTTTTGATTTTAGTGATGGCTGTTGTTAAATTGACGTCACTTACTGACACGAGAGTATCATCAGCAAAAAGGTTTATGAACTCACACTCTTGGATATAATTGATGTCATTAAGATATAATATAAACAATAGTGGTCCAAGCACACTGCCCTGTGGAACCCCGGAATTGATACCTTTCTGCGAAGAAATATAATTGTTGACCTTCGTACGTTGTGATCTATTCTGTAAATAGCTAGCAAACCAATTATATACCTTGCCAGTGATACCATAGTACTGCA
Organism: Zygogramma bicolorata; assembly: GCA_032362365.1. Taxonomy (NCBI): domain Eukaryota; kingdom Metazoa; phylum Arthropoda; class Insecta; order Coleoptera; family Chrysomelidae; genus Zygogramma; species Zygogramma bicolorata. The sequence goes on along the minus strand of JAVJAQ010001645.1, from coordinate 5,218,658 downwards.
GTTTCGTAAGTAAGATGGAGATATCTATGGTCTCAAATGCTCGCTTAAAATCCAGAAATACAGCCACAACGTACTTATTTTTGTCAATATCGAGTTTCCACTTAGAGAGAGTTACCTGTAGAGCAGTTTCGCAAGAGTGATTTGCTCTAAAACCCGATTGATACTCCATTAAAAGATTATTGGCATTCACATATTTCAAAAGTTGATTATATACAGCTAACTCAAGTACTTTTTCCAGGCACGGTAGAGTATTGATGGGCCGAAAATTTATCGCTTCGTTAGTGTTTACTATTTTAGGTACTGGTACTACTGTGCTTATTTTGAGTTGATTAGGAAATACTCCGGTGTCAAGTGAGGTGTTGACGAAATTCAATATCACTGAACCAATAACATCGAATATGCTCTTCAAAACTTTATTATTCAAAACATCCGAGTTACATTTATTATCCAAACTATTAATAATACCTTTCAAATTTGCAGCTGACCGCAAGTGGTGAATAACTGTTTTTAAAATTATTTTCGAATATTGAATATCGATTTCAATATGTTTCATGAAGTTTTTATATTTGTTCATTCATGTATCACATGTGTTCATCTTGCTCTACTATTTCAATGTTTAACCACCAACTTCTGTATCGCAACCAACCTCGTTAACACACTTCCCTGAAGATGACAGTAGTCACTGTCGAAATATTGGAAATACAGTGTTTAAATAGTACACTTTTTGCTTGCTGCTTCACCCGATATCTCTCCCCTATATATATTTTTATATATATATATATATATATATATATATATATATATATATATATATATATATATATATATATAGTTTCATCACAGCTTCCACTCTAATAAACTATCATAAAAAAGATTGACGGAAAGGTCTGGTTCCAGTTGTAATTTGTTACTAATTTAAGGCTCTCCACACCACAATAAAAACAATATACACACCATTATCTCCAGCTCATTTGCTTCTAATTGTTTTACTCAATATAGAAAATGAGGTGCTTTCTGTTTGTTTGCGGTTCAATGAATCTCAGAAATACCGGAAATATGCCAACAAAATTCCCAAAAATATATTTTCAAATAATGAAAACAGTAGTTTACTTTCATGATAATTCATTCACGATTGAATTAACTGATTTTTTCATCTTGTCTTGTGAAAGAAGTATGATATTTGATTCTCTGAATAATTCATCATTTCGTGACAGCATTTAGTTATCAATATACTTTTCTTTTCAATATGTAAGGCTGGGAGAATATATTTGGTGCCCTCTTCAAGTCATCTGAAGCTATTGATTCATCAAGAAATGAAACGTAGATGCACTGCAATATTCTTGAAATCAAATATTGAATTCTAAATTAGACGTTCATTTTTTTTCGTTCAATAAAAAAAATATTTTTCTAATCATTCTTGCCTAATACAACATTCTAATTTCGTAACGCCTACCCTATTTCTTTTCTATTAAGATTTTTTTAATACCATTGAAGAACTCAGATTTATTTCTGATTCTGTGAAGTGGCTGTGAATATTTTTTATAATAAAAAGTATAATAAGATTTTTTATGTTCCCTTATATTATATTCGTGGAGTTATTACGATTCGGTCGCTCATGTTTATCTATTACTTTTATTGCAAGAATCACAATTAGGTATTTCTCGTTGCAACTGGTAAATAAAAATATTTGATTGAGGATTTATTCATAACTTTTTCCGTTACTATATCGATGAAAATATGTCACATTTCATTACCATTGTTTGGTATATTCTGAAATCATTGAATTGAATATATTTCATTCAAGATTTTATTTACCCCTCTGAATGTTTCGGAATAAGGGCGGATTTAGTGAACGCATAGTGCATAATTTAGTGCATAATGAAAACTCAATTCGGTCACCTCAATTGATATTATTCAATATACCAAAGCAACAATAAAGTATCAGAAGTGGCAGTCTTCAGCTAGTAGATGTGATTTTCCTCAACTTCGGTTATGCATTATCATGCATTGAGCGTGAGTAACTTTTCGTCCTATGCACTCTTTTTTCAATATTTCTATTGTCCCTGACTATCTTGTAATTGATATTTAATTCTGAATAAATGAAGACACTACATATTTTTAGTGGTAAAATATTTCTTGCACGTGAAGACCAGAAGTCGTTTAAGCAAAATTGTTACTGGAATTTCTGTCTGAAGTAGCTAGAGCAAGGCTTTCTCAGTGCTTCAAATTCCAATTAAAATATATGAGTGTTTTCTGTCTGTTTTCTGCACCTGATGTCGTATGTATCAACGAGATATAACATAACTGAAATTTTACTTCCTAACACAATGGAATCCACAACAACTGGCACTAAAGTACTAAATTCAAAATTTCTCTTTCGATTCAGAAAAGTTACAGTTAAAATGGAACTACGTACCTAGGATGTAAAAAGAGTGTTGCTCCACCTATTTATTCTATGCCTGTTTTGTAATTAAGAATTGTCAGCCATTTTTTAAAATTTCCTTCTCAGTACAAACATTTTGAAATTCTGTCTACATACTTGATACTGTATATAATAATTATCCACAATCTTTCATTTTCATCATTGTATTGATTTCGAGTAAACTAGCTGGAATCTAGGTAGCTGGAAATATCAATTTTTCTGAGATTGTTTTACTTTTATGTCATAAGAGTGATATTATACCATTCGTGATCGATTCACGCATGAAAATTAAAATATAATAAAATATTCCGTAGAAGTATAAGACAATTTCAGGTTTTATTTTCACGCCCCCCTGACACATTTGTACTGACAATTTCCAGCCCGTTATCGAAGGGGAAGGCACAAATGACTCACTCCAATGTTCCGAAAACATCGATCACAAAATCGGCCGGCAAACTGAAACTTTTCCATCGTGTGAAGACAGACCGCCGCGTGGTCTAACCTCAGTCGAGAATTCTGCTGTGTTGCCAGATCTTCGAAGAATAAAATGCGAGAGGAGTAAATGCGAAAAGTATGGTATATCGGTTCTAGTTTGTATCATGGCGAAAACTACTTAAAGCGTTATTTGGGAAAAAATTATTACGAAAGTGAAAAATGTACCTACATGAGAAAATTTATATTCAGAAATCAATTTGAATAAATGTGTCTTCGAAAACATATTGATAAATAGAATAATTATAAATTGAAATGAAATATTGTGATGACTCATTTACGAAATAAATTTGTAATTTTATTTCCATATTGATTTTTACTTTAATTTCGGCTCATATGTATTTTTTCTAATTTTCTGGCGAATTATCTTCCACACATAATTTCATTTTATTTCATTCCATTATATTCAGCACTGAATTGATTCAATTCCGATCAATCTTTTCAAATAATGAAAACAACTTCTTGAAAACTTTGAATAAAGTACAATTTTTCATTACAAAGAGAACAACAATCTCACAAAGCTGACGATATCTGACCTGAGGACATATACATTTTAGAAAAGTTATTTATTTCTCTTTAGTTTATTCCAGAATACAATATTTAATCTCAATTTGGGGAACAGCCAATAATTCGAATATTAAACCACTCCAAACTCTTCAAAATAAAATTCTGAAATGTATATTCAAACTTGATCAACTTCATTATTTTTTGGTATAAATCCTTTTTTTGCAAACTGCATTAACTACCTAAATCGAAACTGTTCCCTATCATAAATTTTTGTTATTTCTTAGCAATAAACATTATTATTATTATTATTATTTATTGTAGTGCATACAAAGTTTTATGTCATTCTAGTTCATTATTACATGAACAATATAAATATTCGAGAAAATCCAAAAACTCAATTTGATTTGACAACATTATCGTTTCAGAAGATACTTTCGTTAAATAACTTGTTTGAGGAAGCTATTGTATAGCAAAACACATGTCGCTATTTTCTGAGACTCATTTTATTGAAAATCTCACAGGGAACTGTATGAGTATGTTTTCATATGGATTCTCATCAATTATCGAATACTTCAATTCATTCAATAGATATTATCGTTGCTGTCAAACTTAAAATTAAACTCAAAGTTTTGTGTCTTTATGGCCTGGACCCGCACAGCGCAAAGTATACAAATATAGTCAGTTACTCAGCAACAACAAGACGATAGTAGACTGATATGATTCAAAATAACATAGACAATAAATATTCTGTTCGGTAGCACTCGTCAAGGAACACTCATCCACAGTCAGAAAAAAAAAGATGAAGTATGAATTGGCAATTAATGACATATCTACTGTTTTTACGTCATTATTTGTGGTGGATAAAATACTAAATCTGTTTTCGTTCTCAAAACTTATAAGCAAATTCATTTCCAATGCAAATATTTTTTGACAATTTTTTGGAAAAGGAATTTGCTCATAAGTTTCGAGAACGGAAGCGGATTCAGTTTCTGAAACGTTGACGATAAGTATTTTCATATTTATATTAGTTCTCGTATTTTTTTGATTGTCAAATTTGAGTTATAGAAGTTTCTGACTAATTTGACTTGTTCTATCCAGAAGGAACTGTTTTTCAATTGGCGCAGCAACTTTTCGGGGAAGATTAAAAATCTGACCTTCTATACTTGTATAGATTCCGATATAAATTCTAATTTTTTCAGATTGTGGTAGGTTAGAAACCCAGAAGAGTGCGGAGGTAGTGATATATCTCTCTTCTCCAAGGGCGCACCCAGATTTTTTTTTCGGGGGGGGTTAATTTTCAATTTCAAGTTTCGAAGTTCGAAAGTACATAAAGTACATCCCAACATATATATATATATATATATATATATATATATATATATATATATATATATATATATATATATATATATATATATATATATATATATATATATATAAATAAACCAGTAAAATAGTTGGGTAAGCAGCATGCAGGAAGTAAAATCTTATAACACGAATTCCAATATTTCGACAATGTTTATTGTCATCCTCAGGGAAAGCTGCAATATTATATAAATTGCCATTTTGAAAGGTAAAAGTGCGAAAAAACTACTTACAGTGTCCACGAGATTGAATGCAAAAATGTTGTTAGAAATTTAAAACATGTATGAACCATATGACACAATCATTAACATTTTCATTAAAATTATTCAATTTAGTCAACATTACAACAATTTAAAATTATAGTCCTTGGGTAAAGCAGCAAGCAAAACGTGTACTCTTTCAACACTATATCTCCGATATTTCGACAGTGAATACTGTCATCTTCAGAGAAGTGTGTTATTGAGAATGGTTGCTCTTGTTGGTAAATGAATGAATGATTTCTGAGTGCATTGTCAGACTTAACATTCTGTACATGATAATGTCAATTATTTAAAATATGTGAGATAAAATATGAATGAAATTTTCTCGTAAGAGTTGTTTAAACCAGTTGAAACGTCTAGAAACAGAAATCATTCATTCATTTATAAACAATAGCAACCATTCTCAATAACACACTTCCCTGAAGATGACAGTATTCACTGTCGAAATATCGGAAATATAGTGTTGAAAGAGTACACGTTAAATATGAAAATTTGAAACTGATTTATATTCAAACTAAGCAAAAAAAATATTTTCATAAAACACAATTCATTAAAACTTGATGTCTAATTTTCAGAGTGCAGTGAAACGGATAAAATGACAAAAACGAACCATGCCGCATGGGCGAATTTCATTTATAGCAATTAGCAATGTTAATATTGCATGTGTTTGGTGTTTTGCTCTTTTGGTATTTGGTAGTAATAGTTAACTATTCAATTTCCCCCTTGGGTGCGCCCTTGCTCTTCTCACCACTGAGAAATATATGTTTGCATTCACGCACTCTTCTTTGTGAAATGCGTGCGAGAAACTGAAAAATTTCCGTGAAATTTAACATATTTCTAGGAGAAATATTTTCTGAATATGTTTCAAATATTTTGCCAAACTAGCAAATTACAAACGGAATCGGGAACATAAAAAAAATAACATATCAAATGCAGAATACGCAGAACATAGTCTTGAACATGAAAGTTGAGTACAAATTGGTTGTTACAAAAAACAAAAAATCAAATAAATCTCTGAAGTATCTCATCAATAATACAGATCGAGTTGGAAATGCATATTCCAGATATACTATGTAAGGATAAATATTATAATTATTAATATTCTTGCTGCAACACAATTGAGTCTAAATTTGACATGTTTACTGAAAATAATATCTCCATTGGTAAAATTGTCCAGAATTTCTCGAAGTGTTTCATCAATTCAAAGAGTATATTGGGAAATAAAACTTCCTATATGTTTATAACACTTTGTAACTAACATAACTATAGTTCAGAATCATACGGACATTATCAAACAATAGAAAGTTTATTCCTCTCTAGTTTTTTGGGGCTTTTAGCGATACTCAGCAAAAATAACAAGTTTTGAAAATGGAAGCAGTTTAGTTCTTGTAATTTTTTATACGAAAAGTTGCTAGCTGATAAGACGTGTTCCATTCAAAGTAACTGATTTCAATTAACGGAACAACTTTTCGGGGTAGTTTAAAAATCGGCCCTTCAACACTTGTATAGATTCCAATTTTGATCCTTATTTTTTCAGATTGTGATAGGTTGAAAACTCAAAAAAAATATTAAAAAAACGACCCATCACCAACTATTGGCTTTTATACAGTCAATAGGATTTGTGAGTTTTCATATTTTATAATTATGTATTACTATATAGTAACGGCAACATCCATCAATTCATTAAAAGGGTATTCTTCAGAATGTTATCGAATCCACAAAAGTAGTATTCCACCATTTTGAATTGTGATAATTCCACTATTTAGCACAATACTCTTCAATGAAAACATGCTGATTGAATAACATTCGAAGTTTGGCACATTGAAGCGCCCTACACTACTTTCCTTCCCCTGTCTGAACTGTTAGGTACGTCACTACTAGTATTTTTTTGATAAAATCCATGGTAAATCCCCAAGATAAGTCAATTTCGAGTCTTGAAAAAAACAAATTTCGAAACTTCTTTCCTAGAAGTTGTAATTTCTATTTTTTGAATCGGAAAAGAAAGACAAAAATAATTTCTCATACTTTACTTATCATCACAAAAATTTCTAGTCCTTGATTTACTAAAATAAACACCCAGTAGCCGAATACATCGGAAATCCCCAGATCCGGGACAAACAGTCAACGCTGGCAACACCGAGCGGTACTTGGAACGGTACCACGGGCGACCGGCAGCTTTCGGCGATTCCCTATCGGAGGACCTTGTAATCCGGGGATCCCGGAGTCGCCCAGAAGTGACGCAGGCGTGAGGTTTTTTCGCCGGCGAGAATGAAAGGGATGCCGCGTGGGGGGCTAAACTACATATAATGTCGTCCCGCGGAACCAAAACACATTCTCGTTTGCTTCTCGCTAACAAGGCGCCAAATAGCCCCTTTTCGACAGACGGTTCATCTTTGATCGTGGTCGAAGTCACAAGTCGGTTTTTGCCTACGCGTCTCCAGCAGTGAATACTTCAGTGTTTTCAGGCTGTTTTTAGTATCGTTAGCGAGTCTTTACCGCCCGTTGAAATCTCCGAATTTTCGTTAAGATGGCAGCAGTCGCAGCAGCTCAGAAAAATCGCGAAATGTTCGCCATCAAGAAATCTTACAGCATCGAGGTAGGTGGTTGTTGTTTTTTTGTATCATCCTTTTACATGATTTCATTTCACCTGAATTTTGTTCCATTTTTTTTTTTCATCAAATCAATTGATGAAAAAAATGAATCATTTTAGCTTTTTCGGTCAATTTGATTGTAGCTTCGCATCGTACTTGCAAAAAAAATATAGATTCTTGTGAACATGATTTTGAGAAACTAAATCAAAAATGTGATACCACTGTAACGTCTAACTCTTTTGTTTTTGTCCAATAATTCATTCGCCTAAGGAACAATAAAAAACATTTTCTTTATTATTATCTCAATCATTCATCATCTTCGTCAAAACATCTGACTGGTAGATGCATTTAAAATATCTTGTTGATATTAAGATTCTTTATTGTCAATCCCCTTCATATTTTCTTCTGATAAATATGTTTATTTTGAATATGAATTCAAAATTTCGATGAATTCATTTGAAAAGAAGGGAAAGAAAATGGTTCAAATTCTCAAAATCAATAGAAAGTTGATTTTAGCAGTTGAAACTTTTTTTCCTGGGTACCTAACAAACTGTAATCGAGCATAACAAAAAGCTAATTCTCCTCATCATGAAATATTATGAAGCTTTTTTTTAAACATTTTGATATATTGAATATTGAATTTTTATTGAGAAAGCATTTTTATAAGAGTGGGAAAAATAATTCTCACTATCGACTCAAGAAAAAATATCAAGATTTCCTTTGAATATTGTTATCTTTCTTCGAACTCAAAATTTGCTCAAAAAATCTTATAACAAATAAATACATATCAAAACTTCCTTTTTCGTTTCCTTGAACTCAAGAACTAACTAGCAAAGTAATACATTAAAATTGCATTGTAGATTCCGAATATTCCTTTTTATATGTTTTTTTCTCGAACTCAAAATCTACCCAGCGATATAAAAAGTATCATTGTTTTCACTGCAGATAAAACATAAAAAAATCATTGTGGTGATCCTAAAAGAAAACTATTTCTAGGATTCCAGGTAATATGTTAATAGTTTTTTTCTTTTCAAAATAATGTTTCAACTATTGGTTATTGCAATGGAATCTCGTACATTTCCACTTTTCACAAAAATAAGCATAAAATGCGAATTGCAAAAATTTCACACAGTTCATTTTTATGTGGACTATATATAAAAATAATCGTAATAACGGCACTCATAAGTGATAACATTTTATTTTGATTGTAATTATTTCTATGATGTTATAATTGGAAAGTGTCAAGATATCATTGTTCTTGAAGAATTTGTTTGAAACTGAGAGTATTGAACAAATCGATGGATTAACATATATACGAATATAAATTTGAAATCATTTTCATCTTTGTTACTACGTAACTTTTGATTACAACGCAACAATACCCAAGGGAATAGAATATTTTGATGTCAGAAACACATTATGGTATACATAAGAATCTGCTCAGATTCATCTATAGTTTAAACGTGATAAACGGCTGTGTGTTGAAAATTATTGAAGGATGGAAGTAAAATCAATCATAGGTATCTAAATCAATCATGTCAAGTGCTGAAGAGGAACTCATAAGTGGAATATGCAGAGTGGTTAACTTGATGAAGTTTAAATCAATATCAGACACATGACATGCTTTTGATGGGAAATATGGACTGCGAATTTTCACTGTTCGTTGAAAGAACAATATTCATTGCGAATAGTTTTTTCAATTTCATGATAGATATTCGATATGTATGATTATTTATGTTGTGATTTTTCACTTTTTTGTGAAATGAAACATTCATCTTGCTTTCATTATACCTAATGAACGTCTGAAATTTGCTATTTTCATTAAATTGAAATCTTCAGAGTTATCAGAACTACTCTTGTTGTAATATTTTCTAACAGAACCTCGAACAGTACTTGATATCAATCTCGTGTTTCAAAATTTCTAGTGTCATTTTTGTAACTCGTCTACCTTGCTCATTGTTCAAGTCATCATTTCATTTTTTTAATTGAAGCATCAAGCAAGTTGAAAACCCAATTGAAATATTTTGAGTTCGCGGAATCTGAACTCCTTGAATATAAAATTGAGGTCTCATTCCGTAAAACATACCTATCAAATGACAAATAATGATAAATATCTCACGGTCGGTCATCAAATCAAAAAATTACCATAATCCAATTAAAACATCAAATTAGGCATGAAAACATATGTTAACACATCAAACAATGGTTGTAACACAACCGGTTCACAATGAATCATATGTAGATACATTATCTCGATAGACCAGTAGCATACTGGAAAAAAAAGGTATCGTTTATACAGGAACTGTAGCAAATACTTCTGTTTCGTAATGCAGTAAGGAGAATGAAATTTCAAGGTGAATATTGCATTTAATGATCGTGTTGAAATTTTAGATTTGTTCGTGATTTTTTATGGATGTCCATGAGTAGTTAAATATTTGTTATTACGGTGTAATTGAGAAGATTGTCATGATATATGATTAGCTTTGTAGTTAGCAGAATGATGAATTGAAAGATTACTAACAATGAAATGGATAATAATATGTTTCGTATACGATGTTTTGAAAAACCAATTACTTCCTTGAATACGTGACAGATCTGTGCTACACAACGGCAGATCATCATCACTATCAAAGTATTTTATTGGGTTCGATGCAATTCATTCACTTTTTTCATGAAATCTCTTCCACGACTTTTGGTCTTCAAGAATAAAATTTCACCAGCTTGATGATTATATCACATTTAGAGATTGAAGGGGAATTTGCAGTAGTATCATAAAACGTTAAGTACCAGAGAATATACAACATGCCTTATTTAAAATTGAAAAAAATGAAAATTAAAAGCATTTCATTTTTTATTGAAAAAAACATCGATATCTCTTTGTTTGTCAATGTGAATCACCATGAGAATTGATGAAGAAAATCTTCCAATCTGTTCATATACATTTCCTTGATACATCGGTATTTTGAATTTCACAACTGACTACCGTATTCAAAACAATCAATCGGCATTCACTGATTGATAAAAATCGATAAAAAATAGATACAATTTACTAATACACGTCTCATTATGCAAATATTGCGAGTAAGATCATGGCCAGAGAACGCACACTTTAGAAAGCCCGAAGGCATGTAAATGTATCGTGACCTTGCTTGGGGGGCACCTCGGTGTGATAGTTGTGATTGTAACTCGCCCCCACATTTCAAGGACAACGGCGAACCTAGCCCCGGAAATCATATTCACCGGAATTTTTTAAGATGATAATTATCGCTGCAACGCATAATCTCTGTAATTAAATCAATATGATTCAAATTGGTTCAAGCAGTTCTGGATTGATTTGCATTTCTCAGAATGTGAAGGTTTTCCTACACCTGAAAATCTTTATGAAAGTGATAGTTTTTTATATAAATATTATTGATTTTGCTTTGACGATGTATGTTGAATCAAATTAGCAGTTATAAATATATCCAAGGTTTAGGTTGTGTTATTGAACTACTTCAACGAAAACAACCATAAACACTTTGACGAGATGACACGTTTCAAAATTTTATTTCTTAAATTAACTTTCCTGTCATTAATTGATATTCAAAAATTCTATATAAACTTCATCCGAGATATATTTTGAGAAAACAAACTGGTGAACGGAGTTTTGTAGTCAACTCACAACTTTTGTGAGTCCTCCAGTCCTAACTTGAGCCCATAAGGCAATCGATCAAATTCGTTCAATTCAATCAAACATGATCCGAACCATATCAAGACTGAACGAAATCAAACCACAACTGAAATAATAATTCCCAAATCGACCCGGATTCCGAATCCCATCTTTTGTTATCCGAAGGAATCCAGGAAGCTAATTTCCCAACATTTCCTCACTTCCTTCTGCTCCAGACAAAAGCAAGGAACAACTTTGAATGGTATTTCGATTTTTCAGAACGGATATCCCGCAAGGAGACGTTCTCTCGTAGACGATGCTCGTTTCGAAACTTTGGTGGTAAAGCAAACGAAGCAGACTGTACTGGATGAGGCTCGCCAACGTGCCAATGGTGAGTATTGGATGATGAAAAATGATTCTTCATTGAATGCATGACACTTGAAAGCTTGCAATAAATGTCAATGCCCACCGGAGAATATCCTGGGTAATAGGTTTTTAATGTCTTGCTTGCGAATGAAATGAAATGACAGTACAAGTCCTCAATTACTACATGAAAAGTATTTGTTTCATCTATGTTTATTTGCTGACAATTGATTTGATTACTAGCCTGTTTTTATTTATTATTTTGCATGATCGATACTAGTTTGTTTTTGTTTTATTTGTAGACTCTAGTGTAGAGCCTGAAATTGTGGTAGATGACAAGCCCACTCAGAAACAGACAGAACAACAAAATGGCGATGATGGTGAGTACTTTTTTTTTCACTTTAGTAAGACTTTTTCATCACCAAATCGAATAAAAATCTGTAATGCATTGTTTCATAGTTTTCATTTTTCAAATTCACTTAAATTTCAAGAAATATCAATCAATTTATAATATATCGAATTCCGGGGGAATATTTCTTTGGAATCCTATCAGAGTCATTATATTTGAAATGTTTGAACCCATAAGTGGAAGTACAAGCAAGCTATGAAAATTGCAATATACTATCAATATATTTCGAATGAAGTTCTGATAAACATTGTCAATACTTCTAAATTACTTCTATGGCTTATGACTCATCATGTATTGCATTACATCATTTAGGACCAATTATGAACTTTGGTTCAATCGAACTGAGATCAGTTATTAGGCAATGAATGATTTGATTGGATAATGCTTAGCAACTGAACCGAGTTCATTCGATCTGAATTCAAACCAGATTTGTACAACTGGACTTCAGAGGCTGAGGAAATCGGTTCAAAGGCATTATCATTATTCAAATTCATATCACTGGGTGTACTGTTATACTCCAATTCCAATAGTGAGAATAAGTGTTGCACTTCTCTCTGCCCCATAATTCATGAAAATTATCCTTTCAGGATAAAAATAGAGCTATAAAACAATCTTTCGTAAATCCTGGAAACTCGACGCGATCATTATATTAACGATACTTTTCAGGATAGAGCCTTCCATATTTTCAGAGCTTAACTGTTGAATCTGGTCCGTCCCGCCAAATGGAGGGTGAAAATTGACTTTTGACATCGTAAAAGCCTGACAAAGTGGTTTCGCGCTTTTGTGCGGACTGCATCCACTTGTTACATTATTCTCTAGACTCAATTACATCCTTTCCGAGGAATTCAGTGCGAAAGGAACGGAATAAAAATGTATTGTCGCCAATTTTATTATTCAAGTTCAGATAATTATGTCAAGTTCTTGTACTGGCATCACAAGGCTGAATTTTGCTACGCTCCGCTACTTTCGTTCAAGAAAATCCACAAGGTACACATAAAAAATGTGTAATTTATTAGATTGTTGCACAAGATTGATCTTGTAGTTCAAAGTTACAGGATTTGCTGTTGAGGTCACAGCGCGGTTAAATAAATCGAAAAATGAAGCACATCACGTTGTTTTATTCTGGCAAACTGATATCAGTATCTTGGATACATTACCGTCATTATATCAAAAAATGAATAGTTACAAAGTTGTACACAGTCATAACAATGAATTTGCACAAATGTCACTTTAAACTCAAATCATTGGGAAAAGCCATGTTTAAATCTGCTTGACGAATTATATCCTTTTTTTTCCAAATCGATTCGTGGTAGATGACGCCACTACTAATAGAAACATTGACCTTTGGAAAAACATTATGTTGATCGTGTAAAATCCACATATGGCAAAAAATTGTCGATTGATAGTAGATTTATTTCATTGGATACTTATGGCTTATTCATTCTGACCGTTGATTGCCAGTTTTTACCATTAATAGAATTTTTATATATTTCTTAAAAATTGCGGTTGTAACGAATACAAATTACTTTGTGACGTCTTTTTCAGAAACTCAATATCATTATATCACCCGTTAAGGTAGATTTGTTGTCTTTCAATTTCCTCAATTCATAGCGAAATGTCGGAGCATTTCACTAAAAAAAGTAAATATACGTTTCTCTAACATAACTAATGGTTAGTAAATATGTGCAATATTACATAAACTACTGTTCGTAACTCGGCTACTTACTATTGCATAATAGCTACTCTTGAAATTCAAGTCATCTGCACCTAGTGCTCGGCTCTCAGAAGTTTTTCGTTACATAATTCGATTATTCCATGCCAGAAATTTTATGACCGAATTGAAAATCAAGTGAATATTATGTGAAAATAGAAACAATTAATTGAAAAATACCATGAGAACAGTCTCTTAATATTTTTAATTTTTTTGACGAAAGATCTAAATATTGCTTGCAAATGAGTGGCACGAACCCAGAAAAGATCGGTTCAAAAATAGATCCTTGGGGTACCACCTGGAACATATCTGGCTTTCAAGAACATGGATTTCCATAGGGAGGACCTCTACCATCTGGAGATATGTGTGATATTTTGTGATTGAAATATGTCTCTGACCAATGTATCTGAATAGATACTTTGGCCCAGCTATTATTTCAAATATTCTATTAGTATTCTCCGAACTTTTTGGATACCATTAATTTTCATACAACGCTAGATCGGGGAATCTCCAATAATGGTAATTCTCTATCCATAGATTCAGGACTTACAGAAGAAGAGGTCGTTCTTGCCAACGCCATTGCCGACAACCCAGAAGCTGAGAAGACCATCCAGCGAGCCGCTTTGATCCTACGTTTGCGCGAAGGCATGAGCTCTCTGTCTCGCGTGTTGAAGACCATCGAAAAGTACCAAGGCTCCGTCGTCCACCTAGAAACCCGCCCCAGCCAAAGAGACAATGCCCAACTGGACAGCCTCATCAAAGTCGAGTTGACACGCGTCAATCTTCTCCAACTGCTCAAAGGTCTTCGCCAATCTGGTACCCTGGAACATGTTACTCTCATCGGTGAAGACAACATCTCTGCTAAGAACCCCTGGTTTCCCAGACACGCCAGTGAATTGGACAACTGCAACCATCTCATGACCAAGTACGAACCTGACTTGGACATGAACCACCCTGGGTTTTCCGATAAGGAGTATCGGGCCAGGCGTAAGCAGATTGCTGAAATCGCTTTCTCTTACAAATAGTAAGTATCTTTATCGCATTCCCTTGTTTCGAACAAGATCAGTCGGAATTGAGACGTATTAGAATAACCATTTCAACAAGAGCAATACCTACATCTTCATAAAAGTCCATTGAACACTCGAATCACAACAGATATTTCCGTTTCTCCATTCAATGTTTCAAAATGGTCAAGTTGTTGTATTGCTTGCTTTGATTAATTTCTGTCAGTCCCAATTCAATGTTCTCAAAACTTTCACTCAGGTGCTCCACTCTAAATCATCTTTATACATTGATTTCTATCGAATTTTGTACATTTTCCTTCTACTATTTGGCTTTTCAACTTCACTGTTTCTTTACTTTTTTGGAAGCAAAAGAATGGACGCACAACAATTATTTTGCCATTGATTGTTGAAAGTGCTCTGGAGCTGAATTCAAACCGAATGGGAGTCTGAAAAAACCATAACTTCCTGAAGGCGTTGAGAATGATCAAGATTATCTCTTCATAAAATAAAATCTTAGTCTTAGTTGCTAAAGAGGTACTCTAACTCCCGATTCTTTTCTCAGTGGTGACCCAGTGCCCCACATCGATTACACTGAAACAGAAAACAAGACTTGGAACGCGGTTTTCACTACCGTGTGCGACCTTGCTCCAAAGCACGCATGCGCAGAATACCGCAGGGTATTCCGTACCCTCCAGGACGAAGGAATCTTCACTGCAGGTCACGTGCCGCAGTTAGAGGACATGTCAAACTTTATGAAGAAAAGCACAGGATTCACCTTGAGACCTGCCGCAGGACTACTCACAGCTAGGGATTTCCTCGCCTCCCTCGCTTTCAGAATTTTCCAGAGCACCCAGTATGTGCGACACACCAAGACTCCTTTCCACACTCCAGAACCGTAAGTAGTCTTTTACATTCAGAAAAAATACCTGGAATCTAAACTGAAAACAATTTAAAATAATGCCAATTAAGATAATATGATCATGATAATTCAAGTTTCATCTCGAAGCTGCTATCTGTTCGAAGAGGTAAAGGCAATGCAGTGATGAACTGAACATACACACTATCAGAAGCCATGAACAAATTCAAAGGAAAAAACATTACGATATACAGGGCACTTGTCCAAATGTGACTCAATCAGATATTGGTATACCTACATTTGATTTTTCGGCATTACCCTGTATATCGAATCAATAACAGTGATGAAAATGGGATAGAATATTATGAAATTATATCAATCGAATATTGGGCAAGAGCATTTATGACAATTCATGGCTATAATCTTCGATCTTCAACAAGTCGTCCTACCCGAAGAATTGGCGGAGCTGTGAATAATGTTCACGTTGACATCTACAATAAGTGAAGGCGCAAGACGTAAATTCAAACGCCAACAGTTTTTATTTCATCTGGTAACTGTGGTCGTTTTTATATCGACAGTAAAAACTCTGCAATTATTCCATTTTCTATGATAGTTCCGTTAGAATATATTTCAGACAAGGTTCCACTCCTTGTTGTGAAAGACTTTAGCAATTCCAGTGATTGTTTTTCTATAATATATTTCTCTTATTCTTTCTGTTCACATCACTGTAGTCACGTAAGAATACGGCTTCAACAATTCATTCCGAACTGAACAATCTTCATTTGTTTTTTGGTTTTTCAGTTTGAATTTGAAAATTGAGTGTAGGTAGGTTTCTATTGCTGGTATCCGTAATCATATTGAAGTGATGTCGTTGAGTACACTTGCTTTAAACAATTGATCAAATCCTTTGTTCAATTTTACTATTCTAAGTTCAGTGTTTCATTTTTATCACAATTAGAAGTTTTGATCATTTAAATTTTTTAATTTTATTCTTCAACCCAAATCCAATTTCAATTTTCTTGTTTGGATTTGGGTGTATGATTTGATTCAGTTGTTTGATTTAGTTATTTAACGAGTTTTTCAATCTCATTGTCGCTTCTCGTTCAACTTCAATTTTCAATTCATTGTCAAAGTGCAACAGGATCCAATAGATTTGATTCTGTGAACAAAGGAAGTCCGAAACAATACCAGTCACCAAGGAACATTGTGAAACATATTCAAGTAAATATTTTTTATAACGATCATAAAAACTTTATGTCTGTAAATTTCACCTTGCATTTTGTCATATTGCTATAAAAATGACCCATGTTTTCGGAAATCAGCTGTAATGATAGCAATAGTAATCTCAACCACAGCCAACTTTGTCCGAATATAATACGTAAATTTATTTTGAATGCGTAATCAAATAATACTCTTGATAGGTTTCCTTACAAAGTGAAATAATGTAACGTATAAAGAATAGTATTCATTTCATATTGTTCAAACCTTATTTTACTAGAAAATAGGGAAAGTAAAAAATGAAATTGAAACTCTTCCTTTGGTTTGAGTTCCGGATCTCTTGAGAGCTTCAATTTAAATTCAGAAAAAAGTTGACTCAAAAAAATTCCAAAAGAACGAAGTTTATGAAGGTTATGAAATTAAACCTATTCCCGATTTTGAAAGTAAATGACACTCGTACATTTTCCGGTAATGTTCATGTTGTATATGACACCCATCTTGCTCGGTGTATAATTTCGGTAAATTTTTTCCTTTCCCGCATGTCGAACATTAAAGCAGCAGCCAAGTGTCATCAAAGACTTCAATAATTCAATTAAAACGCCATTATATCTAGCTAGCTAGGCTAATAGCTTTCCGCGTTCAGTTTGCAATTGCAAATTTACTCTCGAAAAGGTTTACCTTAATAAGATTCGTAGTCATGGCAGAAGAAAATTGCGATCGGAGAGGATTTCGGGTCCCCTGGGACGAGAAAAATTCAACGAAGGCTGTATTCAATTCATTCTTTTTGTTTCAGCGATTGCATTCACGAGATTCTAGGACACATGCCTTTACTTGCCGATCCCAGTTTTGCTCAATTCTCACAAGAAATTGGACTCGCTTCCCTTGGCGCGTCTGATCAAGAAATCGAAAAATTATCCACCGTAAGTATTTAAACATATACCGAAGCTTCTTAGTTGTCCACAGAAACTTAATGATCTTTAATATCTTGAATTAGGAAATTTCGTTTCACCCACTACTTTACTTCAAAACGTATTGCATTCTAAAAGTATACGATTTGGAAATGTTACAAAAAAACCTCCCGCTGAAATGTTATCTGGTTAAAAGATTTTTGTATGTCCGTACAGTCTTTGTAATGTTGAGTTCATTTCTAGGCATGATGACTTTCGACTCCATAGCGTTGAAGATCTTACTTCTCTTTCGTTCCAAAATGGACAGGCATTCAACTTTGATTCTCCTCACTTTTCCATAAGCCTTAATAACATTTTCATGGCATTCGTGTATTTTCCATATCATTTGGTGTTTCTGTATTCTATTGAATTATTAATTGGCTTTTCACTCGGAAACACTCAAAGCGATTCAAATTTGACAAATTTTAGAATACACTTGCTAGCGATATTTTGAAATACACTTGAAACATGGAAGAGTGTCGAGTGGACAAGTTCACCTTTAACATTTTTTTCAAAACAAAACAAAATTATTGTGTTTAACGCGATAGAAAATTTAATATTGTTTGATTAAGTAATACTTTTTAACATCTATTTCATTACTGAACAATTTGATTTCAAATGCTTCAGATCAAAATAAACTTCAATGATGTCTAATATTCATTCGAAATACTGCTGTGTTTAAAATAATTCTTTCGACATCGGTTTAGGTATTTTTGGTAATTAAAATAAGGTGATTAGCAAGCGTTTACATGTTGAGTTTCGAATAGTTTGGAATTTGTCATTCACTTATCACGAGTCCATGTAATTTTGGACTTTCCGATAATTATTTTGTACTTTCAGAATAACAACTAAGATATGAAATACCCAAAACCGAGGTACAATCGGTTTCAAGTGAATTCAAACGTGATCATTCTAAATAAAAAATTATTGAAGATAATGCTTCAATGGTTTGGAAACAATGGGAAATGTACCATTTAATTTCTCATTTAGAATCTGAAAAAATATATGAACAATTCTTGTCTCGTATTCCACTATCAGCTTTATTTCTTTCGCAAAGAAATTGTCAGCCAATCAGAAGAATCTGTACTATCAAGAAATAACCTGATATTTACAAAAAATATATTACAGTTTCCTGTATGATTTTCACTCACAATGGGTTTACAAAACCGCGACACGTGTTTCGCTATTACAATAGCTTCTTCAAGCAAGATAAAAAATGTACATTTTTTATCTTGCTTGAAGAAGCTATTGTAATAGCGAAACACGTGTCGCGGTTTTGTAAACCCATTGTGAGTGAAAATCATACAGGAAACTGTAATATATTTTTTGTTAATATGGATTTTCATCAAGTATCGGCCAGTTCAATTCAACCTGATATTTCATTATGAACTATATTAAATGATCATAGATATGGACTTGACACTCGAATATGCTATTCCCATACTAAATAGAAGATTTAAATATTAATGGGATATTTTTTGGAGTGAAATTGTGCAGAAGATTCACCAAACATGTCACATACAATGTAGGCTGTATTTTTGAGGTGCTATGCAGAAGCACTTCCAGCAGCAGCTTTTTGAATAAGTAGTGATTCTATACATTTGCAGTTCTTTGGTGTCACCTGCTGCCTTGCTATTACGTACGATATGATGAGGTTTTCGCTGTTTAGTTATAGACAGACTTTATCAATTTGAAGATATGGCGCAGTTTTTTCCGATACACTATTCTTGATGATGTGCCCCTTCCTACAGCTATGTGTATCTCTTCTTTATCGATATTGTTAATAGTGTCCTTCACGTAATATTCTTGGCAATACAACTCCACAGCTCAAAATTTATGTACTAGCCATTAAAGCGATGTATGTGACCCACCTCTAGGGCACTCCCAACCTATTCTAACCTCAAATCTTCGAAAGACCTGACTCATTATGCGTCACAACGTTCCCTGCATATCAGTCCTCGTTTTGTCGTTACGAAACTCTACTGACCATGGTCGCAATAAGTGAATACAATTTGTGCAGTGGTCATTCGAGCACGACCATTGACCGTGACACGCTAGTCGCGATTTTCAAGAAAAATAGCCTCCTTTTAAGTAATAGATGCATCGATAATCGCATTTGCATTCCTCGTTTCTGCTTGGCCGTAACAATTTTACGAGATATTTCAACGATATAAAATATGCTCGAAATAAGAGCTTTCTTAAAAGGATATCGCAGTAGCCTTTGGATGTAGAGGGCTACCAACCACTGGTAATGAATTTTATGGAATAGTCCACTTCTCACCCACTGTGAGCTATAAACGAGAATTATTTAATGTGATTTAGGAATTGCACTTGAAATTTTAACAAGCTGCCACTTCTGGTTTACAATTGCTACTCGTCTCACTAGTACTTTCGTTGCTGTTTCCGTTTATTCAAAGATGGTTTCGAAAAAATCCGTTCTTTGTTTGTCTCTGTAATATATTCTCATTACTTTTCTCTCCATGAACATTTGGATTTTGACACGTTTCTCACATCTCTACGCCATATGAGTGACTTTGAGGAGCTAAGACTTGAATGTGACTAGTTTGATACACATATCTACCACTGATATCTTCCCCAGTACCACTTTCATCTTCATCTTTCAACCCCTGAATAAACTATGGTACTCTGCACAGAGCTATTCTAGCGCCCATCTCTTGTCACCTTATGTTAACGTCTCCGTTGGGTCAACTTCTTTTCCAGATGGTACACAGTCTATTGGTACAATTTCAAGTTCTCAAGCCCATCTCTTGTCACCTTATGTTAACGTCTCCGTTGGGTCAACTTCTTTTCCAGATGGTACACAGTCTATTGGTACAATTTCAAGTTCTCAACATCGTAATGTATCCAGTCAGAATACCAAAGAATTCGTCAAATTTGATGATCTCCGATCCTTTGCTTTCAATTATCTTCCACAGAAGTTAAAAAATACTCCAGGAAACCATGCAAGATTTGAGAAACTTGTCGATGGTCGATTTTTGCGGGTCTTTAGTTAACCATTGTGGAAAAACGGCTTCTCACTTCCTATTTATAACCTCAAATGAAATATATTAAAATTTTTAGTTATTCTCGAGTGGGTAGCCTAGCGGATTACTGCACCTATTGTTTGACGTCGATCAAAGCGCTCGACATTCTCAAACCTGAACTGATGACATTAGTTCATTACGAAACCTAACAGTACATTTCATTGTTTCAGATCTACTGGTTCACCGTCGAGTTCGGCCTTTGCAAGGAAAACGGCGAAACCAAGGCCTATGGAGCCGGTCTTCTCAGCGCCTACGGAGAACTTCTTCACGCCCTCTCCGACAAGCCAGAACACAGGCCCTTCGACCCCGCAAGAACCGCCCTCCAGCCCTACCAAGACCAGGAATACCAACCAGTGTACTACGTCGCAGACAGTATTGACGACATGAAGGACAAATTCAGGAGATGGGTGTCTCAGATGTCCAGGCCCTTCGAGGTGAGGTTCAACCCTCACACCGGCAGGGTGGAGGTTTTGGATTCCGTGGACAAACTGGAATCCCTCGTCCACCAGCTGAACACGGAGGTCATGCATCTTTCGAACGCCATCAACAAAATGAAGGCGCCCTCACTGTAAATTTACTTGTGGTAACGCGGGGGCCGGCTATGTGACTGGGGCCGGCCCTGCGTTTGTGTGTATAAAGTCGTCATTACGTGTAATATAGTTGTATTCGTTAATTTAATTTAATGAATAGTATTAGTGTGGTAGAGTGAGTGTAGCTTGTGATCTCACCACTTTCAGTGCACCAACGTATCTGCGATAATGTTATTGTTGTTTCTTCGTCTTGTCTAGGGTACCCTTCTATGTTGTTAGAATCGTTAACGGCATATGTCGAATGATTTAATTTAATTTTATTTAATTCAATGCACCCGCACGAGATCATTAATTTAATTGTATTATAGATGTTCATGATGTCTATGAAATATGAAATAAATACGTGCAATGAATGAAAATGTCTGTTTTATTATCGTTCGAAGAAACCCAAAACACCTGACCTCTAGAAGTGCGAAAGAGTGAAACAGATTAGTGGTTCTGAATAATCAGAACAATAGCAGGAGACGAAAGTTGGAGGAATCTGCTTTTATCATGCTGTCTGCGGATGCTTGCGTCTCAAACAGTTTGGTTGATATGGACCGCGCCTGGCTGCCACTCTTGAAAGACATATGTCAAAACTCAAATTTCTGACATTTACAAAAAGCGAACATAAAAACTAAGATACCTAGGAAACCCTGGTGTATCTAGTGATTCGATATTGTTCAGAATTTCTTGGCGAAAAACAATCGACGATTACGAAAGCTTTCTAATTCTTGTATAGGGGGCGTTATATGGGCATTTTCAAAAATCAGTCAAATGTCGGTTTTGTCAGATGTAGCGTCGTAGCTAATTTTATTCGTTTCAGCTTGAGCGAAAGTATTTTATCGAGAGGGAAACATCCATAGCTCTTACCAATGAGAGATTGAAAACAAAGTGTTGTGATACGTATTTTGAACCTTTGCATAACTGATACACTAGCATATTTTTTTAACAGAGGGCAACTTTGTCGTATATTCTCAGGTGAATGGGCAAAGTATATTTTCTCGGAATCAAATTCTAGTCTTACGAACTGATATAAAAACACTAAAACCTTGTAGAGGTAGCAGGTGACAGTGACAGTATTAACAGGTTGTTAATGGTAGGTTTCCACGTTACATGCACGTTTTCTGAAACGCATTTGATTGACTGTCAGGTCTGTCAAAATATCAGTAGAAGAATAATAATCAGTAGTAGAATATTCGATTGCACATTTCTCTCTAGTGAAAATTAAGATTCATATGGTATATGACTGATCGCCACCTACAATAGCGATCTGAAGTTTTTATGATCTCAAAAATCAAGCAATCGGTTTTCGCCAAGTTTATCCCAAAATTATTCAGGTATAAGTAGATACACTAGGGTTTCCTAGGCTTCTTTATAAAAACTAAACTAGAAGAGTTATAAATATTAGTTCTTGTATTTATTTGATAGGCAAATTCGAGATATACGGAAAGATGCTGACTAATTGAACGTGTTCCATTCAGAAGGAACAATTTTGTTATCGCAGCAACTTCTCGGGGTAGACTAAAAATATGCCCTTCTACACTTCTATAGATTCCAATATTAATTCCTTTTTTTCCAGATTGTGGTAGTTTAGGAACCCAAAAAGCTAGAAGAAAGAATTCATCTTCCACAAAATAATGTCATTCAAAGTGTACCAGTTTCATTTCAGAACCGGTGCATATTTTATGAAAAGTGCCAGGAGCCCTCAGATACTATGGTTTCATAGTTAGAAACTGTAGAAATTTCCATAACATTAACTCTATGAAAACGCTATACTTTTCCTATGTTCGCTCAAAACTCGAATATGCCAATATTGTCTGGAATCCGTTCTATGAATCTCACAAACTCAGGGTCGAAAAAGGGCAAGAAAGATTTTTAAAATTTTGTATTTTCAAGGTAGGTGGTATTTATCCAGGAAGAGGTTGTAATTATGACGAACCATCGAGTCGTTTAGATCTAATGAGCTTGGAATATCGTAGGAATTATTCGGCATGCATATTTCTCTTTGAGTTGTTGAATAATTTCATAGACTGCCCAATTCTTCTAAAAAAAATTGATTTCAACATTCCATCCTATATGTCACGTTCCCGTCTTACTTTCAGACTTGTAGTTGCAAGAACAAATATGTTACTGAAATCATCACTATATACTATGTGTAGACAGTTCAACGATTTATCTCCTTACTGTGATTCATTTTTTGATTCTCTCAAACAAATAATTAGGATAGTAAATATACATTTGAATTGATATACGATATATTGCTTATAAACAGTGTCTGTAATGAGATATTTGATTTCCTTTTTCTGTTCCTATTTCATATATACTTTGTGTTAAAATGATTTTCTTGATACATTGTCCTGTAAATGGGTAACTGTTGGACAATAAAGCTATATTATTATTATTATTTATGCAGGGTGCCAATTCTGCACTGCCTACTGATGATTATTTTTAAGTATCATTCGCCGAAGATGATATTATAGTTCAGGAATTTGAGCAGTTTCCTGGAGAGAATTAAGTTTGAGGAACTATTTTTCATTATTATCTCCACCCATCCAAAGGAAAACAAATGTTGTCAATAGGGACATACTAAAATGAATAGTGTGATACAATAAAAAAAGATGGATTCGTTTCAATAGTTCAAAAACAAATACTAATAATCATATTTTCGCTAGTATCTTCTCCAAATAAAAAAAAAATATTACAAAACTTTTATGAAAGAAGTGAAAAATAAACACTCCGTGTTGATGTGTATGTGTATATCATTCAAGGACGGTCGAATCATTCACAAAAAGGAAGAGAGTATCTGTATCTCTGTATCTGTATAGTAGGGAGGGTGAGTGTAGACCCACAGCACTTAGGCCACAATATGGCCCATTGTACATCCTCCCAAGGAGTTCCCTCCTAGGACATTGTCCATCCTGCCTTATCCAGGAAGGAGGACAGGTCACCAGGGGACATCTCCTTAATATCGGCAGGTGTAGGCCAAGACTCACTGAACACACACTCTCTTATCGACGATAGCTCCAGACATTCACATAAGACATGCCTGACAGTTTCATCTTCCTGTTCACACATCCTGCATAGAGGTGTGTCCACTAGCCCCATAATATGGAGGTGTTTCCTTAGTTGACAGTGTCCAGTCAGAAATCCCACTGTTGAACGTAGGTTCTTCCTGGTCATCGCCAAATATTTATTCGGATCCAGCTTCCCAGGGTCGCCCAGGGTGATCCTGGCAAAACTGCATCCTTTGGTTTCATCCCATCTCTTAAGGGATTGAGTATGGATGTAACGTTTGGCTAGTTCCGCAATTGTCGTGTCGTCAAGCCATGGGTGTCACCCGGTCCCAAAATTTTCAGTCCAGCCGCCATCCTGGCCAAAGAGTCAGCAATACGGTTACCTTTGCTTCTGTCGTGCCCTTTCACCCACCTTAGTACGATATTATTATCTACCGATATATATATATATATATATATATATATATATATATATATATATATATATATATATATATTTATAGGGTGGGGGCGCGTAAAGCCTATGTTTGCCAAGGGGCTTGGCCTACCTTAGTTACCCCACTGTATATAAAACAGCTACTCCCCTGCCTGTATGGCACATATTACATTTAACGACAAATTACCAAGAACGCGGTTTTCTCAGAATACTCAAGTAGATATATTGTTACCGTGACTATGGGTTATACAACTGTTTACCAATATGAATAAATGTCAGATAAAGTCAATAAATGACAGATAAAGTCTAGAATAGATGAAATGAGGGCGGGAAGTAGAGGTGTTCAATGTGACATTTCCCAACCTTCAATGACGTTCGTAATGACAGCATTACATATATGGTTGTAAATAATATAGTATTACCGCACGCTCATGGGAGAAATAAAATCGACCAAATGCTCACATTCTTTAATTTTAATGTTGCATTGACTGAAAGTTGACACGGTTCACATCAAACGGCGATGCCACTGAGCCATGGTGCTGTCATCCATGGTGTGACAGGGATCGGTGCAGTTGGGGTCACAACCACCGGGACCGCTGGACGTGTTGTACCCGGACGTGTCGAATGCCGGCGGCCTCGAAGATCGTTTCGTAGGCGTGGACATGACTCTACGTTGCCAAGGTCGATGGAGCTACATGAAACAGAAGAATTTCAATACTGTTACGAAATCTCCTAGCGCCGGCCCTGTCGCTCATGAACGCAGAATAATATGAGGGGTCGAAGAGAGAACGTAATTTTTCTAGGAAGTCTCGTCATGCGTGGAATGTTCGATCACCAAGATTTGACTCTAAAATTCTCTATTATCCAGAGATGGTTATTCGCAGATAGTTATCAGAGTTTCTAGCTTAGTGGAGAGAGCTCTGGTATTGCTAAGTGCAGAAGTCGAAGTAGATAATTTCTAGTACAGCGAGTTTTAGTTCAGAGCGTCGGATAGTTAGCGGAGCAATTTGAGTGATGGTCTTGTATTGGATTGTGATAAGTAGTTGTAATGAAAGTAGTAAAGTGTTGTTTCTAGTTTCAATAAACGAATCCCAAGGATAAGATCATAACAATTCATAAGATTCATTGTATAGCGCGAAAATCGAAACTTCTTCGAAAAGTTCAAATGCCCGCCCAATCAAAACATCTTCAGGAAAAAAATTTGCCTGTGATAAAATGAAACATTGGCCGAAATATATTCTTAGCCGCTTTCATAACCGCAAGATACCAAGTAGTTGAGAAAGAAGTTTCTTCAAAGAACTATTTATTGGCTTTCTCTTCTTCGAATAAAAAAAGGATGGTATACAAAACTTCTACCTAAAAACGTAAATAAAAAAATAACTCAATATCCTAAGTGTATTCAATTTTAGGAGCTATTTTCTGGCGTTTGCTCCATGAAAAAAGTAACCGCCAAACTTCTATGAAAGTGTAATAACTTCAAAGCAGAGACGGATTTAAGGAAAAAGGCCCAGTCGGCAAAATTTCTTCAGGACCCCCCTTCCCTCCCAGAAATTTATGTTGTGTCAGGTGTTCCATGGAAAGTGAAAGATATATGTTTCAGGAATTTAATGAATATAAAATTTTTTTCATTTATTCATCGAGCATTATAAAAGTTATATTCTTTTTTACATCGAGAAACCAAGATTAGCATCAAAGTTACTCGTAGAAATTACTCATCCAGTACAGTAACTTGCAGTAACTGAAGTGATAGTTCCCGCGCATGTTCAGAGAATTCTTATTATTGGGCGCGACAATTCCAACTTGACAATTCCAAGTGATGGTCAGTTGACTGTCAACGGAATTTAGATGCGCGGGGGCACCCGGGGGCCCCTCTAGAACGTTTTTGAAAAGTCAGAAATATTCGACAAACTTTGAGAAAATCTTAGACGTTTTAAATAACTGATTGAATACAAAAGTTATTTTATTTTATATTTAATTTACGATAGTTATCAGGCAATTATTCTGATAACAGGGGGCCCCTGATTGAAAATTGAACTTGTGCTGTTCACAAGGGACTCGCCAAAACATTTTTTCAACAAAAAAATTACAAAAAGAAATCGAAGGTGTATTTTTCAGCGAGAGGGGCCCTGAAAGCCTTTCGTCGGGGGGGGCAGTCGGCAAGCGCGCTTTTGCCGACCTGTTAAATCCGCCACTGCTTCAAAGAAATTATGAACACTATGTTGTCATTTAAAATGAAAAAGGGGCATAAAATAAAACCTCGATCTCCGTCCTTTACACAGAAATTATCGTGTTTCCGAAAAATGTTCACTTTGGTGTTCAAGAAATCGAAGACTAAGTATTAAAATATCTCAATATAACCGAGTCATTGATAGTACAGTCATTGTTCAAAACTTTTTGGAGAAAAACAGCTTATCTTCAGTCACATCAATATATATGTTTCACATATATTTCCATATGTTCTTCTTTAGTTTTGGTTTATTTATAATCATTTTTTTCTAGTTATTTCAAGTTTATTCATTTTGATCAACTGTTCATTTCTTGTTTAGATCAAAAGTATATTTATATTCTACTATAGCTTTTTGACCGGTTTTATTTAAATTACAATACAGTATTTGACAAGTACCGATAAGGCCAATTATATACACAATGGAAGTTGAAGACAATACCCCTCCACTGAAAGTACATAGGTATACCCATAATAAAACATTATCCCGGACTGGTTTGTTTCCCCATATCCCTCCTATGTGCGCTGTGAATTTCAGGGAAGAATAAACCCAAGAGAGGGATATAGTAATGTTTCCAGTCAAAATAATATTCCTGAGTTTTCATCTACATCGTTCATTAGTATTCATATTTCTTCTATTCTTTTATGATTGGAAAAAAACTAATATTACGATTTTTTTATTAAGATAATATCAGTCGGTGAGAATTCAATCAAATCGATTGATAAATAATCTGAATAATATTGTTGATCGTAAGTTACCGATGATTTTCACTTTGATTCCACAATTTTTGCTTTTGGGACAACTCATGCTGCCCAATTTGCAACCTCAAAACAATTATTCTTATGTATACCTACTTGGAAACTTGTTTCCGCGCCACTGGCATCAAAACTGCATTCCGCTGCGCATCCAGGGATACAGGGTGATTCGTCCTGGGAATGCTGATAAGGACTTCGGGGCGTTCTTCGTGGCAACCGGGCCTGTGAAAGAGAAACCAGTTTCGAACAAGTTTTGGAAATCGGTAGACCCAAGAATAAAATTTGACCCAATGAGTAACTGAGAAATTAAATAATAATTTTCTCGTTCATGACGAAAAGTTCGAAAGTTTCATAATATTTTTCTCCATATGTTACAACATATCAGCCTAAAAATTCAGAAATGGTAACCTATTCATTATATAAGGGTGAAGTAATAGATTTCAGTTCGAGGTTATGTTGTCTAACTTCACTGTATCACATAACCTCACGAAAATAAGACAATAGTGTCCTTCAATTGAAACTCCACCTTGAATACCAACAATTTATAATGATATTCAGGAATCTCAATTTTTTAGCACTTCTACATAATTTTCTTTTTAATCTTTTAAATGTATATTATTTAAGTAATTTCATTATATACTATTCCCGATTTTCATTAGTCCATTCGTCGTTTTTTAGCTATTTTGCTTCATTTTTCTGCTTTTCAACATTTTTTGGTTTAATTCATTCACTTCCAAGGTTTTAGGATTTTTTCACGTATTTCAGAACATTTCTCATCCCTTTTCATTTCGTTCAATAGACATCTATCTTTTCGACGTGGAATGATTGTAATTTTCATGGTAGCTGCTGTAACCAGACATTTTTCCATGCTTTCTAGTACTAGTGAAATAGGGCCCGAGACCAAGATCAAGACTTAATAAATCTTCCTAAGATCAAGACCAAGACTTGACTTTCGATACCAAGACCAAGAGTCTCTCTTAAATTTAATCAATATTAAAAAAAGCTGATGGAAATCATTGCAATTTATTAAATTTACACATTTTTCATATGGTTGGTTTTTAATTTTTGTTCACTCAAAATCGGAAACACATTTTTCAAATTCAGTATTGCTGTTTTACAGTTTACAGCAAATAGGTGTATGTTGTAAGGTCGCAGTGGTCCATACCTGTTACCATTGAATAAATAAAAAAAAATACAAAAGTTATTTGATTCAAATTTGTTGTCACTTCCAGCTAAACTCGTCAAAGATTTTTTATTTCAAATAAATCATCCTATGTATTGATGCATACCTATTTGAATTTCAGGTTAAATATTCTATTCATATTCTATACCTATCTCCAACTATTTTTGAAATAATGATAGGTGGGAAGTGAAATTTTGCAATTTTCGATAGCCTATCAACTCACCCTGTACATGGGTTATATTTATATGTGAAAATACCACATAGAAGGTAGATAACATATTTATTTTTTGAAAAACATAGATATAGAATAGTATAAGTTGCGCCAGAGTTCGATAACAAATGAAAATAATGAATTATGACCAATATATTTGGTCAGCTATGTGATATTTTGCCACTCCGACATAATATTATACTATATATTCCGGCAGAAACTGGTGACCTCATTTAAAGTTTGGGCCAGATTCTCTCTGTGCGTTTAGCAACAATTAGCGGTTGAATGCCGGAAATCATTTTCATTTTTTTTAATTTTGCGCTCCTTTAATGAAAACTATTGGTCGAATCAAAAAAAAATTTAATTCAAAAATTGTAGATAATTGAAAAATCTATCGATTACCTTTGTCCCGGTGTCGATATTCTAATTTGTTGCTTAACGATTGCGCTCGGAAATTAAAAAAAGACGTTTTTTCCATTATTTTATTAGAAAATGTTAAAATGCATTTGGGGGTTGCAACTGTGAATTTGGGAAGCTTTCAACTAGTAGAAACTACAGTTTCAATTTGGTTGAAAAACAGTTGATAGGTTAGCAACAATCTAATTTGTTACTAAAAAAAGTATCCTACTCGATTGTTAAATCTTACCCTATGGATAACCGTAGAGCAATGAACAAAACGGTTCGGGATAGTCAAAGAGTTGAACTACAATTTATCACCTTCGGAAAATCAATTTTTGCAATGTGATACCTCCAAAAATGGCGTCAAAAAAACAACGTTATTCAAACTAAGAAACAATGAGAAAATGGTCGAATCAAAATGCGACAAAATGCATTGGGAAGCTGCCATCTTTCTACAAATTTTGCCAACCCGACTTTTGTTCCACGATAATTAGGAGCCGAGATAACACTTTTTTATTCAATTCCCCCTCCCTTTGTTAATTTATATGAAGCAACGACGACTGCACAGAGCAAGAGTCATATTTATCCATTGAAACCAGCAGAATTTGTTTTCCACAATTATTTATCATATTTATTGGTGGGACCAGTGGAGGTTCTTCCGGGATCGTTCGACGTGCCGTGTGTAGGACACTTTTTTCAGTAAAAAATTAGATTGTTGCTAACCTATAAACTGTTTTTCAATCAAATTGAAACTGTAGTTTCTACTAGTTGAAAGCTTCCCAAATTCTCAGTTGCAACCCCCTAATGCATTTTAACATTTTCCAATAAAATAATGGAAATATAAATAGTTAAGCAAGAAATTAGAATATCGACATCGGGTCAACGCTAATCGATAGATTTTTCAATTATCTACAACTTTCAATTCAAATTTCTTTTGATCTCGCCAATAGTTTTCATTATAGAAGCAAAAAATTAAAAAAAAAATTATGATGATAAATAATCAATATAATATGCTAGATCATGAGTTTACGATTACTTTCACTTTGACTTCACAATTTTTGTTTTCATGAAAACTCATGCTGCCCAATTTACCAACTCGAATGAATGATTGTTATGTATGCCTACTTGGAAACTTGTTTCTGCGCCATCGGCGTCAGCGTTACATGCCGCTGCGCATGCAGGAATACAGGGTGATTCGTCCTGGGAATGCTGATAAGGACTTCGGGGCGTTCTTCGTTCGGAACCACGTGGCAGCCGGGCCTGTGGAATAGACAATCACTTCAATCAAGTTCCGGAAATTGGTATACTCGTATAGAAATTTAGACACACTGAGAAGTAGAATAATAATGTTCTGGTGTATAACGAAAAGTTTGAAAATTTACTCAAAAATTGTCGTATGAATATTCCTGTAGACTAGTTGGACAATAATTATTGTAATCTCAATTTTGAGTTCTTGGTTGGTCCGATTCGATAATTGATTTTTTGTCCTTAGATGGATACATTCATCTGAGAATATTTCAGAAATATAATTTATAAGAATAAAGTTCCTCGGATGATTTTCCTTTTTTCAAACCCAAACTCTGTTATGTTTTTTAATACTAATCGAGCAACCAACAATAGATAGAGCCAATTGTCCTACGGCTCGTTCTTTATAATAATAATAACAGCTTTATTCCATGATACTTTACAGTGTGGAACAGGGTATAAATTGAAGAATAAAAAGGAAAAATTAATCATAAAAATCGGAAACGCTATAAAATGTTTTCTCTATCAAATACTCTTTGAATTTCTTCTTGAAGTTGTATTTGGAGAGTCTTCTAAATTCTTGAGGAACATTGTTCAAAATTTTCAAAATTTGATACACAACATTCTTCTGTATTTGGGCAAATTTTGTTTGGGGTAATTTCAGTTTAAAAGATCTGGTGCAGTAGAAATGATCCGTTTCGTACTGTTTAATGAATTCTTTGTAATTTGTTATCGCAAAATATGCACATTCATAAATATAAATACAGGGCAGTCTGAGGATTTTTTGTTGTTTGAATACCTCCCTGCAACTGTCTTTCTTTTTGAGTTTAAAAATATTTCTTATACAGGTTTTATTAATTTTGAAAATTTTGTTCACTTCAACAGAATTTCCCCAGAATATTATTCCATATTTTAGTCTGGAATATATATAAGCATAGTATGCGTTCAAGGCTGCATTATGGTTTACGTGTAATTTCATTGTTCTTATTACAAAAATGAATGAGCAGAGTTTTTTGGCCAGAAAGTTGATATGTTCCTTCCAGTTAAGTTGTGCATCTACTTCGATACCAAGAAATTTGGAATTTTGTCTTATTTCAATAGTCTCTACTTCATGGCTTATCTTCTTTTCGGAAGCTGAACTTGATAACATTTGATTTTCGAATATTCACTTTCAAATTGTTTCCACTATACCAATTCTCTACATTTTGTAAAGATTAAGGAATCGTATTCATCAAATCAAAGGTGGATGGTTCTCTGATTATTAGTGAATTGTCGTCGGCAAACATATTCATCACTTGTGATACCATTTGTGGCAAGTCGTTCGTATATGAAAGGAACAAAATTGGTCCCAATATAGATACTTGTGGTATATCACGTTAAACTGTAGCCCAATTGGATTTGTATTGTCCTCCTACAATGGCTGCAACACACTGCTGTCTTTCTAATAAGTATGATTTTGAGATATTATAAATATTGCCTCTAAAGCCCATTATTTCCAATTCAATGGATCTTTGATAGATCCATGAATATTCCTACTACTTTTTCGTTTTCATTGAGTGCATAGTAGTATTTATATATTCTTCTGATTCCGAGTTTTCTTGGATCTACATTAACTTATGTATATCCGAATAAAAGTAATTCCATGAGAAATGATATTTTGTTTCCTGTCAACAGAGATGAAATGTTTTTTCCTTCACAGAAAAAAATTTATTCCTAGTTGATAAATAGAAGTTAGTAAACGTTTTCAAAAAAGGACAAACACGAATTCGAAACAATGAAGACACTGCAAACAAAAGTAGGAAAAGACATTTACGTAAATTCAATGGCAAAAACTCATTGGCACCAAAATGCCATATCTCAGAATTACCGGAGTAATTTGAGTGATAATAAATGTAGTGAAGTGTTGTTTGGAGTTTTAATAAACGAACCCAAGGGAAGATCGTAACAAAACTTTTCAGTATCATAACTGCTCATTTAGTCGGTTTGTATAATATGAAGAGCGTTATTTTTATCAAAACTTGCTACGTTTATGTATAGGTTTCATAAACGTGACCAGGGCTATAATTGAGTAAGAGTTCTGCCGTTTAGAGAAGCGAACCTCATCAAGGAGTTATATCTGGGAATTGTTATCGAAAAAAATATTTTTTTCCGATTGACAACAAATATTACTCAATAGAGCAGACACATATCAATGAGCAAAGTATTAATCTTCCTGCCTAAGCAGAAAAGTCAGGACTCCCCTGCCTAGGCAGCAAAAGTAATACTTATTGGTTACTGATTGATATGTGTCTAGTGGAGTAAGTACTTATGAGCCGCTATCACTGTCCATAATGTTGTCAAACCATAATTACTATGAACATATACAATTTCCATAGCAAATTTCAACTGGATAGAATAGAATAGAACTTTATTGGCCACGTTACATATCCTTACAATATATTTGTAGCAAGTCTGTGTCCCACCTTTCGGAACAAAGTTAAAGAAATGTACAATTTAAAAATGAAGACCAATGCTTCATACTGTAAATAGGTACAAATACAAATACACTTGAATATACATTTCCATACGCACTTCCTACACGACTATAATACTGAAAATACATACAATGCAAGTATTAAACACATAAATATGATAAAAATTGTCTAAAAGCACACTGAACCTCAATATCATATGGAGGTGTCGATATAAGGAGCTTCGAGAAATTCATTGATGGAATAAAAACAATATTTTAATAAGAGTAATTTGTATTTTCTCTTGAATAATCCTAGTGGAAGTTGTCTCAGACTAGCTGGTAACTTATTGTATAAATGCAGTTTTGGTGAGTTATTCCTGGACACGTCCAGTCGATAAAAGGGTAATTTGATCAGATTCGCTGATCTCGTATTAAGATTATGAGATTCAGATACGCTTGAATAAAAATGTTTGTTTTTATGAATGTCTATGACGGCATAATAGACAAACAGGCAAGGTAGAGGCAGGATGCCACATTTTTCGAAAATTGGCTTGCAGTGAGCATTGAGGTCCGCACCAGCGATTATCCTCATTGTTTTTTTTTTTGGAGAGCGAATATTTTCAGAGCATGGCTCGGGTTCCCCCACAGAAGATTTCCATACGTGATCTGAAAGTGTATCAATGAGTAGTATGCAGAAAGCAGAGTGTTAATGTTAACAATCTTTTTCAGCTGTCGCATTAGAAAAATATAGCTCGATACTTTCTTACCAAGTTGTTCGGTGTGCTTGGACCAGTTCAATTTGTCATCCAAAACAACTCCAAGCAATGTGACATCTTTACCTGCCGAAACGTTATGATTTGTTGAAATAACGAGATTTTGAGTTTTTTCTCTATATAATTTTGAATGATTGGCATTATACCACACCTCCGCTTGATTTTCTACATGTTCAATAATAATCTCCAAGTTTTCTGTATTTTTATCCGCATTTATGAGTGTTGCATCATCAGCAAACATCACTATATTATTTGGAAATAAATGAAAGAACAGATCATTGATGTAGATGATGAACAAAAGTGGTCCAAGAACTGATCCTTGTGGAACACCGTGTGCAACTGGCTTGGAACTAGAGTATCTGTTGTTGACAAAAACACTCTGCTCCCTGTTCGTAAGATACAATTCAAAGAATTTGAGCGGTAGTCCTCTTATACCATAATGGGATAATTTTTTCAACAAAAAACATGGGATAGATGTCCACTTGCCGATTTTCTATAACGATAATCCGATTGCTAATTTTTTCAGTACATATTTTTGAATTATTTAAGTATATCTGAGATATCGTTTGAAAGAAACCTTCTTGGTGTAGATAGAGATCACCCAACTCCAAAACAAATACATTACCCTTCCTGGAGGTGTGAAAGCTGGTCCAGTACCACCAGAAGATATACTGGCATCGTAATTCGACAACATATTCCTTCTTTCTTCTTCGAGTTGCGATAATTCTCGCTCCTTTTCCGCAATCCTATTCATCAACTCTTGGATCCTCACTTGTCTTTCTTCCGGTGTCATCGTAACTACAAAAAATAAACCACTATTATACCTACTAATAGATTTATTTTGCTGGATAGTAGAGGTTTCAACTTCCCCTGTCGGAAAAGTTAAAGGATAGAAAAAATTAATATATTAAAAAAATCAAGAATCTAACAGAAAATTGAATGAAGTTGAACAGAAGTCAGAGGGCTATGGAGTAACTGAATAAAAAGAAAACAAAATTTGTAAGTTTTAATTGTTCATTTGGCTCGTTTCCGTTTTGTTATTTTTATTCGGGTACATTCGAGAACATGGAAACTATATAATATGCAAGAAAGTGTTGAAGAAGGTGGAATGAGTGGTAAAGGGCACCTGACAAATAACAACGAGCAAGTTTTATTCGTTTTTCTGTTGTATAAAACACATATCCCCCTCAAAGATTGAAGACTTTCACGGCCGGCAACTAATGAATTGTTAGGTGCTTCCTCCTGAGCCATGGACAACAGGTTTTAAGGCCTGGCGTTTCGTCTGCATCTGCGGCAGACATTTTCAAAGGCGATGCGGCAATGGTCGAAGTATCCTTCTCTGCTGCGAAGCTTTGATCTGACGTTTCGTATGCATCTGCGGCAGACATTTTCAAAGGCGATGCGGCAATGATCGAAGTATCCTTCTCTGCTGCAAGGCTTTGATCTGATGTGGTTCTGATGATGAGTCACCCTCTATCGAATCTGGGTTCGGACGGTCGATTGATCCTAATTGATTATTCGAAAGCGTTTTTTCTCTCATTGGGAGGGTTCGGGCATTTTGAACTGCTGGCATCCATGTTCTATGAATGTTCAGGCTCTCTTCTTTGCGGTTAAAGTTGTTCTTATGCTTATGAATTTCTATGGCCTCCCTATAGAGCCTGGGGTAATAGCTCCTACTTGTGTCCAGCACTTGCGTTCCGTCGAAGTCAATGTCATGACCTTCCAACAGAGCGTGTTCGGCTACCGCAGATTTTTGGGTTTGGCCATATCGACAACTTCTTTTGTGTTCGGTTAACCGCGTTTTTATGCTCCTTTAAGATCAAAGCCTCGCAGCAGAAAAGGATACTTCGACCATTGCCGCATCGCCTTTGAAAATGTCTGCCGCAGATGCAGACGAAACGTCAGGGCTTAAAACCTGTTGTCCACGGCTCAGAAGTCCGGAAGCACCTAACAATACATATCCCCCTTTTTTTCAACTATGAAGTGCCATAAATCCCTTAGCAGGTGTTGGGTCGCTGTGAACCGACTGTGACGTCACGGCGGCGGCGGGTGGGTGGAGAGGCTCAGAGCGAATCACGTTCTGACGCATCATACTTCAGCCACGAAGGCCACCTATGAGCCATAGTCGCAAGTACACTAAGCGCCACCTATCATCAGGTAACAGAACCCTTGTACGCCACCTATGAATTAAACATGTAATTAACCTGAAAAAAAAATCATCCGGTGTTGAGGATTGAACACGGGCCTCTCAGCATGAGAGACATAGACGCTAACACTGCGCTAGCGAAGCAATTCAAGTTTGTATAGGTATGGTCGACGCTCCTCGAGCACAGCTCAGCTGAGCAATAACCTCACCAGTCAAATTTCCAATCCTGTCACTCAGTCAACCTAACCATCTGTCATCAGGCATTCAGCCCAAAATTTGTCAGTTCAACCTAACCCTGTAAAATCATACGTCACAAGCATCATCTGTCACCAGCCAATGCCATCAAGCCACGCTCTAGTAATTTTTGCTATTGAGTGTCCCTACAATGCGCAGTGGGTCTCGATGCCTAGGGCTTTCTCCGTTGAACACGAACAGACGCAAGTACTCATTTCAAATAACTTTTTACTTTGAGAATATCATATGACCACAAAAGGCCGAAAATTCAGATTTCACCAAAGAAAAAAGAGTGGGTAACATTTTCCGATGTTTTAATGCAACTCTACATTGGGCAAATTTCCTTCGATGTCAAAAAGGCATGCTTACCGAAAAAAAAAACCCTATGGGATCGATTTGAAAGACGGAGACGTCCCCCCAACAACAAGTATGGAATTTGCACAACTATACGTGTGCCATTTACCCAAACGAAGTCAAACAGGAATAAGTTGTTTCTACTCAGCTGTGATCGGCAAATTTTCAACGTGCCAATTCTCGCCATCTTGCAATCTCATAAAACTAAGGTGATGAAGTTAAGAATTTGAAGTCTGGTAACTTCAAGAGAAAAATTAGCACAACTCTCAAAACGTTCTACATTTTCATGGTAAAAATTGAATAAAAATTCAAGTACGCATTTCGACTTCAGTTACCTAAATTGTTCTGAAACAATAATTTTCATCGTGAAACCATAAAGACATTTTGTGGTTACGGAGGTGGGGAGGGGGAATGAGACTCTGAGCAAGTGTGGAGTGGTTAGTTTGTTGCTGAAAGTTGATCTGAACAGACATGGAAAAATTCATTATCAAGCAGGAATTTGTCAAGAAAAATCGACGATTTGGCATGCAAGGAAAAACTATGGAATTCAAAATTCGTCCCGTTCCTGAAGGAGCTGAACCTACGCAGTGGGTCAGAGATGCAATCGAAGGTATTGTTGAAAAAGGTGTGGAAGGATTGTTTCCTACTGACTTTGTTGGATTTACCTTCTGTTCTAAAAAATCTAAACAGCCAGGGATGGATGCGGTTCAAACCGGCAGGCGAAGTAACATTTGAAGATGTATGGGAAAGAATATCATCGGTCTTTCAGTCGAATTCTCCAGGCCTCGATACCGACACCTTTTGTTTGGAAATTACCAGTGTCAGACTTTCTGAGCGTCAAAAAGATGAAGACTGAACGTCAGTCTGTCATTCACTCCCCAGATGCAATGGAAACATGTTGTGCAAGAGGTGTCACAAAGAAATATCGAGTGCAAAACTCTGTGATAAATGTTTCATAACTTGCGGAAAAAATGAAGGAAACTGGCGTTCAACAAAGAATCCTGGTCATCGTATGAGGAATTTAAAAAATGGCAGTACGACTATGACCGAAGACCTGTTTTATGTGAAATTTGTGGGAAAGTAATGGGACGCACCTCCTTCTATAAACACATGAACAATACGCACAAGAAGTACGATTTCAAAGTTGTATTTGCGTAGGTGGCGGGCTGGGGCCGACCAGAGAGGGGCGTGGCACAACAAGCCGACGCAGGGAAGTTTGAGGGGGCCCAGTGAGGGAGGACGTCGGGACACTTCAGAGACTTCATCGACGATTTGACTGGCCCTGTGAAGAATGTTCACTAGACGAAAGCAATGTCGATTGTCGCAATAAAAAAAATTTAAACAACTTTTGTTTCATTTAGGGAAGTCGCTAACCAGCCTGAGTCTTGGGCGGCACACAAAACTCCTTAGGAGAAAAAGCATGATTCTATAAAGACATGAACAATACGAACAAGAAGTACGATTTTCAAAAGTTGTCCTGAGAAGGTTGTTCGTCAATAGACAGAAGAATTTGTCGAAATTTGTCACAATAAAAAATTAAATCAATAATGATTGAAATGTGTTGCAAATTTTCAGCGGACAATTTGATACATCTTTACTCTATACGGTTTCGCTGACAGAATGATATTCCCACCCACGATAAGATAACAGAATGTGTTATCTGAGACTGAAAAGGTTCAATTGAAACATAAGAATTGAGATGTTGCCAGTTGTAAAATAAAACTAAAGTTATGGTGACTGACGTATTGTCAGCTTTAAAATCATGCATTAAGTTTAGAAAAATGTAACATTAGTATAGTGTATAGAGCACTGTATACGGGGTGTTTTGGAAAAATGTGTTATAGGAAAAAACCCACACAACGCTCATTCGACACAGAAAATCATATCCATTGTGAGCACCACATTCTTTTCGAGAGAATGAGATGAGAATTCAGAAAATGTATACTTTATGTACATAACTGAACAAGCGTAACCGATACATACTTGGTTGAGCTCCAGTACAACGTTGAAACAGCTACAGTAGATTGACTCTCGAACCAATAACGATAGTCCCAAAAAGTGTTGCAAACTAACAAAATAATAACAGAGTTATCATGAAGATTTTTTGAAAATATTAGGGATCAAATATGGAGATTCCGAAAAACATCAAAGAACACTCAACAAATTGTTTTCCACATATATCAAATTGGAGCTTCCTCTCACATGTGCGAGGCTGTCACGAGATAAAAAAACAAACAATGTACCCACTCAATTGTTGAAAAAATGATTCAATAACCTCAAAAAAAAAAACTATTTAGGTGAAAACGTTGATTCAATAGCAGGGTTTTGATATCAAGTACACATAGTAAAACAGAAGAAAAATATGTAGGGTTACGTTATGAAATTGCTAGATATATTCA
This sequence comes from Zygogramma bicolorata, assembly GCA_032362365.1. Taxonomy (NCBI): domain Eukaryota; kingdom Metazoa; phylum Arthropoda; class Insecta; order Coleoptera; family Chrysomelidae; genus Zygogramma; species Zygogramma bicolorata. The sequence goes on along the minus strand of JAVJAQ010001645.1, from coordinate 5,179,422 downwards.
GTATGAGCTTTTTGAAATTACTATTTCAAACGTATAAGCATTCAGTACAAAAGTAGATTATTAGTAAAATTCTAATACATATAGCAAAACAGTTTGAAATACATCATTTCGTTAGAAAAACAGACATTGTTGATGAAATCGTTGACTTATTGACAAAATTCTCTTAACACCAAAGTATATCGGATCAGAGATAGAAAATATACACTGAAACCTTATGAAAATCGTTCAAAAAACACTTACGAAAATCTCAAGAAATTGTCAAAATTTATGGAATCTGTAAAAGATGGTGAGTGATGGATACTTGATACATCTCTAGTGAAAGACCGAAAAGAATTTCAATACAGCGCTTTTGGTTGAAGTGAAGAACCAAACAATTGCTGAAGGTATCAAGAATGTACAGGAACATGAATTCATCAGTCACATAACGAACAACATTGAAGCAAACCAACATATTGAACACTCTGTGTCCTAAACAATTCAATTTATAATACCAATTGGGCAATAATTTTCACCTGTTCGGTTGGCAAATCGTCTCGAAAATTGATTCAATACCCTCGAAGAATTCATAATTTGATGACAAAAGGAAAACTGAACAATTTGCAAATGAGACTGGTCGGTAACAACGGAAACAGATTTTCCAAACAAATTTTGCAAGAATGTGTTGGTCAATAGAACCAAACAACATTTTTGATGGTTTTTTTAGTCCAAATATCGAATCTATCAACTGGCACAGAACTCTCATTTCAAATTCGTCTCCAATTAAAGCTTTGCTAGTTTTCCTCACATAACCTATGTCGAACAACAGCAAATATTATGTCGACTGTCATTTGGCACAGAACTCTTCAGATTTGTCTCCAATCGTATCCTTTCCAAGTTGATCAGTACACAAAACGCTAATATCAGATTCGTCAACTATCATATCCTTTCCGAGTTGATCTGACACAGAACTCTTCAGATTCGTCAACTATCATATCCTTTCCGAGTTGATCTGACACAGAACGCTACAGATTCGTCAACTATCACATCCTTTCCAAGATGATCTGTCAGCTTGTCATCCGGTGCAGAACTCTTCAGATTCGTCAACTATCATATCCTTTCCGAGTTGATCTGACACAGAACGCTACAGATTCGTCGACAATCGTATCCTTTCCAAGATGATCTGACACAGAACGCTAATTTCAGATTCGTCTCGACAATCGCATCCTTTCCAAGATGATCTGACACAGAACGCTAATTTCAGATTCGTCGACAATCGTATCCTTTCCGAGTTGATCTGACACAGAACTCTAATTTCAGATTCGTCGACAATCGTATCCTTTCCAAGATGATCTGACACAGAACTCTAATTTCAGATTCGTCAACTATCATATCCTTTCCAAGACGATCTGTCAACTTGTCATCCGGTGCAGAACTCTTCAGATTCGTCAACTATCATATCCTTTCCGAGTTGATCTGACACAGAACGCTACAGATTCGTCAACTATCACATCCTTTTCAAGATGATCCGACACAGAACCCTAATTTCAGATTCGTCAACTAGCATCTCACTTGCGCGAGGCGTCGAGTTGTGTCTCATATGCGCGACGCTATCAGTCTACTAGCATCTCACTTGCGCGACGCTGTAATCAAATTGAATACCCAACCAAGTTCATTAGGATAAAAATTGTTTCTCATGGTACAAAAATCCTCAAAAAATGAAGTAATAGGTGTTCTACATATCGGACATTACAAGTGACAGCGCAATCAGCACGGCACGCTTAATACTCACACGGCATGGATAACACATCCATTACAAAAATTGAAAGAATAAATTGAGAATATATTGAGAGTCATGTCTTTGAAATGTTCATTAGAGTTCACCTCAAATAATTCATGATGTACATATCGAACAATTTGTGAGGAGATGCAACAACCAAATGTATAGGTGTAAAACATAAGAATATTGGTCAAATCAATCCAAAAAGTACGGCAATTATAATATTCGAACGAAGCACGCGATAAACTTATCAAAATCGATTATATATTGAAACAAATGAGAAATCTGGAAACTAAAGATCATGTAAAAGTCGAATACACGAAGGAGCATAATAATTCAACTGGATACATAATGATCAAGCCTGAATTTCAAATGAATCCAGCCAAGTCAGAAATATTGATTCAACTGAAACAACAATTCTCAAAAAGATACAATGGAAGTTCTTTATATTCGACAACTTTCACATGTCACTGAACGATCAACACAACAGGCTACATTTTTACAAAACATGAACACTACGTCCATTCCATTTGACAAACAAATTTTACAAGTATAATGTGTTGGTGAAGAATTTTGAAGGTTTTTGAGTTCAAGATTTGGATTTTTGAGTTTCTAAACATGGCATTTATCATGATAAATTCGATGCTGAGTCCAAGCTTCAAGCAACCTCGGGTTGCAGTAGAACCATTTGAGTCGATGACTTCTGCTTGTATGAAAAACTCTACTTCATTGGGAAAATTTCATTCTCATGAAATATCTGAGAACATGACCTTAACCGAAGAGATATATCCCAGTACCAAACATGAACAATGTGATATCATTCAACTTGTTTTGAATAGACCACAACTGAGTCTGAAAACATGCAAAAATTCCGAATCAAGCATGTGCGGACGATTGTAAAAGTTTCGAAAAAATTACATGTGATAATGAACTGTATACGTGTAGAACATAAGGTTGGATGAATCCAAAAGTTTGAAGGAGATTCGAAAATTACGCTAGTTGAACGAAACACATGACAAAGGTATAAAAATTGAGTCTAACTGAATACGTAACACCTGCAGAGCCAAATGAAACACAACCAATATATTCGAAATTGATGTTGAAGACCAGAGTCCAGACGCATACATTACTCCAACATATGTAAGCCAAAACAGCATGAAAAATGGAATATCTAAATTCAGACGAATGCAAAAATCTACGAGAATACATGACGGAGCATATCGAAAATCAATTATGACTGAATGTGATAGTTCAGTTTGGTACAAAAGAAGCAAGCCTTGACGTCTGAAATGGTTTTCAACAGCATTATCAAAGTTAGGACGAATACAAAGGACCATTGGAGTACATGACAAACACAATTTTGAATGAAAGAAGTCGTGAAACGAAGCAGTAGCTCGAAATACATGTCAAATATTTCAAAAATCATACGTGAAAAACATGCTATAGTATCGAGTCTAGACGAGCGCAAATATCTCCAAAGCATGGTGAATATATCAAGCTCAAGAAATATATGCAGAACTCTAAATGAATCAAGTCTTGTTGATATACATGGCCTATATGCGTAAATAGCTGTCATATGAAACCTATACTCCAAAGTGAATCAAGTCGAAATAAATGTCTGCAACCGAATAAATAACAATCACATAGAAATCTCATCAAAATAAAACATCAATTCCGAAATGGATCGATTTGAGACAGAAATATTCATCCAATTGAATGACAGCTCAGTCAATCGAACGCCAAAGATTGCTTCATTCCTGCTGTATTACATGAAAAATTTATGAAAAAACTGAGATTTAAAAGTAATATTCCCGACAGTCCATCTGAGTGTTTATGTGCGTAAATGAATACCAAAGTCCAGAGGAATGAAGTTGATCTATAGGGGATATGATAAATATGCAAAAAAAACAAACGATACAGAACAATGATTTGACCGAATGTCCTGCAAATATACTGAAATCGAAAAATAATGATTTTGCCTGATGACCAGCAGAGATACATAAATCGAAAAAATCATATCATCATTCGAAAGAACAAGTGTATATCTGAGCAATGACACAACGAAGTTTATATTATAAATCTTGAAAAATGAGTATGAAAAATTTTTATTTGTCCTTGCGAATCAAGTCCTAACGATTACAACTAGCTCACATATTGGGATTGTAAAATTCCTGAAGGGTTAATTTCAGAAGGAAGCAATTTACTCTGACGAGTGTCTACTGAACGCTGTATAAATATGTGAAAATCATATAAAAGTGAACGTCAACCAAGCTCACATGAATACGATTCGTTTGAATGAATGTGAAAGTCCTACATATCATAGAATCATGGCTACAGAATTCCAACTAAGTCAATCAATTTCGGACGAATGCAAGAATCTGACTGAAGTTCATTTGATTATAATACGACGAACGTCGAAATCAATGCCGTGGCAACTCAACTCGGCCAACTGAATTTTAATAGTGGAATGATTGAAAAACTCTGATTGAATCAAATCTAGATGGTTCTGATGAATTCCTCACCACCAGGATTAGGGCAGAAATTAATACCAACTCAATGGAGACTAATACAGGAATCCAGTGAAGCCCACAACGAAGTCATCAAACTCAACCTGCACGAATGCTTCAATCCAGCTGAAGTTCATACCAATTATAGCAAATTTCAAATTCGAATGAACAACGCATGTAAAAAAAAATCGAGTAATTACAGCAAGAATTCAACTGAATGGGCCAAATTTTGATCATAACCTTTGCTCAAACTTATACATACCAACCACATCGAGAATCAAATATAAATGACGGTATCAGTCGAGCAGAACAAACCGAAAATGCTTAGAAAATGTAGAGTTTCATCGGATGATACCCTCAAAACCAATGAATTTCTGACGCTGAAATCGGCGAACTGTGTTGCATTGGTTTAGGATGGTTCTATCAAAGTTCAAATATCAAAAGGCATAAAAAATAAAAATGAATCGGGTTTCTGATATTTCCAATATTATTTGATATCAAAACAAAAATGCGTTAGTCGCATTTAACGAAGCGTTAGTCGCATTTAACGAAGCGTTAATGGCATTTAACGAAGCGTTTAGTCGCATTTAACGAAGCGTTAATCGCATTTAACGAAGCGTTAGTCGCATTTCACGAAGCGTTAACGGACGTTAGACGTATTGGGGCGGCTCCGAAATTCGAACCATATCACCGACCTTGACATTTTTCGTCCGTCCCCAATACGTCTAACGTCCGTTAACGCTTCGTGAAATGCGACTAACGCTTCGTTAAATGCGATTAACGCTTCGTTAAATGCGACTAACGCTGCCCCAATACGTCTAACGTCCGTTAACGCTTCGTGAAATGCGACTAACGCTTCGTTAAATGCGATTAACGCTTCGTTAAATGCGACTAAATGCTTCGTTAAATGCCATTAACGCTTCGTTAAATGCGACTAACGCTTCGTTAAATGCGACTAACGCATTTTTGTTTTGATATCAAATAATATTGGAAATATCAGAAACCCGATTCATTTTTATTTTTTATGCCTTTTGATATTTGAACTTTGATGGAACCATCCTAAACCAATGCAACACAGTTCGCACAATTTCAGCGTCAGAAATTCATTGGTTTTGAGGGTATCATCCGATGAAACTCTACATTTTCTAAGCATTTTCGGTTTGTTCTGCTCGACTGATACCGTCATTTATATTTGATTCTCGATGTGGTTGGTATGTATAAGTTTGAGCAAAGGTTATGATCAAAATTTGGCCCATTCAGTTGAATTCTTGCTGTAATTACTCGATTTTTTTTTACATGCGTTGTTCATTCGAATTTGAAATTTGCTATAATTGGTATGAACTTCAGCTGGATTGAAGCATTCGTGCAGGTTGAGTTTGATGACTTCGTTGTGGGCTTCACTGGATTCCTGTATTAGTCTCCATTGAGTTGGTATTAATTTCTGCCCTAATCCTGGTGGTGAGGAATTCATCAGAACCATCTAGATTTGATTCAATCAGAGTTTTTCAATCATTCCACTATTAAAATTCAGTTGGCCGAGTTGAGTTGCCACGGCATTGATTTCGACGTTCGTCGTATTATAATCAAATGAACTTCAGTCAGATTCTTGCATTCGTCCGAAATTGATTGACTTAGTTGGAATTCTGTAGCCATGATTCTATGATATGTAGGACTTTCACATTCATTCAAACGAATCGTATTCATGTGAGCTTGGTTGACGTTCACTTTTATATGATTTTCACATATTTATACAGCGTTCAGTAGACACTCGTCAGAGTAAATTGCTTCCTTCTGAAATTAACCCTTCAGGAATTTTACAATCCCAATATGTGAGCTAGTTGTAATCGTTAGGACTTGATTCGCAAGGACAAATAAAAATTTTTCATACTCATTTTTCAAGATTTATAATATAAACTTCGTTGTGTCATTGCTCAGATATACACTTGTTCTTTCGAATGATGATATGATTTTTTCGATTTATGTATCTCTGCTGGTCATCAGGCAAAATCATTATTTTTCGATTTCAGTATATTTGCAGGACATTCGGTCAAATCATTGTTCTGTATCGTTTGTTTTTTTTGCATATTTATCATATCCCCTATAGATCAACTTCATTCCTCTGGACTTTGGTATTCATTTACGCACATAAACACTCAGATGGACTGTCGGGAATATTACTTTTAAATCTCAGTTTTTTCATAAATTTTTCATGTAATACAGCAGGAATGAAGCAATCTTTGGCGTTCGATTGACTGAGCTGTCATTCAATTGGATGAATATTTCTGTCTCAAATCGATCCATTTCGGAATTGATGTTTTATTTTGATGAGATTTCTATGTGATTGTTATTTATTCGGTTGCAGACATTTATTTCGACTTGATTCACTTTGGAGTATAGGTTTCATATGACAGCTATTTACGCATATAGGCCATGTATATCAACAAGACTTGATTCATTTAGAGTTCTGCATATTTTCTTGAGCTTGATATAATCACCATGCTTTGGAGATATTTGCGCTCGTCTAGACTCGATACTATAGCATGTTTTTCACGTATGATTTTTGAAATATTTGACATGTATTTCGAGCTACTGCTTCGTTTCACGACTTCTTTCATTCAAAATTGTGTTTGTCATGTACTCCAATGGTCCTTTGTATTCGTCCTAACTTTGATAATGCTGTTGAAAACCATTTCAGACGTCAAGGCTTGCTTCTTTTGTACCAAACTGAACTATCACATTCAGTCATAATTGATTTTCGATATGCTCCGTCATGTATTCTCGTAGATTTTTGCATTCGTCTGAATTTAGATATTCCATTTTTCATGCTGTTTTGGCTTACATATGTTGGAGTAATGTATGCGTCTGGACTCTGGTCTTCAACATCAATTTCGAATATATTGGTTGTGTTTCATTTGGCTCTGCAGGTGTTACGTATTCAGTTAGACTCAATTTTTATACCTTTGTCATGTGTTTCGTTCAACTAGCGTAATTTTCGAATCTCCTTCAAACTTTTGGATTCATCCAATTTTATGTTCTACACGTATACAGTTCATTATCACATGTAATTTTTTCGAAACTTTTACAATCGTCCGCACATGCTTGATTCGGAATTTTTGCATGTTTTCAGACTCAGTTGTGGTCTATTCAAAACAAGTTGAATGATATCACATTGTTCATGTTTGGTACTGGGATATATCTCTTCGGTTCAAGTCATGTTCTCAGATATTTCATGAGAATGAAATTTTCCCAATGAAGTAGAGTTTTTCATACAAGCAGAAGTCATCGACTCAAATGGTTCTACTGCAACCCGAGGTTGCTTGAAGCTTGGACTCAGCATCGAATTTATCATGATAAATGCCAAGTTTAGAAACTCAAAAATCCAAATCTTGAACTCAAAAACCTTCAAAATTCTTCACCAACACATTATACTTGTAAAATTTGTTTGTCAAATGGAATGGACGTAGTGTTCATGTTTTGTAAAAATGTAGCCTGTTGTGTTGATCGTTCAGTGACATGTGAAAGTTGTCAAATATAAAGAACTTCCATTGTATCTTTTTGAGAATTTTTGTTTCAGTTGAATCAATATTTCTGACTTGGCTGGATTCATTTGAAATTCAGGCTTGATCATTATGTATCCAGTTGAATTATTATGCTCCTTCGTGTATTCGACTTTTACATGATCTTTAGTTTCCAGATTTCTCATTTGTTTCAATATATAATCGATTTTGATAAGTTTATCGCGTGCTTCGTTCGAATATTATAATTGCCGTACTTTTTGGATTGATTTGACCAATATTCTTATGTTTTACACCTATACATTTGGTTGTTGCATCTCCTCACAAATTGTTCGATATGTACATCATGAATTATTTGAGGTGAACTCTAATGAACATTTCAAAGACATGACTCTCAATATATTCTCAATTTATTCTTTCAATTTTTGTAATGGATGTGTTATCCATGCCGTGTGAGTATTAAGCGTGCCGTGCTGATTGCGCTGTCACTTGTAATGTCCGATATGTAGAACACCTATTACTTCATTTTTTGAGGATTTTTGTACCATGAGAAACAATTTTTATCCTAATGAACTTGGTTGGGTATTCAATTTGATTACAGCGTCGCGCAAGTGAGATGCTAGTAGACTGATAGCGTCGCGCATATGAGACACAACTCGACGCCTCGCGCAAGTGAGATGCTAGTGGGGTGACGAATCTGAAATTAGGGTTCTGTGTCGGATCATCTTGAAAAGGATGTGATAGTTGACGAATCTGTAGCGTTCTGTGTCAGATCAACTCGGAAAGGATATGATAGTTGACGAATCTGAAGAGTTCTGCACCGAATGACAAGTTGACAGATCGTCTTGGAAAGGATATGATAGTTGACGAATCTGAAATTAGAGTTCTGTGTCAGATCATCTTGGAAAGGATACGATTGTCGACGAATCTGAAATTAGAGTTCTGTGTCAGATCAACTCGGAAAGGATACGATTGTCGACGAATCTGAAATTAGCGTTCTGTGTCAGATCATCTTGGAAAGGATGCGATTGTCGAGACGAATCTGAAATTAGCGTTCTGTGTCAGATCATCTTGGAAAGGATACGATTGTCGACGAATCTGTAGCGTTCTGTGTCAGATCAACTCGGAAAGGATATGATAGTTGACGAATCTGAAGAGTTCTGCACCGGATGACAAGCTGACAGATCATCTTGGAAAGGATGTGATAGTTGACGAATCTGTAGCGTTCTGTGTCAGATCAACTCGGAAAGGATATGATAGTTGACGAATCTGAAGAGTTCTGTGTCAGATCAACTCGGAAAGGATATGATAGTTGACGAATCTGATATTAGCGTTTTGTGTGCTGATCAACTTGGAAAGGATACGATTGGAGACAAATCTGAAGAGTTCTGTGCCAAATGACAGTTGACATAATATTTGCTGTTGTTCGACATAGGTTATGTGAGGAAAACTAGCAAAGCTATAATTGGAGACGAATCTGAAATGAGAGTTCTGTGCCAGTTGATAGATTCGATATTTGGACTAAAAAAACCTCAAAAATGTTGTTTGGGTTCTATTGACCAACACATTCTTGCAAAATTTGTTTGGAAAATCTGTTTCCGTTGTTACCGACCAGTCTCATTTGCAAATTGTTCAGTTTTCCTTTTGTCATCAAATTATGAATTCTTCGAGGGTATTGAATCAATTTTCGAGACGATTTGCCAACCGAACAGGTGAAAATTATTGCCCAATTGGTATTATAAATTGAATTGTTTAGGACACAGAGTGTTCAATATGTTGGTTTGCTTCAATGTTGTTCGTTATGTGACTGATGAATTCATGTTCCTGTACATTCTTGATACCTTCAGCAATTGTTTGGTTCTTCACTTCAACCAAAAGCGCTGTATTGAAATTCTTTTCGGTCTTTCACTAGAGATGTATCAAGTATCCATCACTCACCATCTTTTACAGATTCCATAAATTTTGACAATTTCTTGAGATTTTCGTAAGTGTTTTTTTGAATGATTTTCATAAGGTTTCAGTGTATATTTTCTATCTCTGATCCGATATACTTTGGTGTTAAGAGAATTTTGTCAATAAGTCAACGATTTCATCAACAATGTCTGTTTTTCTAACGAAATGATGTATTTTCAAACTGTTTTGCTATATGTATTAGAATTTTACTAATAATCTACTTTTGTACTGAATGTTTATACGTTTGAAATAGTAATTTCAAAAAGCTCATACTGAATATATCTAGCAATTTCATAACGTAACCCTACATATTTTTCCTCTGTTTTACTATGTGTACTTGATATCAAAACCCTGCTATTGAATCAACGTTTTCACCTAAATAGTTTTTTTTTTTTTGAGGTTATTGAATCATTTTTTCAACAATTGAGTGGGTACATTGTTTGTTTTTTTATCTCGTGACAGCCTCGCACATGTGAGAGGAAGCTCCAATTTGATATATGTGGAAAACAATTTGTTGAGTGTACTTTGATGTTTTTCGGAAACTCCATATTTGATCCCTAATATTTTCAAAAAATCTTCATGATAACTCTGTTATTATTTTGTTAGTTTGCAACACTTTTTGGGACTATCGTTATTGGTTCGAGAGTCAATCTACTGTAGCTGTTTCAACGTTGTACTGGAGCTCAACCAAGTATGTATCGGTTACGCTTGTTCAGTTATGTACATAGAGTATACATTTTCTGAATTCTCATCTCATTCTCTCGAAAAGAATGTGGTGCTCACAATGGATATGATTTTCTGTGTCGAATGAGCGTTGTGTGGGTTTTTTCCTATAACACATTTTTCCAAAACACCCCGTATACAGTGCTCTATACACTATACTAATGTTACATTTTTCTAAACTTAATGCATGATTTTAAAGCTGACAATACGTCAGTCACCATAACTTTAGTTTTATTTTACAACTGGCAACATCTCAATTCTTATGTTTCAATTGAACCTTTTCAGTCTCAGATAACACATTCTGTTATCTTTTCGTGGGTGGGAATATCATTCTGTCAGCGAAACCGTATAGAGTAAAGATGTATCAAATTGTCCGCTGAAAATTTGCAACACATTTCAATCATTATTGATTTAATTTTTTATTGTGACAAATTTCGACAAATTCTTCTGTCTATTGACGAACAACCTTCTCAGGACAACTTTTGAAAATCGTACTTCTTGTTCGTATTGTTCATGTCTTTATAGAATCATGCTTTTTCTCCTAAGGAGTTTTGTGTGCCGCCCAAGACTCAGGCTGGTTAGCGACTTCCCTAAATGAAACAAAAGTTGTTTAAATTTTTTTTATTGCGACAATCGACATTGCTTTCGTCTAGTGAACATTCTTCACAGGGCCAGTCAAATCGTCGATGAAGTCTCTGAAGTGTCCCGACGTCCTCCCTCACTGGGCCCCCTCAAACTTCCCTGCGTCGGCTTGTGAATGTGCCACGCCCCTCTCTGGTCGGCTGAAACTCCCAGCCCGCCACCTACGCAAATACAACTTTGAAATCGTACTTCTTGTGCGTATTGTTCATGTGTTTATAGAAGGAGGTGCGCCCCATTACTTTCCCACAAATTTCACATAAAACAGGTCTTCGGTCATAGTCGTACTGCCATTTTTTAAATTCCTCATACGATGACCAGGATTCTTTGTTGAACGCCAGTTTCCTTCATTTTTTCCGCAAGTTATGAAACATTTATCACAGAGTTTTGCACTCGATATTTCTTTGTGACACCTCTCGCACAACATGTTTCCACTGCATCTGGGGAGTGAATGACAGACTGACGTTCAGTCTTCATCTTTTTGACGCTCAGAAAGTCTGACACTGGTAATTTCCAAACAAAAGGTGTCGGTATCGAGGCCTGGAGAATTCGACTGAAAGACCGATGATATTCTTTCCCATACATCTTCAAATGTTACTTCGCCTGCCGGTTTGAACCGCATCCATCCCTGGCTGTTTAGATTTTTTAGAACAGAAGGTAAATCCAACAAAGTCAGTAGGAAACAATCCTTCCACACCTTTTTCAACAATACCTTCGATTGCATCTCTGACCCACTGCGTAGGTTCAGCTCCTTCAGGAACGGGACGAATTTTGAATTCCATAGTTTTTCCTTGCATGCCAAATCGTCGATTTTTCTTGACAAATTCCTGCTTGATAATGAATTTTTCCATGTCTGTTCAGATCAACTTTCAGCAACAAACTAACCACTCCACACTTGCTCAGAGTCTCATTCCCCCTCCCCACCTCCGTAACCACAAAATGTCTTTATGGTTTCACGATGAAAATTATTGGTTTTCAGAACAATTTAGGTAACTGAAGTCGAAATGCGTACTTGAATTTTTATTCAATTTTTACCATGAAAATGTAGAACGTTTTGAGAGTTGTGCTAATTTTTCTCTTGAAGTTACCAGACTTCAAATTCTTAACTTCATCACCTTAGTTTTATGAGATTGCAAGATGGCGAGAATTGGCACGTTGAAAATTTGCCGATCACAGCTGAGTAGAAACAACTTATTCCTGTTTGACTTCGTTTGGGTAAATGGCACACGTATAGTTGTGCAAATTCCATACTTGTTGTTGGGGGGACGTCTCCGTCTTTCAAATCGATCCCATAGGGTTTTTTTTTTCGGTAAGCATGCCTTTTTGACATCGAAGGAAATTTGCCCAATGTAGAGTTGCATTAAAACATCGGAAAATGTTACCCACTCTTTTTTCTTTGGTGAAATCTGAATTTTCGGCCTTTTGTGGTCATATGATATTCTCAAAGTAAAAAGTTATTTGAAATGAGTACTTGCGTCTGTTCGTGTTCAACGGAGAAAGCCCTAGGCATCGAGACCCACTGCGCATTGTAGGGACACTCAATAGCAAAAATTACTAGAGCGTGGCTTGATGGCATTGGCTGGTGACAGATGATGCTTGTGACGTATGATTTTACAGGGTTAGGTTGAACTGACAAATTTTGGGCTGAATGCCTGATGACAGATGGTTAGGTTGACTGAGTGACAGGATTGGAAATTTGACTGGTGAGGTTATTGCTCAGCTGAGCTGTGCTCGAGGAGCGTCGACCATACCTATACATACTTGAATTATTGCCTCGCTAGCGCAGTGTTAGCGTCTATGTCTCTCATGCTGAGAGGCCCGTGTTCAATCCTCAACACCGGATGATTTTTTTTTCAGGTTAATTACATGTTTAATTCATAGGTGGCGTACAAGGGTTCTGTTACCTGATGATAGGTGGCGCTTAGTGTACTTGCGACTATGGCTCATAGGTGGCCTTCGTGGCTGAAGTATGATGCGTCAGAACGTGATTCGCTCTGAGCCTCTCCACCCACCCGCCGCCGCCGTGACGTCACAGTCGGTTCACAGCGACCCAACACCTGCTTCCCTTCACCCTTCAAATTTCGATATACATCCCAGAATGGCCACTGAGGAACTTTAGGTAAAAATCTGTTTTCTTTCCACCCGGGAAAAAACTTTTAGGTCATCTTACCGTAATTTAAGCAGCTGAATACGAATCTGGAGTCAAAACGCGCCACTTACCATTCGTCTTGTAGTTATATATAAAAGGAATTTTCTACCTTTTTTTGAACCAATCAACAACAGTACCACGTTTTTATTGGCCAGATACCATTTACAACTAATTTGATTTTCTTCATCATTTTTTAACCAAATTATAAGCATTTTTCAGCGGATAACGAAACAATTGAAGGCTCATCGCATTGCGATGCAAAACGTGTGTGGTCCTATCGTGTTGCAAGAAAGAAAATAGAAAATTCCTCTTTTCAAACCTTTCAAGGGCTATCACTTCGGAGGGAAGGGAGAGCGCCTCGTTTCAACTTCAGATTCGTGTTCATCTGCCCGAAATACCCAAGATGGTTCAAACACTTTTTCAAAAGGCTCTTGTGACAGACTTTTACCGAACTTCGTCAGAATATATTCATAGAATTTTGTGTACGTACTGTCTGGAATATTTCTGGCATTTTCATCAATAACATCATCCGCATATTATTTCCGATCATTTCACTGACCACAACTTACGTTCTCTCCTTCCGGTCCTGCGGTGGGTTTCCTCCACAACCTTGGAGCACTCCAGCATGAAGTTGAGGAGACTGTCGTAGAACGGATTCTCGAAAAAGCTGCTCGGCAAAGATGATGGTATGGATGATGGCGACGATGGCATGGATGAGCTTCCCGAAGTGGCCATGGCTCTCATCATGGAGCATTCTTTGGCCACAGGACAAGGCTTTCCTGTGGACGTCATCTTCACTTGTGAATTTTGAGGGGATGTCGGGAACTGATTTTGATTGATTATGAAGTTTTGGTTTGACGTTTGAGTACTGAATCGTACAAATACATCAAGTTGTATGTGTATCCTTGTTGTTTCAGTGTGAGTCAGTATGACAATAATTGATCATCTATGTGCAAGACGTATACACATATTTCCACAGAGTGTTCATCGAAAGTTGTTTGAAAAGGTGAAAAGGTTCGTCAAAACCTTGTAGTTGTGAGAATAAGCTCAGAAAAGTAAAAATTTTGGATGGAACTTTTACAGAAAAAGTGAAATAGATTTGTAACATCGCTACCATTTCTGAATAAAACGCATGTCTAAAACTTGGATCACTAAAAATAAAAATAGACTTTGACCTACCGAACCCTCTCAAGAATAAAATTATCGCGATACCACTGCTTCGATTAAGTTTCATTGCACTGCCATCTACGAAGAGAATAAATGAACTGAAAAATAAAGTTTATAGTAAGCAAGCAGGGAAGGTGAAAAATAGTAAAAGTTTCGGAGATCATTCATATTATAAAGCTTATTTCAATGCCCAAACTTTTTTTTTCCTGTATACACTGCTATTGTCAACTCTATTTGAAGATTCATTACTTTTCTTTCGATATTCCAGTCAAACTGACATACAGAAATATGTATCTATTTTATCTTTCAGAGAAGAAAACTTTGTCGTGTATCGTCAAGTGAACGAAAATATCGATATTATGGTGTAGATGGCGTAACAATAACGCTTCAAAGATTTTTTAAACATACATTAACTAACTATATCTCTATAAACAATGGTACGAGCAAGTTTCCTTCCCTGAAGGAAAAAATAGGTGCAGATTTCTGTTTGTCAGCTTTACTGAAATATTGGAAAGAAGATAATGAAGCTTTAAAATAGAGTTGCCAATAGAAGAATAGAGGAAATGAAAGTTTAGGCATTAAATATCAATGATCTACGACATTGACAAAAAATTCCACTTCTGTTTGCCCCTTATTACGGTGTTATGCAAAAGTAATGAAGGAAATATGCGAGCTGACGACCGAAAAATAAAATTAAAAAAAGACGTGAATAGGAAACGACTTAACCAATGCCATCTATATCCGAGGTATCCATGAGCGGAACTCTGTAAGCACAAAATCAAAGCGAAGCGATAGCGATTTGTTCAGACTGTGACCGATTATGTTGTATTGAAATATACGGGCGTGGAGGGGATTTGTGAACAACTCTCGTTACTAATAGCAATAGCGACAAATATCTCTTTGACAATTTATTTTTCACAATCGGAAGTCATCGTGTGAGACGAGAGTACTTCGGGATCTCTATTATGATTGCGAGAGCGATTTTGATGTCTCCAAAAAGCGATAGTATCTTTCTCTTTCTAACATGTGAAACTGAGCAAAATAGTACACCCTGAAATACTTCTTCTTCATTACCACAAATGTAGGTACGACGTTCTGGGAATTTCATAATAATTGTTCCAAACTTTGAAACTTGAGATTGGCCAGCTGCCAGACTCTGATAATTAGAAAAGTATATTAGAATCGAAATGTGACGTCAAATTCGAAATCTCGGTCCTATACTTACATTGCCGAGATGTCGAATTTGACGTCATTTTGACGTCACATTTCGATTCTAATATACGTTTCTATTTATCAGAGTCCCCGTGCTGTGATTGGCACATGATGATGGTGCTATAAGTTTTTTGTGGGTACTGTACTAAGTATCTAATAAATATGCATAATCTCTTCATTAGTAGTTTATTTCTATTACTGAGTGAAGGAAGAGTGTTATCAACTTATTGTACCTAAATTATATAAATTGAGATATGGATCAGGTAACATTCTGAAATTATACTCAAGTACAATCACGGATTCTTTTTTCGATTATCTTCTGTTGCATCTGTGATTCCAATTATCTTGAATAAATACAATCGTATTGCAAATTTCTGGAAATATACAATGATTCTAAAGTTGAGAATAATATACTCTGTACAAAGTACTAATGCAGGCAGGGCAGTTTCAAATTTCAACATCATTAATCCACCATGCCCCCCCCGGGGTTGAGCGCCCAAGATGACGTGATGCCATATCCAGTTGCCTGGATACGAGACCTCGCCATCCTCCATTTTCCTTTCCACCCCCGCCCTCTCAGGAGCGGACCTCAACCTGCTAATGGGCACTTCAGCAAGATTGATATCTAACTCACTTCAGTTGGAAATCAGCCTTTAGGTGCTATTGCTTCCTCTCTATCTCTTACTTTGGTTTCTACCTGACTCTGCTGCGTTGCAGTTTTTGCATGGTGGTCCCCCCGACCTCTCCGGGACAGTTCTCGCCTGTCGCGGATCGGTTTATGTGTTCGCGCGCGATGTCTGTGTGTGTGTGTGTGGAGTGTACTTACCCGAGTCGCTGATGCGACTCTTATACTCACCTAAGCCGCCTGCGGGCGACTCTTGGATGTGGTCTCAGGTTTTGCTTGGAAGGCCTCGGGTGTTTGTCCCTCTCGCGGAATCTGGGATCGTCCATGTTCAGTGCGTTGTGGAGGTCACGCAGCGCTGGGTTTGGATTGCTCCTGATACGCTCGAAGATGCTTTCGGCGTGGTCTCGCAGGTATTCGTCGACGTGCCAAATACTTAGGTTCAGGTCCCGGTAGATGTATCGGTTGGGGCAGTAATAAGGAGCGTTTACGGCGGCCCGCAAGCAGACGTTCATAAACGTTTGGAACATTGATCTGTATGACTGCGCGCAATGGCCCCATGCCGCCGAGGCATACAGTGCAATGGGGAGCAGGATCGTTTTGATAAGAAGCAGTTTCACTTGGAGATCCATGTTACTTCTGCGACCTATTATGGGATTGAGGTTGTGCCGTGCGGCTTTCGCCAGGTTCAACCTCTGTCGGGTGTGGGACCTGAAAGTCAGCTTGTTGTCCAAGTAGACTCCTAGATATTTGGCTTCGTTCGTCCATGGGATTTCTCGTCCGTCGTGGATGACGTGTCCTGCAGGTTCTACTCTCCTCCGTGAAAATAGTATCGCCTGGCTCTTATCAGGGTTGATCGCTATTTTCCATAGACTGGCCCATTGCCCGAGTCTATTTACCTGCCGTTGCAGGTACCTCGTAACCAACGTGTGGCTGGGGGATCTCGCCAGCAGAGCTGTATCATCAGCGTAGAGTGCCAACTTGTTATGGTTGTTCTCCGGCCTTGGTACGTCTGCTGTGTACACTGAGAAGAGGTGCGGGGAAAGTACTGCTCCTTGTGGGACTCCTGCTTCCAGGACTCTCCATTTGGAAAGCACACTCCCCACTCTGCATTGACATCGTCGGTCCCTCAGGAATGAGTCGATTAGTCTGACCATTGGTCCCGTGTATCCAAAATCAGACATTTTGGCCACGAGTCCGTCGTGCCAGACCCTATCGAACGCCTTGGAAACGTCTAGGAATATCGCTCCTGTGTGGTGTCCTTTCGCTAGGTTGAAGCCTTCTGTCGCAAATTCGACCACTCTAAGAACTTGGAGTTCTGTCGAGTGTTCCGACCTGAATCCGAACTGTTCGTCTGGCAGAACGTTCAGTAACATCATTAATATCACAATCACAATATTATATAGTTTTCTGTTTCCACAGTATTCCCAACCATATTGTGAAACAGAATACCACACTCAGAACTTCTCTTCTTCTTTTATTGTTTTATGACTCACATTAGTCACATTCTAAGCGAATCGCTATCGCTTCGCTTTAATAATTTGCTTACAGAGTCCCACTCATCTTTTCATTTTTGATAGTGATATAATTGGTCAATGTCTGTGTAAAAAGGATTCGAAGAGTTTTTGTTACGTCATCTATCCTATTTTGTCAATATTTCTGTTCACTTGAAAATGTACACGAAGTTTCCTTCTTTTAAAGAAAAGATAGGTGCAGAGTTCTGCCTGTTAGTTTGACTGAAATGTTGAAAAAAAGATTATGAAACTTCACAATATAGAGTTGACGACAGAAGTTTATGAAGGAAATGAAAGTTTAGGCATCAAAATAATCTTCAAAACATGAATGTTCTTCGACATTGACAAAAAACTCCAATTCTGTGGTATTATGTCATAGACATTAGAACTAATGGCATTATTTATAGAGATAGTCAACTTTATGGAAATATAATTGGAAGGGATGGATATAAGATGCCTAGCAATCCTGGTGACTCAACTGATTAGATTTTGTTTAGATTTTCGTGGCGAAAAAAACAATCGACGCTTTTGAAGGTTTCCCCTATTTTTTCGGTAGAGGGCGTTATATTCCCAATTCCCATTTTTCAAATTTAATGACAAGTGTCAAGTTAATTGTCATATTGTCATGTCAGTTTGAAATTTTGATGTTTACGATGTTTTTATCGTGTTTATTCGTTGATTTCATTGCTTTTGAATATCGAAACGTTGTTACTGGTATCTCATTGTCCACCCATTATCCTTTAGGTTACTTCTCGCTAGCCAATCGAATAAAATTGGAAAAACCCGACTGCACATTTTCACTTAGTGCAAATTTAGCTTCAGACAAGACTGACAAGGGTGTGTTGGCGACATCTGTACATATTGTACGGAAACCTCCAAAAGCTCAATTATCCACCAAAAATCAAGCAATCCAGATTTCGCCACTTTTATCCCAAACTTCTACAGGTATAAGTAAATACACCAGGGTTTCCAGGCATCCTATTTTTATCTTCGAAGTAGGGAACTTTATACTGTAGATGGCGCAACGAAAACGGTTCAAATCCTTTTTACACAGACATTGACTAACTATATATCTCTATAAACAAATGCTAATGGGCTGGCCATTAAGACAGTTTTCCATATATCACGATGCGGAATACAATAGAGAGAGAAAGGATATGTACATTGAAGTGATATTGTGAAGGACAGAATGATAATTTTATACTTGAATAACTCTATCCTTCTCAACCTCACTTTATCTGCTACATTGAGGAAGGAATTAGCTCAGTTTCTAATCTGTGGTTATACTTGGAGTACTCTATCTTGCTCACTCTGCAGTCCTCTCTCTCTTGTCTTATGTATAGGTAATCAACAAAACGAAAGATAAAAGACATGACTTGGAAACGAAATCACTAGGGCCATCTACCCGTAGTATTCATTCCTTAGAATGATATTTCCAATTTTTTATATTATCCCACTTTCCATCTAGAAATAAATAGAACTTTGAATAGATAATATGAGGCTATGAGCTAAATAATCCAAAAAACAGTTTTTTATAGAATCGTAATCGCCATGTTGCAGTTCATCAGATGAGAAATGGTCTTTTTCTTCTCGTCGGTAGGTGACAGCACTAAGCTTGTTTTGGATTTCCATGTATGGCGCGAATATTTAGAAGCTCAGTTGGGCTAAATTCAGATATTTCATTAGGTCCTAGATGTTGAAATTAACAGATTAACTTTATTGTGGATTATTTTTCAATTACTTTTCAGTTATTGATATGGGTGTCAATCAGGAAACAGGTAAGTATCAGTTGTGATCTATACGAAGTGATTGCAATACGTAGACCTCAACGTAGGTAGACGTTAACGTTATGGAATATAACGTTTACGGGTTTTCATTAAATGGGGATGACGGCTGCAAAACTCTACCACTAGGAGCGCCACCACTGCATGTACCTTTGACAGCCTCTCAAGTCAAATGACAACAATTCAAAACATTAAACGTCCCTTCTTTGAAATAATTAAGAATATAAAGATTTGAAATCGACATTAAATGGTCTTATGTAGTGCATTCGGATGTAAAAATGTAGGTACGCATTTATTTCCAAGGAAACAAAACTGAAAAAGCAGTGGGAAATAGCCCTGAAAAGAAAGAGCTTTCAGGCTTCTGAACATTCTAGATTAAGCTCCAGTCACTTACAAAAGAACGTAGCAAGGCTCTAGTAGATGGTTATTATGATGATTTTTAACGAAACACCCCTGTAATCAGTTTGAATTTTTTACCTTTCACTCGATCAGATCTTTTTTTTTCCTTTGAGGGATCCACCACGTTCCCTCAACAAACTTTTCAGTTCTGGTACAGACAAACATCCATATCTATCGGTTGCAGAAAACATCCTTATGATTCTTAAGTATCTTTTGAAAATATTAATTAAAATAAAAATAAAACATAACTTGCAAAATCACTCGTTAGGCACATGCAGTCGTGCTGCCACCTACTAAAAGCTTTGGGTCATCTTCCCCATTGAGTTGAAGTCGCTACCATACATGACGTTACTGTTAGCCGTTACCCAGTTTTGCCGTTTTGTGAGTTACTACCACTAATTACTCCATTTGTGAGCAATTTTCATCGCTGCAAAATAACCGTGGAATAATAGGAAATAATCGACAACTCTTATAGAAGAATATGAATATACACCATAAATATTTCTGAAATATCTTCGAGAAATATTGTCTATTGAAAAACTTTGATTTGTACCATAATTGCATTATTGGTCTTATTCTTGAATATTTTTCAATAATCTAATGATATTCAAGAATAGACCTAATTGGGAATCTACAATCGGCTCTCAGCCAAACAATGTAATTGGGTTTTTGCATATAGTTTCTGGTAATCGTGATCAAATACTAATAAATATTCTACTATTAATATTGAATTTAACTTTCAAGATGTTGAAAGTTGATTCCTACTGATGGAAACAGTACTTGAATCTAGAAACTGCATTCCTAATCACTAATTATTCGGCCTAAGCTGAACGTTTCTTCACCAAATTTTAAATCATCTCTTTGAGAGTTCTAATCCTGACAATTTTTCTTGTAATTTGGATCATGTTGATCTGAATTAGAATCCATCTCTTCGGATCTTGATAGGGATAATGGCCATATACCTCCCTCGCTAAATGCAGTTTCAGAATTCGGTCATTCGCAACTCATCGGTGTGATTCGTATATTCTTCGGATAACGTACGTTGATCTTTAAGGTATCCGTGAGGACCGCAAGATAACGTAAACGTAGGCCCGTAAACAAGATCTCGACGTAAACGTAAACAAGGCGAAACTACGCATGCGTAGCTGTCAATTTGTACGTTTAAGTTCATGGCAGCACTTCAACTCTCTAATAAGAGATGGAAATTATCCACACGTGCCAGAAAAAATTAAGTTTGGGTTTGGTCAGTTTGTTTATATATATTTCTTAGAAAATATAGGTTACAGAACACGATAAAAAGTTTGGTGTTTTGAAGTATAGACAAAATTTTCACTGTATTTCTAGTTATTCCATAATCCTTAATAAATGATATCCACTAGTTTGAAGTCACTTTTTGTATCTGAATATATATCAGATCAGAATGTCCGACCAAATATGGGGCGACTAGTAGAACAAAAAAGCCTTCACTTCATACATACACCCTTTAATGCACATATTGCCTATCACAAATCAAATTCAAGATCTGGTAACTTGAAGCCTTTAATATAAGATACAAGTTATACACAACGAAGGCATGGAAGCTAAGCAGGAAAAAAATGCCTGATTAATAATATTATCTTAATAAAACCTTATTTAAAAAATTGATTCAAATATAACGATAGTTGTCATAAATAAATCTATAAATCTGTCAATTGTCACCAATACCATAATAAAATTTAAAATGTCGAAATAAAATACATTTAAAAAGTGATAATAAATAATAGAGGGATAGCAATCAATGTTAGCTCAAAATATACATATATATATTTTTGTTTCACGAGACCCCTAAACTATAAATCTTTGTACACCTAGGATATATTGTGAGACACTCAGTGGAAAACATTACAGTTTCACAAAGCCACAAAACGAAATAAAGATCAACTCATTTCCTCAAGGTTTTAATAAAATTGGACAGGCAACTATCGACAGGACTCCAATTTCTTATGGTGTTGTAAACCATAACTGACCGACGTGTTCCCTCATCCTCCAGGGTACCTGAGAAGAAAATTGAACTTCAGCATATTTTTTCATATCATCTCAAGGTGAGTTGGAACTATGAAAAGTGCATGATCTGGTAAGAGAAAAATACACTTGACCTTCAATCTCTGATACCCACGAATAAATCTGGCATAATAATAAAAATATAAAATGAAGTTTTATCTTGTTCTCCCACTTCAAATGTACGAAAACCCTAGACTACACAATATGTATATCAAAAGCTGAATTTTTCATACATACTTATCGATTTCAACTTGTGGTACTGAGCTATGGCATGTATGAGAAGCCTATTGAAACTAGTTGGAGGAACCCTGACATACACATCTTCAGGTTTAGTTTTGAAGAACTCAAGCAAATCTTCCTCACAGGCTTGAACACTCTCTATGCACAAGTTTTTTCTTATTTTCAACGTGCGCCTGAGTCTCGAGGAAATCCTTCCAGGAGCTTCAGAATTCAGTGGACATTCACGCAACACATTATTACAGAATTTCTCTGAATAAGATTCAACTATTTCTATCTGTTCTTCTTCTGATTTTTCAATGAATTCATTCCAACACTCCATGGCAGCTTTACTTTCGTGTAATCTGGAGAAAGGTCCCATGTACGACTCCATGATGGTAACAAAATTTTCCTTTTCATCTTCTTCAACCAGAGTTTGTAATATACAACCTGAAAGAAGCAAGTCGCAAAGGTGAATTATACCTTCAACCTTTACTCACGGTTCTGGTATCTCCTCAACTTCTTTCTCCCACAGTTGCGTTTCACCTTCAACTCTTCTAGTTGTAGTATTCTCTGTGATTTTAATAACTGTCCAGAGACTCTAGAGTTTACTGCTCCGGGCTCACTGTGTACCGACTCGGTATCACCAGTACTATTGCCTATGCTGAAATCTCAACTTTGCAGATATTTTTTGAAATTTGGCTTTTGTTCTCACCTTAGAGTTTCATCATCAGAGTTTGGAATATTTGGGCTGGGGTAAGTAATTTTGAATCCTTTGATCACGGTCATATTGAGTTAATAGGTTTGTTGTTGAGATTACCAGGATTACCTACGTGAGCTATGATCTATGATGCAATATCTTGAAAGTTAATGAAAAATAAAAAAATAACACAATGGGCGCGTCTAACAGCTTACAGCGCTTAAAGCCGCTTCACAAAATTTGACATTTCGCCATAGAAAACTGTCAAAGTTTGTGCAGTGGCTTCAAGCGCTGTAAGCTGTTAGACGCGGCCAATATATAATCAAGTTTATACGACAAAACAAAATTTTGTGGTATTGCGGTTAAGCTTTGGTTTAAGATGGCGTGTGACTTGATGACGTCAATTATTAAAACCACTTGAATCCGTCGGTTTTAACCAGGGTTGCGATTAGTTGCACAATTGTGCCGAAAGGGGCATGATCCGCATGAATCAAGGATTGCAGCCCTGAACTAAAACGTGTCGAACACAACCTATGTGAGACGAATTTTCATGCAGCGTTGCTCATGTAGGTAATCCTTGATTCTGGAGTCGAAAAACCATTACCTCTGTAGTATTATAATATTTAAAATCTGATCAATTTTAACTATCATGCCGAGGCTACCTTGCACGAAGAGCAATATGGTTTGATAAGCCTCCAGTATAGGGACCATCCAGCACAGAATGCCTCTATTACATTTACTGATTTAGATGACCAGCCGTTGAAATATAATCAATCTCGACTCGTAGCAGTTGATAAGAAGTAATCAGCCATGGTGATGACTTTCGTGAATATTAAAAAAAAAAATGAAATGATGTTACGCATCAAAAGTCAAAATCTGCAACAGCAACAGCAGATGGCAGAAAAAGTGAAAAAGAAGAAGATAATGTGAGGTTAACATTGATGTTTGGTGTTTTGACTTTTGCAACCAGCGTTTGCAGAAAAACGAAAAAAACAAACAACCGCTTTCAAGCTAGCAAAGCTTTCCTTCCGAATTAGAGTTCATTCCTGATGGAAATTTATTTCTCACCTTCTTGTGATTATTTATTCCTGGTTGTTCGCGTAGGGCTTACAGCTGAACGATAGTTTTGCAGGCCTGAAAGTCAGTTGTGAACTGAAGATGAAGAGAAAAAGGAAAAGTGGTTGTCCTTCTCCGCTACTTGAAGATAGTCCAAAGAGGTAAGTCTTTTTTGGAAATGAAATTTAATCAATATTGCACACTTCAAGTGAATGAATTGCAATAAATCTCCAAAATAGTGTTGAGTATGTTAAATATCTCAACTTTACGCTGAAAAATGGTTAATACTTATTTGAATTTTCTACAGACCGAAAGTGCATGCCCAAAGAAAGTTTGCTCAGGGTTCAAATGTTAATAGCCCTGTAATCACTCCAATTAGAGAGTTAGAATCGGAGAGTCCAAAAATTGATGTATTGCCTGAACCAGTCGAGCTACTCCCTATAAAAAGGCCGAACACTGAGGATTTCTTGACGTTTTTGTGTTTTCGAGGGACACCTATTCTTCCTCCCAGTTTGAATTTCTTCAATACAGCTTCTATTGTTGATACAAATGGCCAAGTGCATGAAATCAAAAGCGAATCTTCCCCCAAAAACGGTCCCATTGATATTGCCAAATGTGGCTCTTCCTCTGAAAAACCTTTTATTGCTTTTGGAGTCAGAAAAAGGGCAGATCCAATTGTTATCAGTCGACAAATGGATAGAAAGAGACGTCATGCTCTTGCAATACAAGCCCTTCGTCGCAAATACCAAGAACAGAAGATGGCGAAAATCAGAGCTCTAACAATCAGCAAATTATCTGAAAAAGTTTCAAATAAGACTTTGGTCAGGACAAATACAGTGTCAAAAACAGAAACTGTCACGAAAAAAAATAATACCTTACAAAAAACAAGGGTAGTTGCTACAAAACATGTGAAAGTTACCACACAAACTTTGAAGACTACATTGAGGCCTAAGGTCAAACCAAAAATGTGTTTGAGGAGTTTCAGAGGCAGATTTGTACAAAAGGAACTTCCATTCAGAAAAAAAGTTGTTCGAGAGAAGGAACTCATCAGAAAACCTTTGAAACCGAAGACAGAGACTAAGAAAAAATTGGAGAAAACAGAAATTTCTGAAGGGGAAGAGAATGTTTTGAGAGCTACTCGAATAACTAAATCTCAGCCAGTTTTCAAAGTGAACAGAACAAAACGCACAGAAGCTAGGCTGAAAACTAGGTAATTATCTTTTCACTTCTTTGTAGCTATAATACATGAATGAAATTTGTTAATTATACTAGGATTTCCTCCCCCAGTTTTTGGCATAATTTGAAAAATTTATAATTCCATTTTCTGTATTCATTTTTTTTTATCCAAAATTATTGTGATGACAATTACCTTAACTATTACAGAATGTAGAAATATATATGTATCTTAATTGTTATTTTGTTAGCAAGTATCAAACCATATATGACACTTCTGGTTTGACTGGAAGCGCATCCAATTTTCATATTTCAAATGGAAAGTATAATTTTATTTTTGGAGTAATGATTGAGTATAGAATTACCTTTCCAATGATATATATCACAATCATACTCTCAATTCACAATCTGCTGATATAGTAGTTGACATCTTATAAATACTAGTTTTTGTATTCCTCTTGTAACAAACTTCTTCATGAAAGTATTCTAATGAAAATTGAATAATATCATGTAAGTAACAATAATTCATGGCCAAACTTTTACACAATATTTTTTTATGCAGATAACATATTTTTGAAATTCAATTTAACTAAGGAATTTTTAAATTTGTTGAGAGACTCCAATAGATATTGAAATACAAAACATTGATTGTATTGAAGTTTATAACCAACCTCAAAAATTCCTATGTTAGCATTCAAGACATGATTGACTTGATGGTGAAATATAACAAAAAATTCAATTTTAAAAATATCTAATTTGCATAAAAAATATAGTGTGAAAAGTTGGGCCATGAATTGTTTTCATTCACCTAATATTGTCGAATATTTTATTGCATACTTTCATGAAAATGCAAAATGCTAAAAGGATTTTGTTTAAATCTCAATTATACCAGCAGCCAAGTAACATATTTGTAAAATTCTCTGATCCAGCTCTGAAGAAAACAGCTGTCATTGTGTTGTTTCATCAAAGATCTGAGAGTTCTTTGGTGAGGTGGCTCAGAGAACACCACAATAGCAGAGAGCAGAAAGAAATATTTATATCCATACAGAGTGCTTCAAATGTTACATTGATTTTCGTCAACTTCAGTTGAAATTTATGCGATTTTTCCAAACGAAACACCCTGTATATTAGTCTCCCTTCACATTGTACATGGAATTACCTACTACATTACTCCCACGCGTTCATTAATTATTTAGGTTTTTCAAACTATTGTCGAAATGTTGAGGAAATAAATAAATGTTCATCATTTTTAATCGAAATCAACAGAACCAACAATAATCAGTTTCATAATGAAAAAGTTTTTTCTTACGTGGGTCAGATGAAAATACATAAACTCATTGAAATGCCTCACGGATTCTCAATTTCTTATCCTCTGTGTAGTAGTGATACTACGGTAAACCTCCGATATCTCAATAAATTGAAATCCATTGACACAAGGATTATGTGATATTGAGTTTCATGCTCCTTTTTTTTAAGTACTAGGTACGATAGTTATTTTCGTTCAACTTCTATTTGTTTCCTAGTTATCTACTTACAAAACAATTTACGACTAAAATCCGCAAACGATAAAAATCCCCGCAAATCTCGTGTAACAAATACTTGATAATAACTTGCCGATACTTCAGAACATCTTTGGAAAAATTGGAAGTAAAACAGTCCCCCATAAGATAATCACTATAGTAAGTTTTATAAAACCGCGATACGTGTTTTGCTAAACAATAGCTTATTCAAACAGAAATTTTTTTTTTGTTTAGATGGTTCATCATTACTGAAGGTGGAGATTCAATAGATTAGTTGTCGTTTTTTATTACAGAACGCAAGGCACCGTGGAAACACTTGAAAGAAACCACTTCATTAAAATGAAATTGATCAATTATCGAGTGAAAACATTTCCAATGGCTTCTAACAACAATAATGCATTTGTTTTTCTATCGCCATCTTTGCCATTTGTTTCAAAACTTATGAATTTGCTTCATTAATCTATTTTCTTAATTGCATCTTTCTGTTTTGCATTACAGTCCTCGTGTTACCAGATCTGGCATATCTGATAAAAATGTAGAGATGAGGAGAAAACAGATAAAAAAAAGAATACTCATTACTAATCCGAATACTATAATAAAACCAAGATCACTCAGATTGACGACTTTGAAAAAGACTGTGCTTTCGCAAAAGAAGTGCAAATCTGGTCTGGCAAAACAGATGCTAAGAACTGCGCAAAAACAGCAGGGTACTGGTTTCAACAAAAAAAGCGAGAAGGAAGATCCTACTGAAAGCGTCGAGGACGAAACCGATGAAAAGTCTTTTGAGAATGCTAGACGTAACGCTAGAAGTACCGACACGAAAGACTCCAAACAGAGTGATAAAAAAAGTCCGCCTTCGACTGAAGGCGTCAATAAAACAACGGCAATAAAGAAAGATTACAAGAGAGTTACCGATTTCAAAAAAGAGACCAATACATTTGTTGCAAAAAATAAAAAACACGTGAATAAAAGTATCGATATTAGAAAAGAAGTAACTAAGTCTACAGATATAAAAAAAGATGCCAATAAAACTGTTGAAGTGAAAAAGAGTACTAGGATTTCGAATATAGTCCAGAAGAAAGAACTCAACGTTGCTAAAAATACCTCAAAATCACGTGATGCAAAACCTGAAACCGTTAAAAAAGTCTTCAATAAATCTGCAGAAGCCAAGAGAGGGTCGAATATTTCTCCAGATAAAGAAAAAAAGCAAACTGCAAGGAAAGGAACAACATCAGAAATTCCTGATCAAACGAGATCAGATGAAGTAATTGAAACAGCAAATTCTAAGAAAGTGAAGAGTAAATCTCAAGAAAGTCCAATTAATTCAACCAGATCATCTGATGGTGGTGTATTAAGAATAGATTACGTCAAGCCAACAGATTTAAAAAAATCGAAAGCTTTGACTTTACCTGAAGAATTAACCAAAAAAGTCGAATATTTCAATCAGACAGATGTCGATGTTGAACCCAATGAAAACACTGACCATACTGTGGAACAGAAATCGGTAGATATCAAGAAAACAAAGACACCAGTAAGAAGTGAACAAGACGAAAAATTAAAGAGTAGTAATGTCATGAAGAATAAGAAAAATATCGCTGTCAAATCATCAGTAAACAAAGTTGGGGTATCTGCAAATAAGAGAGCAAAAAATAAATTTGCTGCTGAGGACTCTGTTAGTGAGAAAGGATTAAAAACTGACCAGACAGTTCCAAACCTAAAGGAAATCAATGAAAATATAAATAAATTGTTGGTTGATAAAAAAAGCACTATAAAAAGTGCCGATACTGATTCAGAAAATGACGTGAAGCTTAGCAAGATGTCTAAAAAGCCGAAATCATCAGTAGAAATTGAGAGCGTTGGAGCTTGTACTGATTTGGATAGAATAGACAAGTCAGCAATCATAGATACCAGAATCAAACCATCTTCAAACAAGCAAGATAAAATCAATGTGTCCAGAAATACTAAAGAAAGTGTGGAAGTGGAATCCAACAAAAAAGATCAAATTAGAAATGAAACGTCAAAGATTCAAAAAAATCTAGATATTGCTAAAATTGACGACGAGAAAAAAACAAAAAAATTACCGGTGAATGATAAGAAATTGAGAAGTAAGTTAGGCATTCCTCAATATGGAAATTCTACTATTAAAGCTGGGACTGAAGAAAACATGGGAACCGAAAAGAATACTTACAATAAACCCTTGAAAACTAAAAATCTTTTGAAGGCTACCGATGTAGTTGAAGTTGAAAACAAACTCAGTGATCTGAAAAAGAAGTCAAATATTGAAGAGGATATTGTTCAGAAAAATGAAAAAATAGGTATAATCTTGTTAGATAGTGTTAAAGGTGATACAGACACATCACAGGACAATATCCAAAACCCAAAGGCAAATGAAGGAAATATATTGAAATCATTGGTGGCTTGTGATGAAACTACTGCTGAAAAGGCGAAAATAGAATTGACAAATATCTGTCAAGACTTTGAAGTTGTTGATTCCACTATCCGCACGTCAAATGAAATAGAAAATGTAGCAACCAAAGCTGATCCAGTGAAAAATATAAATGACACAGTTGATGAAAACAAAATAAAACCTGATGGTGTGAAAGAAGTGAAAAAGTCTACAACAAATAAAATCAAAGGGAAGGGCAAATCAATCAAATCCAAAGGTCAAGTTGAGGATTGTCGTGATTTTGAAGAAGTGAAAACTTCAAATAAAGTGGATGAATCCGCCGAGAATAGAGAAGTTGAAAGTAAGGAAAAACCAACTACTAGTACCCAAAATTTAAAGGGTGAGTTGAAAGAAATTGATAGTGAACCTAGAGAAACTCCAAAGAAAGTGATTAAAAAAAAAGAATTGAATGCTAATCACCAGGAAATAGTGAAAGATAAAGAAGAAACTATTGATAAATCAAGCAATAGAACAGAAACCGCAAAGAATCTTGTTGATATATCTTTTTCTGGTAAATATGACAAACAAGGAACTTTCATTAGGGACAAACCAATGAAAACTACACCATCAAACAAAGCTACTGCTACTGATATCATCTCAGTAGATGATGAGGAAAAAAGTATTAAAAGTGAAGAACTGTCAGATAAAAGTATAAATGAAACAAAGGCTACCAGTATTGATAGGAAGAGTGAACCTGTGAAGGTCAGAGAAAATACAGATATAAATATTTCTGAAAGTACGATACTCATTAACAGTCCTGAAGTAGACGATAACGTTGGATTCAAATCTGACGATGAATTAATGAAACTTGTCAAAAAACCATCAAGTAAATTATCAGCAAGCTCCAGTACAAGTAAGTTGAAAAATTTTAGAGAGGAGTCAAAATTTAGAAGCACAGGCAAGGTGGATGAAACAAAAAAAGGTTTGAATAGAACTTTCCTGAAAAAAGTAAAAGGTAAATCAATGAAATATGAAGCCCTTGAGGATCTGGAGGATCTAATGAATATCACAGATAAAATGAAAAAATTAGAAACTGGGTCAGAGGCAGATGAGATTAGTGATCTGGGAAAAAAAGACAAGTTTCTCGGTGCAACCTCTGAGAAAGAAAAGTCGAAAAGTCCTGAAAACAAAGTTGATATTGCAAAAGTAGGTGTAGGAAAAAAGAGCAAAACATTGAATACGGTGGAAGAACAAGACGATCCATCCGAAAAAGTTCCTATTGCAATTCTGATGAAAGATTCTCAAACCAGTGGTGAAAAAAGCGAGGGTTCCTCATCGAAAAATGTTCAGGTGGACACGTATAAAATGAAGAAGGAACATTTGAAAAAAGAAATTTCCCTGTCAAGGAAAGATGTAGATAGAAAAAAAGTCACTGACAAAGAAGACACAGTAACCCCAAAAATAATGCAGAGACCTAGCAGAAAAAGTAAAGAAGCTGCCACCATCTATATGGAAATTCTAAGCCACAAGTTGGTGAATGATAACCAAGTCGATGATGATAACGTATCAATCGATAGTTTTCCAGAATTGCCAAATGTCAAGAAAACTGAGCAGAGAGAGAACGAACTGAAAGCACAAGCCAAATCCTCGAAAGACGATCCTAAGGAGAAGCCAAAAGTAAGAGAAATTGACAAAACAACAGTTTCTGGAACTGAGAAAGAAAAATCTCACAACAAAATAAAATTCATTGATAAGAGTATTATTGGCGAAAAAGAAGCTAAAATATCTTCCATCTCTGAAACTGTTCTGTTTCCGGTCGAAGAAATTCCAGATGACATGAAGTTGAATGAACTCAAAAGCAAACTTGAAGTAGCTTCAGTTTCCAAACAAGAAAATGCCTCAAAGTTATCAGGTACGAAGAGAAAGTCTCCAGGTTATAGAATTTCGTATGAAGAAACCCAAGTAACATCAGATCCAGATTCTGACGGACATTCGAAAAGAACAAAGCTAAGGAAATCTGATAGTTTCAAAAGCGCAGAGAACGAGGAAGAGGTGGCGCAAAAGAGACCAATTAGAAATCCATCTAAAACTAGTAAGGCTGGAGAAGGCTGCGCTTCAGACGAGTCGTTTCATATCGATACCAGAGTACCAAGGAAGAAAAAAGTAACCAGAAGCAGGAGGCCTGGAAAACCTCTAGATATGTCTGTAGAAAAAATTGTCTCTAAAGTGTCTCCTGCCTCTAAAAGGTTATCCAGTTCTAGCGATTCGGATCAATCAACAACATCTGACATCAACCTGCAAACTCTGGCCAACAAGGCTAAAAACAAAAAGTTTTCCAAAACTAAGTCCATGAAGAAAACCGAGATGGAATTTAGCGACTCCGATGAGGAACCACTGTCGAGACTGACGAACCAAAGCGTGGTGGGAAGTCATAATTCCGGACCTCAACATGAGAGAGCGAAGGAAGAATCCATAAGTAAACCCGTGACTAAAGCTAAGAGCTTAAAAATGTCTCCCAAGCTTGCTGAAACTGAAGTCACCAAGAGCGATACCAAACCCAAAAGGGAGTGCGCCAAAATACCTCAGAACTACCTTCCGATGCTTTCGTCTTCTGACGAAGACGAAATCTTTCACGGGTTCGACGAGAAGAATGTCAAGAGCTCCAAAGCCATCTCCGCTATGATCCCAACATGTAGTCACACCCCTCCTTTGCTGGATCTGTTGCACAAAGATCGGTTCGGCAAAGAAAAAGTCAACATGTCCAACGAGCAGATAGAGAAATGGCTCAAGGATTCTGCTTTAGCGGGCAGCAGCGTCAAGAAAGAGAACGACGAATTGTTGAACTCCGGCAAAGGAAAGGTCAACATGTCCAACGAGCAGATAGAAAAGTGGCTCAAAGACTCCGCTTTGGCGGGCAGCAGCGTGAAGAAGGAAAACGACGAAATGCTGAAGTTCGGGGAGAGGATACCTACGGAGTCGACCTTCGAAATGTCAGAGCACATAGACACGGAAAAACTCAAGCTTACTCTGCTGGAAGAATCAAAGCCAGAGGACAAACCGGGGTGTTCCAGCGTTACTCCGGATATGGCGGTTGATAAGAAAGCGGTGGAATCTGCCAAGCCTCAGCTCGATAGGAAGCTGATTTTTCGCAAGTGCAAGAAAGACTCTGCGCCGAATATCAACGCATTTTCTCCGGAGAACGAGAGCAGCGTGTACGCTTTCGGAGAAGATAACGAAGATGTGATTAGCACGCCGTTCCGTAGACCTTCTAGGAGGCCGTCCAGCACCGCCACCTCTAGGTCGGAGGATGAATCTTCGAGGCACGATGATTCCTTGAAAGCTGGTAAGTTGTTCCTTCATAGTTTTTTGGGTTGTTTAACAGGGATGACACGGTTAAAACCGGTGGTTATAACCGGTTAAAACCACAGTGAAATACCCACTGGTTATAAGCTCTTAATTTTTGCATATTCTCATTCCCTTGAGAACTTCCCACCGCCCTTGTTCATGTATTTATTCAAATTCGAAAAATTGCTTTTGAAAAACAAACAGAAAACGAGGTACCAACGTTTTTGTAGTGGATTTATGATATGATAACTTTTATTTCCCAAGAAACTACAAAGTTTATAGAAGGGAAAAATATTAACTCTATGAATATTATACATTGAAGAAAAAAAAAGGCAATAAAATCAGACTGTTTATGCTGCCTACTACAAATAGACGCGGACATATCTGACAGACGACAGTAAATCAGACAGTTGTAAATCCAGCCTGCTGGACAAAAAACGGATCTACAAATTCTTATTGTGCATTTGTGTCATATTTAATTTTTTTTTTCTCGGTAATAACTCAATTTTGACCGATTGTGAAGTTTCAATCCATCGATTCCCGTCTATTATCGACAATAGAAAATATTAATCCTCTTGCTGTTGAGAGACGTGAATTGTGGATTCGAGCAACTAGAAGAGCAGACTTAAGTACTGATAAGTTGAAATGGGCAACGATATATTCATACATTTTGTATCTCAGAATTGCAATTATAATTTCATTAAGTTATCATTGTTGTTCATGAAAATACGATTTGTTTGTCCAGCAGGCGTGTGACGTCACATGTCCGCGGTCTATTCCAGTTTCGCTATTGATGTAATCTGGAAATAACATTTATTTTATATTTGAAATATAAATATGAAATTTTCCAAATACCTCTAATAATGAAGCGTGAGATTGGATCCTCAGAGCATCACAGTACTCTGCAATGAATAGAATTGTTTTATTTCCCTGACATAAGATGTCACCATAGTCACAAGTATCTGGTCTGTAATTGTTATAACTGGTTATAACCGTTTGTGGCCGGTTGTAACCGTTTATAACCACTGGGTCGGGTTTTTTGGTTTTGTTCAGAAGCCCGGGTTTTTGCCATCCCTGTCGTTTACCTACCAACTTCTAGAATTGATATTGAAATCTATACAAGTGTAGAAGGGTAGACTTCTAATCTAGTCTAAAAAATTAATGCGTTGATTAAAAACAAATTCTTGCATACTTCAAATTTGACAATCACAAAAGTTCAAGAACTAATTTTTATGAAAATACTTATATTTGTGAACGTTTCGGAAGAAGAGAGAGAAAAGAGTCAGAGTGAGTGCATGTATTCTAATTTGCTCCCGTTTACTTGGCTGTTTTCATTGGTTTGGTGTACGAATTTGTTCTGTTTTTTTTCTCCACTCATCAAACAAGGTATTTACTATCTGGTTATTGAATCAAATTCCTGAAATTTCCGAGCCATTTCTGAGAAAAACTGCATTTAAATCGAGTGTTATAGTCAATCTCGAATCACAACGAATTCCTGTCTCTTTTTTACCACTGGCCTTTTTTCTCGGCTATCGGCGGAGTCCGTATCCACCAACGGTTCGAATATCATTTCTGATTGATATGACGAATCTGAATACAGATGAACTATTCAGCTTGATTCAAAAAGCTAATAGAGAACAGACGTCTAAATTGGAGAAACTATGCGAAGATCAAACCAAATACTTAGAAACTCAAATATCAAAAAGTATCTTGGACTTGCACCAGAAAATTGAAAACGTAGCTGCTGATGTATCTAATTTACGTAGCCAAAATTTGTGGATTCAGAGGAGACTGAGAAGAAACAGCATAGTAATCTTTGGTCTTGAAATCTCGAGAGATACTTTACTGAAAGGGTCTCTAGAACAGTTGAACGAACTCCTCGGTTTGAACTTTGTGGAAGCTGATGTTAATAACATATACGTAGCTGGAAAAACAGAGAAAGACCCTGTCATTCTAGAATTTGTTTCTTATCTAAGGAAATCCCTGATATTCGCTAATATTCATAAACTAAAAGGGAGTCAAATTGCAATCGCGAATGATTTGTGCCCTGAGGACAGGGAACAACACAAAATCCTGAAGTTTCACCTCAAACGAGCACGTGAACAGAAACTACAAGCAACTATAAAAGGTCATTTACTGATTATTGAAGGTCAGGCATACACTGCTCAAAATCTGGAGGAACTTGAAAATAAAGCAGCTCCGAATTCTACATTACCAGTGAGCTTGGAGGAGGCTGGAGGAAGTTCAGCTGGCTCAACGGATTCATATCAAGACGGAAAAGTGGACGGCAAGCGTAAACCTGCCTCATTTTCGATTGTTGATATATGAATATATTCTGAATTCGATGCATGTAATTCAAATATTTTTTTTTCTTGTATCATAATTGAAAATAAAGACCTTTTATTATTATTATTATTATTAAATCAAATCCGATTCCGTTTTTCAAAAATTATTCACAAATATTTCTCTTCTAGGTTATTTCCAGAAATATGTCAAAGATGTTTGGCTTCGTTTGAATATTTTTTGAGGAGATAAAATTGTTCTTGAATCCATTGTTTGAGTTTTATCACCTCTAGAAATTGAAAAGGAAACAGTTTTGAGTTCTTATAATACCTGTTCTTTGGGCAAATTGGTGTATTTGCCAATCTCCAAATTCATAAAAATACGATTCGTAACTGACAACTCGTCACTAAATTTTTTTTTATCTAATTTTTATGAATTTGGGCATTTGATGAATTTATAAAAAAAAATGCGTTTACTTTCCTTTGGCGACGTTTCGGAAGTTATTCTGCCCTCTTTTCAAGCCTATTCTGGAAAAAGGAGGCAGACTATCTTCCGAAACGTCGCCAAAAGTAAGTATATTCCCTTTTTTCTAATTCATTTATCAAATCTCCCAATTCATAAAATACGAAAAACTTAACTGACCAAATAGTCACTCAAATTTACTTTTTTTTTAATTTGCATTTTCGTATCGGGGCAAATATACCAATTCGCACAAAGAACAGATATTTTAAGAACTTAAAACATTTTCCTTCTCATTTCTAGGGGAGAGAAAACCCAGAATATGCAGTCCAGAATGGTTCACTTTATCGACTTTGTAGTATCTGCAAGTTCATCCCAAGGAATATTGAGGCTTACATTGATCACCCTTTCAAGATCATCACAAACTTTCATATTATTTGATTTTCGTGCTCTGAATATCAGACAATAGTTTTCTTTTCAACTGCTCTTTCAACTTTTGTGCCAATTACAACGTAAAAAGGACTGCGTTCACTAACGAGTTTTTTATTGAAAACATGTGACTAATAAGGATGATAACAAGAAAATTATTTCAATTCCTTTCTGAAAATGCTAACCTCACTACCTTATTAGCAAAACAATCTATCAAATGCAAGTAATAGCATTTTGGTGTTCGGTTAATTGATTTTTAGAAAAATCTCAACTTCTACACCAGAGTGGCCAATCTCAACGTTTATTATATGAATGCAGTCTCAAGAATAATTCAACTCATCCGATTTTTTTTAGTATTACCCTGTGGACTGGACACACAGTAGCCTAGAAACTTGTTATTCAATAAGTCTTCCTGTTGTGGATGTCCAAGTTTTGAAATTTATTTTAGGGGTTGATGCTTTAAGAATGAAAAAGATTTGGGTAGGAGGATTTTCAGGTGGTACAAAGACATTTACATGTGATATGCAAGCAAATTCTGAATGAATTTTCACTAAAAACATCATTGCAAATCAATCCCTATCATCAATTCAAAACTACTATCCAACGTCGTTGGATCTGTGAAAATGTTGCACAGAATGAACATATTTCCGCGGTTTCGTTGTAATTCGTTATTTCTATCCGTTAAAGGACAATTTCGGAAACCGACGTTGAAGCAAGACCTGTCGAGAAGTAGCAGAGACGACCCCGATCCATCCGCGACCGAACCCGACGAGAGCTCGCACTTTTACATCCCGCAGAAACCTTCGAAGCACGCCCACGCGAAGCTCCAAGGCAGAACGCTGCTGAAAACTTCGAAAAGTGCCGAACGCCTATCGGACTTGGACGACTTCAAGTACAAGGTGCCGAGCTCGCCGAGCGCGAGTTCGTCGTCTAGCGCGAAGCTGTCGAAAAAACCGGCGCAGAAGCAGAAGAACCGACCCGCCGAGTGCATCACTCCTGTTTACGTGTCGGATTTCCCGAAAAAGACCGATCCCGCCAGGCTCGTCGAAGCTCCCGTCTTTCATCCGACCGATCAAGAGTTCCAGGATCCGTTGGAGTACATCGAGAGGATTCGGCACAAGGCGGAGCAGTTCGGCATTTGTCGTATAATTCCGCCGAGCGGATTCAAGCCCGAATGTAAGGTTAGCGACGATATGAGGTTCACGGCGTACGACCAGTACGTGCACAAGATGCTGTACCGGTGGGGGCCGAACTTCAAGGAGCTGATGGCTATCAAGAAGTATCTCGAGACGCAGAATATTAGTTTGGTGCATCCGCCGTGGGTGAGTATGATATGTTCGAGGCTTTGAGCCATAAAATTCGAAGAAAGAAGTATTATTTTACATACATTTTGGGAATGGAATTACCGATACTGATAACTGGTGAAAATCCATGATAAATTATTGTTAGCTTTTTTCTCTGGGTTCGAAAATAAGTGACAATTGGTACGACAAAATCAAACTTTATCGTTATTGCAATAAACCCAACAATTCACTAAACAGTTAATTTACAACTCAATAAATCATTCAACTATTATTGTATCGACGTTTCTAGAACCTTCGTGATAGTTCTCTCCTTGTTAGACCACAGAAATTCAACTAATAAGCTGGCCCTAAGAGAGAGAAGACTACGGAATGACCAAGATATAATACTTCAATTAAAACCTAAGCGCCTTCCTCCCTCAAAGTAGCAGAGAAACAGAGGTTGTGAAGGATTTAATAATTCAAGTATAAAAATGTCATTATCTCCTTCACAGTTTCTGTTCGATTTGCATGTTCTTTCTCTATTTAATGTATTCCACATTTGTGAAACACTGTCATGATAACCAGTCCATCAGTTGTAATGTCTATGGTGTAAACAAATGCGGTTAGTATCTTTTTCAAACATTCTCGATGAATCGCGATAACGGTCGATGGGCGTGGTCTTCTCAGAAACATTAGCATAGGCGTAGAGGAAGTCATGGGCGTAGAGAAAGGGTTTCAAATTGTTTTTGATCGTCGAAATCGTTACATTATTGAAAACAAACTTTATTGGGATATTTTCATTACACAGTTTACAAAACTACTACACGTGTGCCACAGAACAATAGTTTCTCAAGGCATGATATAGTAGTACTAGGACATCTCTGAAGAAGCAATTGTATCGTAAAACACGTGTTGATGAGATTTGTTGAGCAATTGCACAATCATCTATATACGTGTTTGTGTGGGTGATGTCGAATTTCTGGTTGATCATATGATTATGATCAACGTTTCTGCTCTGATTTTGTTGGCATCTTCAGGATTGGTAGTTGAGTAGACATAGTGATCGAATTTTCCTTGTTACACTGGTCTTTTCATCACTACTTGAACACTGTGCTGTGAACTGTTATACATCGAAGAGCTCATTAACTTATAAAATGATATATATTTTTATAGATTGGGGGCATGGAAATCGACTTGCCCAGGCTCTATCAAACGGTACAAACTCTGGGAGGTCTCAAAGAAGTAATAGAAAAGAAGAGATGGCCTCGGGTGTCCGAGCTCATGAAGATACCAAAATCTGCTCAAGATCGGGTAACAAAGCTCGACGACATTTATTGCAAATATCTGTTGCCCTACGATACACTCTCCCCAGGTAAGAAGAATATTGACTAGCTTGTTATGGATTTATTGACAAAAAATCCTTCCAAACAGAACAAGTTCTGGTATAAGGAAGATTATACATTGTATACAAATAATTTCAAATATCTCAAAATGAACGAAAAGTACAAATTTCAACAACTTTACATTTTTATTGATTGATGAACATCAGTATTATAGCGATTCTAGTTTTTTCAAACAAATATTCAAAGATTTCGATTTTTTAATATTGTTTGAAATATTATTATAAGCTTCTATACAACTAGGATTGTTTTTGCCTTTATTTGAAAGAATGTTATGTGGAAATTATTGGCATTTCTGATATCATAGTTATGTAATTTTGATTTTTTTCGAAATGACTTTTACCTTTTTGTGAATTTTCTGTTAGTTGGTATGCAAATTTTGCTCCTTGAAAGAGTTAACTAGAGTCTTTATTAAATTGCTTCCGTATTCAAGCTGAACGGGAAAAACTATTCGATGAAGTCGAGACCGAATGGGCCAAGAGGGAATCAAGGAATCTCATGAAACTCCAGCAAAAATCATCGTCAGCAGATGCTGTCACTGACGCTGATTCGGAAGACTTTGAAGATAACGATGTTGGAGAATGCATCACTAAAGGGCGAAACATGGCTCTGAACGGTTTTTACAGGATAGCTAGAAATACTATGAGCATGCATTTTAAAAACAATGAACCGGCGGCTCAAGAGGTGAGATCAAGTTTTATGTACTTCATAACAATTTTTTTTGTTTTCAGAAGATAAGGTTCTGAATCTGAATTCTCCATCCTTGGTCCCTTTATGGTTCAGATTAACCAATGTGAGATATACAATTGGTAAAACTTCGGTCGCATTTCCTTTTTTTTGTGGAACTTGCATTATATAAGCTCCTCTACAAAATATCCAAATAAAATTTTCGGCGATCAAGTTTATTTTCGGAGATACAGGTCAATTTTGTGGTAAAATTTTACCATTTTTCACATCAAAGTTCTGTTGTTTATGACACAAAATTTGTCCTTCATTTTATCGAAACACCACATAAGCCCATATTTACTCGTTTTCAACATTTTTAAGCAGAAAAATCTTCAAAACGTCAATAGTTCTATATCATAGCTCAATACTGATGTCATATGTCGATGTTTCCGCCGTCATTGTTATCGTTGGGAACTGAACATATTTATGTTGACTTTGGAAGATGGGTAAATTATTTGAAACAATGTCTTTATCTGCTTAAAAATGTTGAAAACGAGTGAATGAGGGCTTGTGCGGTTTTTTGATAAAAAGGACAAATTTTGTGTGTCATAACTACACAGAACTTTGATGTGAAAATGGAAGTTCTACCACGAAATTGGTCTGTGTCTCCGAAAGTAGACGTGATCGCCGAAAATTTGTATTATTTGTAGAGGAGCCCAAATCACGTAAGTTCCACAAAAAATATTTTAGGAATTTAGATGCTCAATGTGACCGAAGTTTTACCATATAATTTTTTCCGCTCTGACTCTGTCTGACAAATCACCATTATTCAAACATTTCCTCTAATGAGAAGTAACACTTTTTCAACTTAGGTAAATAAGGTACAACTGTCACTAGTATAGTTGCTTTCATTTGGATGGAAACAAACCCCTACTTGCATTTATTGGCGCCTCCCTAACTTGAAGTGGGAAACATGCTTTCATATGAAAATTGCTATCACTTAAATTCTTACTATTTTTTCATTGTTAATAACAATTTCATGGGTAACTTTAACATAGCGTCTATTTTCTGACAGCCAAGTTGAATTTCGTTTGAGTTTCTTTGATAACTGGATTACTAGGCTACTTGGTATATCGAAAATGTAGTAATATTCTCAATAAACAAGGTGAATTATATTGCTCCTATATATCGTTGGTGAGAAAGCTATTATGTAGCCTCCCTATATAATATCTTCTCATTCTAGGTGTGTGATATCATTGTTTATAGATATGATAGTTTGCCAATGACTGTGTAAAAAAGACTTGAAGCGTTTTTGTTGCGCCATCTACACTATAATGTTGACAATACAATAGAAGTTATAAAATGAAAGTTTGGACATTGAAATAATCTCATAAATCGCATAAGTAATATACGATATTGACAGAAAATTTCACTCCTCTTTCTGAATTGATTGCCATATTTTGGTATAATGTATAAGTGATGAAGTAATTCAAGCTACGATTCCCTTAAAAAAAGGAAAGAAAAGACATGTCTTGGAAAATGAAATAACTAGTGCCATTTTCCATTGTACCTCTATGAACAATGATAATATACTTTTTCATTTTACCGAAATATATTATAACTATATTGTCACTTGAAACACAAGATTTTGACGTCACTGTTGTTGTCATAGTTGACTTTTAGCTTGAATGCTTTGATACACCTCCTGAAATTTTGTGTTTGTAATAGTTATAAATAGGATTCATACATTTTAATTATATGAAATATTGAGAAATTTAATTATATGTGCGATTGCTACAATATACTAATTATTACACGTGTTTTTTATAGGTTGAGCAAGAGTATTGGAAACACGTTAGCTTGCGGCAAAACCACATATGCGTCCACTCTGGATCGATAGATTGTGGCAACTGGGGTTATGGTTTCGCCACAACGAAAAACAGCCCGTTCGCGAGGCACCCTTGGAATCTGAAAGTCCTCACAAACAACAATGGGTCTGTTTTACGTTCCCTAGGACCCATCATGGGTAAGTCAAATGTTCATTCAGAATGTTTTATGATTTTCAGAAAATTCATGGTAACACCTTCATAAGTTTGTTATTGTTTATATTTTTTAGTTTTGTGAGCTCGCTGAAAATTGTGTGTTCATATCATTCACGCTTCAATATGTTATCATATTGTTCTGTGTCATACTTTTTATTATGAATTCATTCATACAAAGTTGAACCACTTTACCCTTTTGAATGTATACTTTAAGATTTTGTAACTTTCTGCTCATTGTCTTCGTAACCCTCTTTTTGATCCTACCACCATATTTACCATGAAGTATCTGAAAACATTGTAATATATAAATCTCGTATATTGCTTATTATTATAGCTAGATATACAGCGTGTCCCAACGAAAATTTGCACCCCCGGACACTCGCAAAATAAATGTCTTGGTGAAAAAGCAAAAACAAATCCATTTTAATACCGAGGGGGGCGAATTTTTAGGCAAAAACAATACGTAACGAATGTATTGTTGGAAATGACCTCCATCAACTTCCTTATAATAGTACAGTCTTTTTTTAAAGCCATCTCTTATATTTCACCGAGAACTGCAACAAAGAATTATCGACGAATGTCGACGAATAACTCCTGAGGGGCAGAGAATTGCATGAGATGGCTTTTAATAATCAAGATAATATTTTGGAAAGGAACTACCTGAAATACAATATGCAATTAAACATGATTTCTCTGTTTAATATTTCAAAATCATCAATAATGTTCACATTGAAAAGGCCAATTTCATCAAATTCTCTGTCACCTATAGAAATTGAAAATTCAATAGAATTCACCTAAATAACGGATGCTGAATCCAGAAGTGGTGTCGAAATTTCACGAAAAAAATCGCTATATAAAATTTAGCTAGAACACACAAAAAAATCATAGTATGCCCTGAAATTTGGAATAATATTTTGAAAATTCGGTGTAAACGTAGACATTTTGACACTCTTTCTGCTGAAAAAAGAGAAAAATCAATCGTTCGGATAATGGAGATTTCATGAGTGTGCTCCGATTTTTAGTGGGTCACAGGGTATGTAATTCTAAATATTTATTGAAACTTCAACATTATATCGATTAAAAATGA
Source organism: Zygogramma bicolorata (assembly GCA_032362365.1). Lineage (NCBI taxonomy): Eukaryota > Metazoa > Arthropoda > Insecta > Coleoptera > Chrysomelidae > Zygogramma > Zygogramma bicolorata. The sequence goes on along the minus strand of JAVJAQ010001645.1, from coordinate 5,137,397 downwards.
GCTCATTCATTTTGTTGAAACTGGTAAAAAACATTCAGCCTTAGTTTTTACCCTAAATTCATGGAACATGATCATGAAACAAGATATGTTAATAACATAATATTATGGCAAATTAAGTCTAATTTTGGTCAATCATCGATAATTTATCACGAAATAGAAATATATTATAAAATGCCCCGTAACTTGACAAATATAAAGTTGAAAAATAAATTCAAAAATGGGTTGAAAAAGCACTATATATTGAACCAATAACATACATTCAAATTTTACTGATTTGACTGGTTCTTTCACCATTTGTTTTTTGGATTTGTATTGATTTTTCATGTTTTCAATGATATTTCAATTTTTCACTGCGTTTATTTCACATATTAGTATATTTCCGAATTTCTTGAGTAATCGAATTATTTTTGCACACAAATTTGTCCCCCTCGATATTGAACTTGACGTGTTTTTGGATTTCACTCAAAACATTCATTCTACCGAGTGAAAAGGGGGTGTAAATTTTCTTTTCCTACGATCACCTTTATTCTCACTAGAGCGGAAAGTTACTGCAGAGAGGTACTTTCCGCACGGCTGTCAATAAGCCGTCAAACTCCTGAATTCTGTAAAATTTACTGACACATTTATTGATTGCTCCTCCCTATCGTTACTATTTATATAAAATCTGGAATGGTAGATAACTAATCACTCAGGAAAAGTAAAATAAAGAAAAGAGTGTTGTATTATTAGTACGTACTTATTGTCACATTTTCAAATTAACGTTAACTATCGGGAGTAATTACACAAGTTCTTCAAAATTACCGATAATTTTCCATGAAAGCATGTTGTCTAAAAACTGCATGAGTTTATTTTCATATTTTGTCGACTCCGAAGGGGGAGGGCTCTTATAGCAAAATATGAAAATAACCAAATTTTTAGGTTTATTTTGATGCACGAGTGTAATTCGGTAGAATATTTCCGGAGTTGAAACAACGACGTTTCAAATTCAGTATTTATGCCTGTCAAGATGACAGTAACAATCGTTACTATAGATACACGGACCGAGCGGGTATTTTTCGATACCTACCGGGTATTTACCAGCCCGAAAATGTCCCGCCGGGAATTTATCGCTGTAATTGATCGAAAATGTTCCGCTTCATATGGGATTTTTAACATACGATGGAAATATTCGTTATTTCTTCATTTCACTCTAAAAGTTATTGCCAATTCATATGCACTTTTTAAAGAAACAATATTCAAACATAGACTGATACAAAAAAAAACAGGCAACTAAATATACTGATTTTGTATTCACAGTTCACACAACAATAATGTCCATTCAACAGTTACGCCTCGTGCTATAATACTTCCCACTAGTGTGAAAAATATCACTTTCCGCACTAGTGATATACTATTGGGCCACGCTTTATATCGAATCTCCTCTTCCAGGCGTCACGGTCCCCACCTTGCACGTCGGCATGGTTTTCAGCGCCTGCTGCTGGTACCGCGATCCGCACGGCCTACCCTGGATCGAGTACTTGCACACGGGCGGCAACAAAATATGGTACGGCGTGCCCGATTCGGCTGGCGACGCGTTTCAGACGACGCTCAGGCATCTCGTGCCGAGCTACTGCAAGGAAAAGGAGCTGTGGCTGCCCTCCGACACGGTGATGGTGCCGCCGAGCCTGCTGGTTGAGAACGACGTGTCCCTCTGTCGGACGATCCAGGAACCAGGCCAGTTCGTCGTGGTGTTCCCGAAGGCGTTCACGTCCAGTATCAGGTATGTGTTTCGATTTCTTCAAGGCATTAGATTCAGCTCTTTCTACGTGCTTCTCTATGTACTTCTCTTGGTACGCAAGTTTTTCATTTGACGTCGTATTCAGAACAAAAAAAAAGCAAGATACTTTATTTGTGATCGTTCTGTTATTCGATTTTTTCCATGCAGAAAGACAGGTAAACAGTTAATTACAGGAATAAGAGATAAGATTAAAATGAAAAAATCATCCTAGTTATTCCATTCCCCAATTAAAATTCAGAAATTCACCGCGTGAATCACCAGAGCCAACATGGCAGGTGGAATACGTCACTACTCATATCATTGGATGTGTCATTATTCTATGGTAAACAGTGTTTTTGCGGTGCACATAGATCCCAAAACTCAACTGCAAGTGCTTGCAACCACCTACAAACCAATGTTGAATATAAAATAGCTGCTAATGATTTTTCACCATGAAAATGTCTATAGTCTATTTCCTAAACTTCACATTTTGTTTGATGGGATGGCCTTGTCCTTGCGTTTGTATTTGATGAACTCGTAATTTTCGTATGCGAATATTATGTTCAACATGCACTCAAAAATTTTTTCCATGGACCAATGAAATTTATATTTATGTTTTATTCGTAATCCAACTCAATGCTACATATGTACAAAAAGTATATATACACTTTTCTTAATAAGTATTTTTAGATATTGATATTACAGTTTTTTTCAGTAGTAATTATGAAATTATAATAAGGTATGTTTGAATAATTATCAAATTTCTATAAAGTATTATCATGAACAGTAAAACAGTTTCAAACTGGTACGAGACTGATCATGAACTTTTTTTTGATTACATCTTTCTTCGAATACATTTTTTTCCAGAATTACAAATTTACAATATAAGATAGTTCGACTACCTGCAGATCTTTTTGATCGGATACACTACCTCATATTGTAAATTATACGGATAGCTAGCCCCAATAACACGATGTAATTCAGTTTTACAAAATTTACCGTAAAAAGATTGAGCTGGCCATTTTTTTTAAACGTACACGTTTCGTCCGCTGTAACTTGCCACCCGTTAGACTTACGAAAAATTGCGGTTACAAAAATTGTAGGGAGTTTTGTTCTCTTCAAACCTGGTTTGTACATTTTTGTTGTGGGATCAACCACCTAGGAGTTAAATCGGAAAGAACAATTTTTCGTACCTTTAAACCAACATGACGGATCGCGCGCATCCCCCCATTAAGGTCGAAAACTTGGATTTTTCATTAGTGTTCCTAACCTGATGAGATATCTGAGATACCCAAAAACCCTTGTGATTCCACTGATTTAATTTTTGTGGCAAAAACATACGACGCTTTTGGAGGTTCCCTCCTTTTTTTTCGGTAGGGGGCGTTCCCATTTCCCGAATTGGATGACAAGTGTCAAGTTAATTGTCAACTTTTTAATGTTACTTTGAAATTTTGATGTGTACGATGTTTTCATAATGTTTATTTAATGATTTCGTTGCTTTTGAACATTGAAACGTTCTTACTGGTTTTTTACTGGTATTTGGGTGACCACCACACCACCACAAATTAAAATGGGAAAACCTGACTGCACATTTTCACTTAGTGCAAATTTAGCTTCGAACAAGATTGATTAGAACGTGTGGGCGACATCTGTACGTATGTACGGAAACTTCCAGATCAACTATCCACCAAAAATCAAGCAAGTAAACACAACAGGGTTTCAAGGCATCTTAGATATATCTCAAAACCAGAATTACATCATCTTTTGCACGTCGAAGGCCTTTTTCGTTTTCCATTGACTGGAGTATTAATTTCTTCTCTTTCTGCCAACAGCACGGGCTACGTGGTATCCGAAAGCGTGTACTTCGCCCCCACCTATTGGCTGAAGACGGCGAGGAGCCTTTTCGACGCCCTGCGCAACAGCAGCGAGCCGTCCATGTTCTCGCTCGACCGCCTGCTGATCAGCATCGCGACGGACGGCAGGTGCGGCGCCGACGTCTTGACGCAGGCGACGCCGCACGTGCGCGATCTTTGCGACCGCGAGATGGCGCGCAGGGCAAGGTTGGGCGCGGCGGCGGCGGGGATGACGAGGGAACGGCTGCCGGCGCCGGAGGCGAACAGGGGCAAGAGGCGGCGCTTGCAGCGCCCCGGCGACGAAGGGGACTACGAGTGCGACGTGTGCAAGATGAGTCTGTTCGTGTCGATGGTGAGTGCGCTGTTTGTTTCAACTCATTTCCGGCTCGGTGATGCCATATGGCATCATCAAACTTTTTCCTTTATAATGATAATAATGAAGTTTATTCAAAATTCATGTGAGAACCAAGGGTTGAATTCCTGGGAGGTCTCGACAATTTGTTGGTTTCGTAATTATCAATATGCACATTTCGTTGTAGTTATCTTTGTATTCGCTTATCCTGGAGGTCTATCTTAAACGTAGCATTGGGATATCCCTGATACCAACTGAAAATTCAAATCAAAATAGCACCACCTCTGTGGCAAAAACATAACGAATTTGCTTCACTTTGACACACAACACCCAATCAAGGTTTGGTCTTTGAAATTGAATAATAAATAACCGTATTTGGTAAACGATTATTATCGTTTCCAGTTCTTATTCTACTTTTTATGTGATTATTTGTCATTAATTGTGCTTCATGAACATTTTAGTCATATTATGGAATCTCAAAATACCATCATGGTGCCACTTTGGCCAAGACTTCAGTTAAATTGCACTACTTTGTGTAGTGGTTAGTGGGTAACCTTTAGTTATTTTGTGTATTCGATTTGGTCGTAGTGGTAGTTATATTATAAAGGTTGGCAACAATGATTCATGTTGAAGTTTGACATGACATTAGACAATAAGCGATGATAGGGAAAAGATGGATATATGGAGAATGTGATTGTTAATAAACGTGCGAAAATTTTTGAACTTGTAATTATCAGTTATTTTCCTTTCTAATCAACGAAAATTTTAACATTTGACATGAAAAAAAAAAAAAAAATAACCAAGAGACAATCATAATGAAACGGAATAAAATCCACTCTCGATTTATCACTGATTAGCTACATATTCGAGTTCTGATGTGATCCAACCATCTACAACACATATCCGATAACGAGAGTGAAAAATCGATTCATGATCTGATTTTCCCTATCCAATATTCAGTGATCAAAGTTGAAACAAAACCGCCAAAAACCTGGTAAATGTTTCCAGGTGTTCGATACTCAAGAAGGATTGACCTACTGCTTGGACCACGGCATAGAGATGATTGAAACGAAGAAAATTCCGGCGACGAACTGCAAGTTCATGTTTACCTACGACGACGACGAAGTGGCGAACCTCCCGGACAAAATGAAAACCTCCATCGAAACGAAACTCCAGAAAAAAGTCCCAAACAAGTATGCCGGCATGCCCACCCTCCTTAACAAACTGGGTAATCAATAATCTCTGTCTGTATGTGGATGGGGACCAAAATAATTGTTCGGTGTCGCTATCATATCTTGTACATACATATATGGAAATTGTATGTTAGATATCCCTCTAATACTCACCCAGGTCACTAATGTTAGGGGAAAGAGATATGTGACAGGCGACGTTTCCTTGCCAATAGGGATTTTGGGATCTCACTACAGGTTACCAAAGAGATCACCTGATGGATCACATGGATCACTAACCGAGTACTATGCTTACGAACAAGAAAGGCTGAATTCAGACAGATCCGAAATCTGATCGTACGACGATCCAATAGCTTTCTGTTTGGTCTAAATTTAAACCAATCAGAAAGCTATCGGATCGTCGCGTCGTACGATCGGATTTCGGATCTGTCTGAATCCAGCCAAACGCTCAAGTTCACGAACGCTGGTTGTTAACACAAGATAAGTAAACGAACGTGCAGATTGGGTGGGGATCACATCAACACGAGTAAGTCTCCTAAACCCCTAATGTGTCATAACTATTACTCTATTCGGTAAGTTTGAAGCGCGCAGGCAATATTTTAGGGTAAGCATGTCTACGAAGTCATCGCTGTCACTTGTCATGTCACATGGCGTGCCTCTAGAAGGTTACAGCTATTGAAGCCGCTTGCATGAATAATTAGCATCGGATGTGGTAGAGGGTATGTGGTGAATCAAGCCACTGCGTACAGTAAGAACAGTAGGATATTAATAGTTAACGGAAATCTGTCATTCAATGGCCGAGTCTAACAGCTCACAGCGCTTAAAGCCGCTGCACAAACTATGACAGTTTTCCATGGTGAAATGTCAAATTTTGTGAAGCGGCTTCAAGCTGTTAGGCGTGACCATTTTACGAGCTGTCAACGTGAAATATTGAGGTTATGATCTGAAACTAACGAACATCTCAGTCGTGCGATTAAAAAATTACCGCTTCTACTGCATTCATGAAACTATGGCTTCGTTCAGCGGTGCACAACCGTTGAGAATAATCACTAAACGTGTTGAGCCGCTGCTCAACGGTTTCGAGTGATCAATGGTGCAGCGGTCCGTTCAGCCGAACAAGTTGGCACATCACTCAACGGTTGAGCACCGCTGAACGAAGCCATTGAACGTATTTTTTCTGAAAAATCTGTCAAAATATATATATATATATATATTTCAAATCGAAGTATCAAACTGTCAAACTTTTCTATGAGATATTAGCTTTCTATGGCCTGTCCACACAAATAGTGTGTACCAATGATTCTTTTAGCGAATCAAAGATCCCGCCAAAGTTCAACCAGTGAGATCGTCGGTATCAAAATTCTCTCGTGAGCTGTCGTCTGATTGAAATTGCAGCTTTGAAAAAGTTACACGTGCATCATCACCTATCTCAGATCGAGAGAAATTGACTAAAAAAAAGCATATCAGTCAACGCACCAGCGTTTTTATTTATTTTGCGATATTGACAAACTAGCACTTCTTTTAAAGATGCGTAAAAAGTACTCAACGATAAGTCACACTTTTTTTGTTAAGTTGTTCGATATCTGATTCAATCAGGGCTATTCACTAAGCAGAGTTGTTTTGGATAGCGACTAAAAATTGTCGTTATGTTCAAGGTCAGTTGCTAAGCGCGAAATTGGTATTCACTTTTCAAGCTAAGTTGCTACTATAAAGACCAGTTGCTGTGAGCAGTGGTTCACAGGCAACTGCTTTAGATATCTTGTTAAGGAAAAACAGCTTACCACCCTCATTATGGCAAGTTATTATCAGAGTTGCTACGACGCCGACGGTTAGCAACTGCGATAACCACTTTACTTAGTGAATAGCCCTGAATGAGTATATTTTTATTTATACCTTTCCTCATCCTCAATCCCACCAACGTTGAAAACGAAAGCGGGGTCCATTATTGGTCACTTGTGCTCTATCATTCAAATGTCAACAAGTGATATACCTACTAACAAAAAGTTTTTTTGTCATTGAGTTATCAAGGTTGTAAGTCACAAAAGTACAAAGTACCTCTGAAATGTCGTTTAATTAAGAAACTTTTGATGTTAGCAATGTTCACCATATAAGGCTGTGAGTGGAGGTTTCAAAACTACTCTAACAGGCTGCCATTATGGACTTCATTGCCTCTTCTGGTCTTCATCGTTCCCTGTAGTGTGTATTGGTCGCCTTTCGAGCGGGAGCACGATGTTCGATTCCCCGTCACGACCAGCGTATCGGGATTCACACGTTAAAAGGTAAGGACTCGTTAATCTATTGCTCGCACAAGTTTCGACTTGCGAGGGTTGACGCCTAGGGGGCGTCGGCTGGTTAACGAAAAAAATCCATTTTCAATCCACCTTTCGTGTTGGATGTTAATTGAACTGAATTGACACGCGTTTCGCCAACCAAGTTAACAACATCAGATGTTTCAACAAGAGTAGTTCACGGCTTAGTTGGGCCTTCAGATAATTCAACTCAATATTATAAAGTCATCTTCTACCTGAGCTTATACATATTTACTCAACAAAAACCTTATGTGTAGAGTGTTATTCTCGGTTCCCCAGCCCCTCGCGAAACTCTTTATTTTGAATGTTAATGTGCCATTAAAAACAATTGAAATGTACTCGGAGCTCTCGTTTCGCAAGTTTAGTGAATTATGCATGTGCTTATGACACTCTCTATTGTATAGATGTGATCTCGAAAGTCTGAAAATTATTTTTTATACTTTCGTTTACATTTTTATATTGGCAAATCGGATAAAATCTGAATTTTGTTAATTTTTATTAGGATATTTTACTTAGTGTAAATCTGAATGTGATATCTGTTGAAAATATATTTAGTTTCATTAGGATAATTTTGTGAGAAAGCTCTTGGAGCACTGCATTGATGTAATTTGTATTCAATGTGTTTCGTTTTTAAGTCTTTTAGCAATACTTGTTGTACCTCTGGTCAGGAGCGTACCCAGGAGGGAAAATCCGCCCAAAATAACGTTGAGCCAAATAGGAATATTTTACCTTCGGAAATAAATTCTCGGGTACGCCCCTGACTCGGCTGCATTAGAAAAGACAAATTTTAACTTTCGAATTTTGTTAATCTGCATTTTTTTGAAATGTTCGGTAATATTTCTGAAATATAACTGGAGATGGATTAGTTATTCATCTGGAAATGCAAGGAAGATAAATTCGTATATTTTTAGAATAGACTTTATTTATTTATGAATTTTAAATATTCTTAATACATGTATATACATTTTTGCCTATTTTTTTTAACCAACCCCGTCTTGAAGATTACAAGAATCATCTGGACTTCAAGGAAGTACATTTAATTGGTTTTGGTTGTAGATAGAATTTGCACATGAGATTATTTGGAATCTAAGGAGACTAGCTAAATTCGTAGCTTTGAATGAAGGAAAACAGCATATATTTTCACAATTTTTCAATTTCATATATTTTTGAATACAACATATCTGAAGAATAGTTTTCTTGAACCTTATGTTGTAATTTCACAGGCGTGATTTTTATGTCTTGAGGATTCAAAAATATTACTTTTTTCTGTAAGAAGCGTTTTTTCAAGTACAGAAAATTTGATGATGAGTTTGACAAAAAAGTGCAGTATCAGCAAGTTCAGCTCACTATTTGCACCCAGGACACTTAGAGCAGCCATATAGCTTGTTTTGAGAAACACCATCAACGAAGTGAATACATTTTCTAGATCTCCAAATGATTCAAATACTCTGTAAAGTGTACTGTGTAACTAATGGTAACTGCTATTTTGTTGAAAAAGTTTTACAAGCAAGATAGGTCAGCTCCAAATTGACGTGCAATACCAAAGGTAGATTTCTTCCTGGGAGATGGATCGTCTGAAGAGGAGCAGTGCAGTGGCCCGCAAGGTCACCAGATTTAAGCCCGTTGGATTGTTTCTGTGGGTTCACTTGAAGAGTATCATTTAATAAACTCAACCAGATTCTTTGAATGATTTACGTCATCAGATCGTTGATGAATGTCGGAAGATTACCCCTCTAATGCTTCAGAACGTCCGTATGGAAGCAGGAGGCCAAAAATTTCAACACTTGTTGAAATAAAAAGTAAAATAGTAACAATTTTCGTTTAATTTTTTCAAGTTGATACGATGTAATGTCAATGTTTTGTTGGTATATTAACATTGATTTCGAGAACTACTGCTGAAAATAAAAAAACTAAAAAGCGTCGGAAGGAGAATTCGATGACCTTCAAAATGCGGTATCACCTGCACCCTACTCCCATTAAAGATTTGAGGGTTGGAGCTAACCCCTCCGAGGGGCTTGAAATGACAGAGTTGAGAAAATGTGCAAAAGATTCCCCCCTTTTCTGCGAACGATAAATGTGAAGTATAGGCCTTATTCGTTTTCGCTGGGCCACCCTGTATATATATATATATATATATTTACACAGTGTGTCCCTAGACCAGTGGGACAGTTGAATATCTCTTGAACCAATAGGAATTTTCAAAATATTATAAGTACACATTATATCGCATTATGAGAGCTAACTTCAGGAATTACTATTTTTTATACTAGGGGCGCAAGAAAGGCTCACAAAATCGAACATCAATTTTTTCAAATGGAACACCCCATATATTTCAATATATCTGAACTCTCATTCCTTCAGGCTTATTATTGGTTTTTTATTTTCGAAAATCCGACAAGGCGTTGCCAAGTTATACCAGTGGTTCATGAAATGCAGAATTTTTTTTAGACAAACCCATTATTCATCCTACGAAGAATTTCTGGAATCATTCAAGACTGTTGGTAGTCGGTAGCATATTCTATAATATGGAATACCCATCTTCTTCGAGAATTATACAGGGTGGTCAGAAATATTACATGATTTTCACGAAATTCAAACTTTCTTCACATCAATTTTTCAAATAGTGCACCCTACAATATGAATTATTTTCTAGCCCATTGGTGATTTGATTGCTTATGGTCAATGGTTGTGAAAGAGACATGTGAATTTCATCATCAGAACATGCAAAAAAAATCATCAAACTACGTATAACACCGCAAATGTTGAAGAAAGTCACAAGAAATCATGTAATGAAAAATTTCGAAATGTGCCTTGCAGCAAACGGAAGACAATTCGAACATTTATATTAATATTATCGTCCCTAATTATTTGTCAACACAGTTTTTTTTTTGTTGAGACTTTGTTGGACAGTTGAATGAATAAATAGTTCACTGCATTATTTCATTTGCATTTGCTGATGATGAAATTCATGTCTCTTTCACAACCATTGGCCATAAGCAATCAAAACACCAATGGTCTATAAAATAATTCATATTGTAGAGTGCACTATTTGAAAAATTGATGTGAAGAAAGTTTGAATTTCGTGAAAATCATGTAATATTTCTGACCACCCTGTATAACTTTCGAAAAAGATGAGTATTCCATATGATAGAATATGCTACCGTCCACTAACAGTTTTGAATGATTCCAGAAATTCTTCGTAGGATGAATAATGGGTTTGCCTAAAAAAATTTCTGCATTTCATGAACCACTGGTATAACTTGGCAACGCCTTGTCGGATTTTCAAAAATAAAAAACCAATAATTAGGCTGGTGGCCCACACGACGGTAACGGCACGATTTGCCGCGCGCGGTAAATCGTACGCGATATCGCGTACACAACTGTTTCGTACAATTGAATGCACTGTTCGCCCACTGGTTGAAAGATGCCGCGACGATATTTAATACCGTCGCGGCAGGAAGTTACCGCAAACACTTGCGATATGGCGGTCAGAAATCGCGCGAATTCGTAACGCATGACTTCTGAACGCCAATAGGATTAAATGAGTTCTAGCCCACAGGACGACATCGACGATATTTTTATTGAGTGCAGTGTTGCCTTTGTGCGTGCATGCAGTCAAATACAGGTAGAGTGTTCGCAGCAAAAATACACATATCACCGAAGAGAAAATTCACCTTCGAAATAATCGATTCAATTGAAAAATAATAATAAAGGAAATATAAACCAGAAGAACATATTATTGAATTGGCTGTAAGAAGGGCCCAGACATATTATAGACTCTTTTAATCGGTTGACTAATAGTTATTTATGGAATAAGGATCATAAAGACGATCATTATGGTACAAGTCGTGAATGTTATCCGATAACACGGCGTGTGCCATAATGATTGTTTATGATTCGTATTACATACAAAATTTTATCTGATGGCATTTATATCAATACATTTGAATAAACTTTTTTGATCAAACCATTACATGTTTTCCTTATAGAATTTCATTGTGGTACTTAGTACCATAATGAATTCATCATGGTACTTAGTCCCATAATGAATTCATTATGGTACTCAGTCCCATAATGAGCTTCCTTATGTCATCAAAATTGAGTGACATAACGTTGTCATTATGACATGCCATCAGATAAATAATCAAACGTGCCTGTGCTGATGCGAAAATAATTAAAGAACTTTCCACGATTTTCTCTCAGCTTTTCGAATAATGTATAAAACGCCCCATCCGCATATCTGACTCTCAAAATTGGATGGACCCAATATCGCCTTTGAATCTTGATAGCTCGATTTCTTCGGCGCCTACGTAAAACAATAGCTAACAAAGTTACTTTTCTTCGATCCATCACTTCGAAGCTCACAGCAACAACTGACTAAAATCAATTTGGCAACATGCAGTATTTAATTCAAATGAGTTTCGTACGATATACCGTGTAGTGGGCGAGAACACATCATATGCGGCGCGATATATCGCGCGCGGCAAATCGTGCCGTTACCGTCGTGTGGGCCACCAGCCTTAGCCTTAAGGAATGAGAGTTCAGATATATTGAAATATATTGGGTGTTCCATTTGCAAAAATTTATGTTCTATTTTGTGAGCCTTTCTTGCGCCCCTCGTATAAAAAATGCGATATAATGTGAACTTATAATATTTTGAAAATTCCTATTGGTTCAAGAAATTTTCAACTGTCCCACTGGTCTAGGGACACACTGTATATTAGTTTTTGTATTTTTGTGATGGTCAAATTTACGTTATACAAGAAGTTGCCGACTAATAGATCGTGTTTCATTTAAAAGGAACCCTTTTAAATAACGCAGCAAATTTTTGGGCTACATCAGAAATCTACCCTTCTGAGATCCCATATTCATTCTCATATTTTTCAGATTGTTAATGACGCAAAATTTAATGATGAAAACATTTGTCCACCACAAAATAATGACTTTTGAACAGACAGTACTTATCCTTCGTTTATTTCATCACAATAAATACTTTATAAATAATGCGCACGATTTGTTCCTTTAGAAATTGTTGTACAAGATCCCAATAGTTTCTTAGTGAAAATACTATTGTATAAATTCACTTTCACCTTCCAAATCTACATGAATACTTTATAAGCATGAATTGAACTACATAATACCAACATGTCACATTATGTACATATCATATTTATTCACACGATCTCTCGATACATACACATATTCTAACTCCAAGCTCTTCAGTTATTACAATAACGAGTTGGAATAGGGATAATCCATCAAATGTGATAGATTATCTTTCATAATCACAAATCACAACTGCTGGCTCTCGATCACAAAATAATACTGTCACTCCAAAAACAGTAGATTTTTATGTACAACACCCTGTATAGCCGAAGCTTATTTTCAGAATGCAACTTTTGCTTCCTATCCTCCTCATACATAATATATAAACAGATCACTAGGGTTTGACTCTACAACACATTCAGATAAAAAATATATAAAAAAAATCAAAAGATAATTGAGTAGTTAAGAAACTTGTTTGCTGAAGATATCAAACAAAATCAACAAGATAATGCTGTATTTCACAATGTTGTTTGCCAGTTGTTGAGTACATAATTTTCTATGAAAACGGTTTTGAATTTTCCACATATAAAAAAATTCCAAGTAGCATTTTTTTCACTTCTAATGAACTGAAATCAATCGAAGATGGAACAAATGGAATGTTAGTCTTTTATGTAAATCCCATCTTTGAAACGAATGAAAAATTATTTTTACCTTTGCACCAAGATAAAGTTTCCATATACACAAGGTACGACCAAGTCAAGTAGGAATATAGGTTCAGATTATAACAATGTTTTAAATTTTTTTAATGTGATAAAGGATCCTCAAATGTATAACCATGATTGATATTATCGAATTGACATTGGCATGGTTGTATTTTGACATAGATGAATAAATGAGGATGCCAATGTCTATAGATGAAAACGGGAATTAGTCATTAATTTACTCAGGGCAGTTATAAACTTCAGGCAGAATTTTCACTAGCTTGTTGGTTTTGCTTTGCTTCAAAACATTCAACGATGTATAAGAATATTTTTAAATACACGTTCACTATCGGGAAAAGATTCTTTACACGTCAAAAAGAAAAAACTACCACTGATCTACAATCGAACGTTGTCTACAAAATTAATTGTAATAATTGCACTAAATCTTATGTGGGTCAAACAGGACGATATTTGAAAAAACGAATCTCTGAACACGATACAGACACACGAAAGCTGAATGTCAAAAATCCCACAGCCTTCGTTGAACACACTAGAGAAAATGGCCATACTTTTGATTTTACAAAACCTATCATTCTTGATCAGAAATCTTCTGTCAAAAAGGCTATTCAGTGATATGATACAAATTCTTCACCAAGACAGCGTTAATACAAGAAGAGATATAGAAGGATTGAATACGGCTTATTACAATCTGATAAGTCAGCTACCGAAATGATTCTTTATCATTATACGGTGTTTTCAACATTCACGTTTGTTTTTGTTTTCTTCCTATCAGCATTCATAAGAACTACAGCCATTCTATGAATTTTATTTCAGTATTCGTTTGTCCGGTGCTCAATGTGGATTTGTTTGTACCTAAAGTGTGTATCTAAAATGTCTGTTTTATACATAGTTTTAATATTTTTACTCGGAAAAACTGATTTTTGGTAAGTATTTAAAAAAAATAATTCTTTTGTCATTAATCAACATATTGAACCCCTGAAAATGTTCCAATGGTTTGTTGGCATTCTCTTATTTTATTTATATCCTACCACTTTAACACGAAACTCATTGTTATAGAGCCCTGATGATGAGTTTATTACAATTCGAAACGTTGGCAAAGAAACAATAGTTTTTCTTTAATCAAATTGATCCCAATCCCACCAATACCACCATTGAAGAATTTAACTCTGTATCACCAAAACTATAGAATATTTATGTTTACTCTTATTGATACTAAAAATGAAGTCATTTTACAACCTTTAGATATTTATGTTTCATGGTTTTATGAAGGATAACTTGCCAGAAGTATCGCCACAAAAATTTTTAATTTCAGATAATTTTTCAGAGCAATCACCATGTTGCCGAAAAAAAATTATGTAGTTTGTTAGAACAAAATGAGCATAATCATATGAAGAGTTTGAAATGTTCTGGTAAACCAATTCAAATATCTCCCACAATTGGCTCATCCCACTGTATATGTAAATATTTTGTCAAAGCAGTTGACCAATCAACTTACTGAATTCTTCGGAGGGGGAAAACAGAAAGAAATCTACTAAGTATTACTTGGAATGAAACTCTGAAGTACTACAACCTGTGCAAATGAGTGAGAATGTTCAATCTAACCTTGAAACGTTAAGCCCAAAATGAATTAATTCAGAATCGATATATTGCTGGATGAAGAGTGCTAGGAGATCATCGTGACAAATAAAACTTTCAATTATACCTCTAAGGACACTATCAGAGTATACGGATTCGTCCAAAGAAAAGTATGCACCCTGCTTTTCTCCTTTTTTTGTAACTTAACGCAAAAATGCTCGGACAGGTCAATTTTGCTTTTAAGGGGGACACATTTTAGATGTATCTTTCTACCTGTGCCTTCAACCCCCTAGCGAGGGTGGGTAACAACCCTAAAATTTTAAATGGAAAGTGGGGTCGAGTGATATATCATTTGAAAGGGCACAAAATTCTCTTTCCATTGGTACCTAATTTGTTGTATTTCACTCAAATATAAGTGGTATAAGAACATGGGAAGTTTTATTTCTCACTTATCATGAATTCAGAATCAATTTATATTAATGGAAATTACGAATAGACTTGAAAAAAATTAATTAAAGTGTTCATAACGTTTTGAAAATTGACACTGCGCTTTTATCAATTTTTACAAAATTATCAGAAAATCCTAAAAATAATTTCAAACAGTGAAAAAAAATTAACAAGACTTCAATTGAATAATCAAGCTTGAATGATAGAATCACTTGATAAGATTATTGGAATTATTACGCCTAACCAAGTAAAACAGCAATATAAATTATATTTGTAGCATAAGTAAGTAATTTGGACATCCTCAACCAATTTGACGTACCATTTGAATTCAATAATCTTACATGTAGTTGCTTTTTTATGATATCTACCCTCGGTATGATTATCGAGTTTTCATTCATTTCTGGGCGTTTGAAAGTATCTGAAACTCGATACATCAATAACCTTTACAAAAACGTCATCAGGGTAAAAATAATGTCAGTGCTAATACAAAAAAATATAGGACAAGCCGATCTTGACAACCATATCGTCGTTATAAAAAAGCTCTTGGTAATTCCATTAATTTTCATTTTTTTTTGTCGAAATCTGAAAAGGTTTCAAAACCTTGCTTTCGTTCGGTATACTCGACCGACCCCAACAAATTCCCCCACGCCTTATCACAAACAATACAAAAGACACGCTGGCCTCAACACAGGCCCGTTCGGACGAAATACTACCTATCGTGCCTGTTCAAAATATCGAACAAAATTTCAGTGTCGCTTTTCTCGCCGTCACTTTCACTTGACAGTTCGTACTGGGCGTTGTTGCCGCTCATCAAGTACTCTCCGATCTCGAGGCGTTCGTCCTCCGCTTCGTAGGAGCGTTTCGCCATCCTCGGAGGCTGAGTCTTGATCTTGTGGATCACGTGGAACGAGATGCCGCACAGGCAGACGGTCAGTCCGACGATGTTGAGGGGGGACAGTTCGTCGCCGTTCCATTCGACGGCTAGGACTAGCTGGAATACTTCCTGTGAAAGGCACCGTAGAAAAAAATTGAAAAAGTTGATCAAGAATCGAAATAAGAAATCGTTCAACAAATTGTACAATATTTTTAAACAATTTTTGAATAGTTCATAGTTTGGTACTCGGCTTTTTTCTATGATTGTTTCTTAGGCTAATAATTTTGTTTTTCACATTTTTCTGGAAGGTATATTCAGTTATATAAATATATTAATACATAAAAGTAGAAGATGATATACTTTTTGGGGATGCAGTAAGGATCAGGGTAGGTTTGAGCTTTCAGAATACTTTATTCCGTTATCAAAGACATCTGAACAGTTTCCATAGGGAAACATAAAAATATTTAGCAGAAAAATATTTCCATATTTTACTTACATCGTGAGATAGAAAAGTAAGACTTGCACCAACAAAAAAACTAACAAAATCTTGAGACGAATGAAAAAGAAACCCAAAAGGGGGTGATTACTTTCTTATTTTTTTAGTAGTATCATATGGGATTATAAGAAGCAGGAAATAAGTTAACATACTATCAATTTAATAAACGATGAAATCTTTGATATCTTTGGAGTAAAGTTGAAACTTCTTGCAGACACCAACCACCCTAACACCAAACCGAGTTTGATGCCAGGACAGCCGACATCTACAAAAAGTTTCAACTATCAATTCAGTCATGTGACTGTGAATTCTGTATTTTCAAAAGATATGTGTAAATTTTACCAAGACCTTCGATGTCAATTCTTTTATCCATTGTTAGATCTTTTTTACTAATTTCTACCATTCCTAAAAATATTCTCTTATGATAATTTTCCTCAATTGTCAAAACTTTTGGAATATTGAAGTCCATAACGTAATCTTTACTGATAACATGATCTGCTAGGGCACATGACTTTACACCTCTTCTACAGTCACTCTTATGGAAAATAATATGACTCATTAGGTTTCTTGATGTTTGTTTTTTCCCATTGGGTACATGGTATTTCATAAATTATATTTGATTTTTCTTTCATGTCAAAATATTTTTCTTGGCAAATTTGATATTTTCATTTATAATCAATTAACGAAAGATTCATTCAAACCCTATTTTGTAATTAAAATGGACCTTAAAAATCATAAATATTTGGAATCTCTATATATTGAACCAAAAATACGGTTTCTACTTCAAAATTGAATAATGGATTATTCACTAATTATTTTGTGGTGAACATCAGTGTACAAGATATTTTTGGATAATTTAAAAAAATATTGTCTTGGTTCCTTAGAATCGATTGCATATATTTAAATTTGTTTTTTTTGAATTCTGATTTGTCTGATTTCCGCTATCATTTCATCAATTTGTTAATAATACAGACACTAATACATCTATGATTTCTATTTCCGGCTTGAAATCATGTACTGTGCAATGCGAGAATGAGATTCACTCGTCTATAAAAAAATGAACAAAAATTTTTCACGCTAGTGTGACTATTTTTTTTTTCTTTAACGTCGGCCTATTTCCGCTACCAACGCCGGTGAGCACACTTCCCCCAACCGGAAATTTTGCCGAACCTCTGGTGTTCCATCCAGAGGTAGGGATCTTTAACGAGCCCAACATCCATGGACTCGGGACCGCCGGCTTTACGTCCCCTCCGAAGGACGGCATATCCTCAATATATCTTGTGCTCATTGATATATTGTCTGCGAGCTATGATATGCTACTACGCTGCAGCTGTACGGGCTTTCGACACGGTATTTCCCTGTATGGTCACCCATCCAAGTACTAACCGCGCTCGGCGTTGCTTGACTTCAGATATCGAATGACTGTCAGTCAACCTGAAGAGCTGGGCCATGCCCCCAGTGTGACTATCCATTGTTTAGAAAGGACGTCATCTGAGATTGCAGTTGTGATTTACAGTCTTCCTTGAATATAATAATTGCAACCTATTACTTTATTTTATTTAAATAAACAATTAGCATGTTGAATACACAAATTGAGTATAATTCACATAGCGACACGTTATGGAACTTGCATTTTGCTTAGTTACATTTTTCGACTAACGGGAACAATAGTTCACATTCTCCATCCATTATTCAACTGTTTTTATGTTCTTATATATATGTATATAATATATAAATATATATATATATATATATATATATATATATATATATATATATATATATACATATATTTGTTTCAAATTGTGACTGTATGCGTTATGTAGAGAAGAAGAACAGCCTAATTGTCATCCCAGACTGCAACCCAAATAAGTCTCTCTCTCTCTCTATAGACATATATATATATATATATATATATATATATATATATATATATATATATATATATATATATATATATATATATATATATATATATATATAAATATATACATACACAACTTTTGAGGGCGTTCATTAAAATATTGGGTTTCATTCCAGAATGAACAGTAATTGATATTTGATGTGAAGATTTTTCTCAATATCAGTGGTGGATAAATTTTATATGAACGCAGTAATATCTGTCACGCTGAAGCATTTCATACCTTGAATATTCCGGCAATGGCTAACGTCAAACTGGATGTGTACGTTACGACGGTAACTTCACTAAATTCCATAAAAAACGCAATAAATGCGCCAAGTAGTATTTTCATGAATAAACTTAAAAAGTCCAAAAAGTCGCTGTACCCGAACAACTGGCAGTTCCTTACTGCAGCTGGACCTGAAAGAGATTGCCGGATTAAAAAAAAACGAATTGTATTATTTGAAAGTGAAGTGTTCTTTGTCAATCAAAAAAACCTCAACGAGCAGTGCAATGCTATAATCATTGAGTCAAAGATGATTATTTAATTTTTTTTTTCATGTTTTATTAGAAATATAAAACGCAGTTTTATCGACGATGCCATCTAGAATCCTTAGAGATAGTTTTGTAACACTCTGTTCCAATAAAACAAGTCCTAGGCCTATGCCCTGTGTAATTATTGAAGGCAAGTTGTAGACCGTGGTCCATGTAAACCGAGATATGTTCTGAAGCAACAAACAATTTGATTGGCTGATGCTGAACAATTGAGCCGAGTTCACATGAACCACAGTTCACCGGAGTTCCTACAACTGGTATTTTGTCTTCATTACTCATTCTAACGTATCCCAACACCTAACACCAAACTTATATTACTTGTTCTTGCGTTTCGCTATATTAGCATCTTCAGAAGAAAATGGATACTAAAGACTTCGGTTACTTTTTTATATATCTCACAATCTAAGGTTATCGTTCATTTTCAATGATCAACGAGACACTGCGGATGACAGCAAGTAGGTAAAACAATTGCTTGCTTCATGGACATAACTAGATACAGTGCCAATTCACAAACTGTTGAACAATAAATATCTTGAAAATAACATTTTTAGTGAAATTTTAGAAGAATTTGCAACGAAAATTCGCTGAATCTGTTTTTTTGGGCCTTTGAATGTTGTCTTGAGATCAAATGTTAATATCCTCTAGTCTTCCAATTCAGTATTTAATTTTTCTCTCCCCAAAGAGTTATTCTTCTTGGTGAAACGAGAGTCCAATCTAATTGTTTCTACCCAAGATATATAGAAATCCCTCTTATTTGATCTGATGTTAGACAGATTAGCCAAAATTACTCGACACTTATTCCAGGTGGTCCAATGTTTTTATTAGCCAATAATGATCGGCTTCATTTCTCACATAAAGTTTACACTTTCATACATCTACAAGAAAATACATGTGGGAGAAAAGAGCGAAGTTGAACACTTTTGAAAACAAAATTTTCACTGAATTGTTCTTACTCTCAACTCCCTCAACAGATGTATCACAAGTTAGAATAAGAGGTGTATCCAACTAATGACATCCAAGAAAAAGAAAAGATCTTTTTCGCTTGTTGTTCGAAAATATTGACATTTCTGACAATATAAATAAATAAAATTTTCATCAATACAGTGTGTCAAACAACGAGGAATGAATTTGAAAACGTTCATCGCTGTAAAAAATATTATTTACGTAGTTCAGAACTAAACGCAAGGTAAGATAATGCAAGGAGGTAATGTGGACGATTTAGGAGTAAAGCCATATTCTCGTCACGGGGGATAGTAAGGTTATTTCTACTATAGTGAATACAACTCAAAAACTGTTGCACGTTATCGATGACATGAAATCAACGCACTAGTACCAATCCATTGATGGAAATGCATTCCAACTTTCATATTGAATTTCAAATTTGGCGCCTGTTATTCTTTGGCATTCGGTTGGCAGTACTCTCGTTGTTGCCGTAATTTGTTTGAAGTCTGTTATTTACTGATTGATAATTGTCAATCCAAAGTGACAGCTCTGTGGTCTTTCTGGTACTTCCAATGAATAATTGTGATAAAAAACAGTGTACTTCGATGCTTCTATAGAAAGTCTCAGTCACTTCGTAAAACGCCAAAAGAGTTATAAACTATCGCTGCCAAGAGTTGATGACATCATCGATTAGAGCGGGCGCTGCGAAACATTCCGTTTGAAAAAACCGATGACCTCATTCTGATTGATGATTTGAGTTAAGGAAGACTTAATTAATGATATTGTGGAGGTTGCCAGACGGAATTATGGTCCAGTTTTTTTTTTTCGGCCCTATAATAGGAGTTTTCGATTCCATCGCTGTAGTTGTTGAAAAAAAATGTTGTATAGAATGCAAAAACCATTGGCCGCTATTTCTCGACTGGAATGTTTTTGCAAGATCCTTCCAAACCTGGAACTGAAAGTTGCCAGAAAAGCCCGTTGTCAGTTTTATTATAAATCTCCTTCCCAGCGTCACATACCTTCTCTCGAGTTTTGGAGCGGGCCGCGCTTTTCTCAACAGTTTTTGTGACTTCAGTTATAGCTGAATTATTATAACAGATACATTTTCCAATATTTGAAATAGCAGTGCTTCGAATTTTGGGATAACTTTCTTTAAAGTGAATAAATATCGCTACAATTATTAGATTAAAAAAAAGGCGAACGAAAAATCATGCTGAACTGGTGAATGAACCGAAAAAAACTATTCAAATGCAGCAAGACGACGCAAAGACGAAATTTCAGACAAATTTGAGAAGTTGTTTGATCCGATTGCTGATGAAGAACACTTCTCGTCGTACAAAAGTTGCATGGCCAGTATATCAGCGAAAAAAAAATTCGTCGTCGTCACTACATAGGAAGCTGGAAGACAGAGCTTCATCTACAACACAGGGCGTAGCTGGATCATCAACTGACCTGCAATTCAAAAAGAAGCAACAGCGATTCGTCGAGTGACTCATGATGTTCCATTTGTGGTATACAACGAAAACCAAAATAAAAAAAAAGTCATCTTTTGTTGACTGTCGTGGATCAAGCAGATTATACGAAAGTACACCTCAGACTGTTGGACTTTGTTTTTGAATATGAACTTTATTCAATATATAAAACAGGAAACATAATTGAGAAAATCTTCAATTGACATATCAAATTTATCAACAACTTCAACTATTTTATTTTATTGACAAGAACAAACTGTTCTCTTATCAAATGATATATGGTGTGTTACAAATGTAGAATTCATAACTGAACACTCCCACTAATTCAACATTTGAGAAACACACGAGATAAAACAATGTTTTGACTTCAAACTTCAGAAACATTCTTCATTCCCATCATCTGACGAAACTTTTCAAACTTCTCCCTTGCTAACGCCTTTGTAAATAAATCGGCTACTTGCTCTTGTGTAGATATGTTTACTGGATCAATATCATCATTTTCATATTTTTCACGTACAAAATGATACCGAATATCAATATGCTTTGTACGCCTGTGAAACTCTGGATTTCGTATTAGTCGGATATAGCACTTTGGTTGTCAATGTGTATCGGAATAGGACGGCATATTTCTTCTCCTATATCTTGAAGTAACTGCTGTATCCAAATAGCTTCTTTCGTGGCCTCTGAGGCAGCGACATATTCTGCTTCAGTTGTGGACAAACTCACACTGTGTTGTCTTCTGCTTGCCCAACTCACAGCTCCGTTACATATTTTAAAAATATATCCAGTAGTGGATTTTCTAGTATTCAAGTCGCTGGCAAAATCTGAATCTGAGAATCCGATCATTTGATTGTCACCAGAACTGTCATATTTGATTCCATAATTTTCAGTTCCTTTTAAATACTTGAATATGCGTTTTACTGCATTCCAATGGGCTTGTGTATGCTGTGATAAAAATCTGCTCACTACTCCCACTGCATAAATGATATCAGGACGAGTAGCTATGGCGGCAAACATTAAAGAACCAACAGCCTCTCGATATGGTACATCACCATCACGTAAAATCGATTCTTCACAGGAGAAAAGATTGGTATTTGGATCCGCTGGAGTTCTTGATGAATGCGCACTTTCAAATCCAAACTTTTCTATTATTCTCCTAATGTAAGCAGATTGATGTATGAAGATGCTTCCATCTGTGTGATGAACAACTTCCAATCCAACGAAGGTATCAACTTTACTTATGGTTATTTCGAAAGTTGACTCCATTTCTCTCAAAATTCTTTCAATGGCGATTTTGCTCTTGGAGATAATCAATCCATCGTCCACAAAAATAACCAGTAGGACTCTTGTACCTTCTAAATTTGTTTGATACACACATTTATCTGCATCACTTGGGCAAAAACCAAAATTTCGAAGAAAAGTGTCAAATTTTTGATTCCAACACCGAGGTGCCTGCTTCAACCCATAAAGCGACTTCTTCAGAGAACATACTAGGTTTGTTGATTCGTTGATTCCACTTGGTATTTGCATATAAATTTCATCTTTCAGATCACCATTTAGGAAAGCTGTCTTGACGTCAAATTGCATCATGTCACATTTATGTTTGACAGCAATGGCTAACAAGATACGGACTGAATCATACCTTGTAGTGGGTGAGAAAATTTCATTGTAGTCGATTCCATGCTTTTGGGCAAAACCTTTCGCACATAATCTTGCCTTGTAACGTGATATGGTTCCATCAGGATGCCTTTTTACTTTGAAGACCCATTTTGAACCTATTGCTTTTTTATTAGGTGGTAGTTGAGTTAACTCCCAGGTCCCATTCTTTTCTAGAGCATTAAGTTCTTCTTTGATGGCATTTTTCCATAAATGTGATTCGTTACTTTGCATGGCTTCTTCATATGTACTCGGTACATCTATTTCAACATAATTCAGCTCAAAATCTTCAAGACTTTGGGGAAGTCTTTTATTTCTCACTGGACGTTGAGCTGAGGATTCTTGTTCAATTACTTCAGAACCTTGATTTTCATTTTCACGAACCTCTGGCCAATGTGTAACATCGTCATCGTTTTCCATGGAAATTGGAACAATATTTTCTTGGTGTAAAAAACCTTTGACATTTTCATTGAAAATAACATTCCGAGACACCGTTATTTTCTTGGATACAGGGTCAAAAAGCCTGTAGTTTGTAGAATTCCCTTCATATCCAACAAATATTAGTTTTCTACTTTTGGGATCCAATTTCGAACGTTTTACATCAGGAACATGCACAAGTGCTTCACTTTCAAATATTTTTGCATGGGATAAGCTCGGTTTCTTTCCTGTCCACAGTTCGTAAGGAGTGGAATTGATGGCTTGAGTAGTTGGAGTTCGATTTAGAATATAAACAGCCGTATTTATTGCTTCAGCCCAAAGATATTTCGGAACTCCGGCCCCGTGCAACATTGATCGAGCACTTTCCACAATTGTTCTGTTGTCACGTTCTGCTCTTCCATTTTGCTGTGGCGTGTATGGAGCCGTTTTCTCAATTTGAATCCCTTGATGACTAACATAACTTTGAAAGTCTTTGTTACAGTATTCAGTTCCGTTGTCAACTCGAAGTATTTTTACAGAATGCCCAAATTTATTCTTCGATAGATTGTAGAATGTTTTGAAGCATTCAAGTACATCAGCTTTATGTTTGATGAAATACACCACTCTATAACCGGAAAAATCGTCTTTGAAGGATACAAAATATTTTGATCCCTGTACAGAGGGTGTGTCCATTGGCCCACATAAATCACTATGGATGAGTTCACCTGGTTTCATTCAGTCAGACCACTTTTTGAAAGGATATTTTTGGTGCTTTCCATATGCACAACCTTCACAGATGAATTCTTCGATGGCACCAAATTTAACGCCTTCAACCAGTCCTTTTGAAACTAATTCTTTCAAGGATGCTATATTTATGTGTGCCAATCGCTCGTGCCATGTCCTAAGACTTTCTTCTTCGGTATGATTGACCTGAGCAACGACAGTACGGAACAGCATCCGATATAAGTTGTTGGACTCTCGAATTGCACATGCAACTAATTCATTTTCGAGATATACTTCAGCTTCATTTTTCTGCTTTATTATCCTCATTCCTTTAGCTGCTATAACTCCTTCAGAAAACAAACTTTTTCTTAGGTCTGGTATGAATAATACATCATTAATGGTGGATTCGTGCCATTTTCCGCTTATCAGCTTCTGGATCTTAACTGTGCCTTTTCCTTTTACAATCAGTCTTTGATTGTTACCGAGTACAACTGGGTTAGCGTTGTCTATGCTCTCGAAGCTATGAAAATACTCTCGGCGATAGGTAATATGTGAGGAAGCACCACTATCCATGATCCAAACATCTTCCAATGAATTACTGAAGTTTTCATCGACAATAAATGCTGTAGATGAATTTGCTTCGGTGGTTTCTTGGCGATTTACCTCGGAACTTCTATTGTCTTCTTTTCTGACCTTCTTCTTTCTACAATCACGTGCAAAATGACCCTTTTTTCGACAGAAATAACAGAAGAGTTTACTTTTTGAATGTTTGCTTCTGTCTGGAATATTTCTTTTGTTGACTGTTAATGTAGAAAGAGCAGTTTCAACTTCCTCGTATGATGTTAGGTTTGCCTCTTCATCAAGAAGTCGGGAAGTTAAATTAGCTATGGTTTGTTTCTTTTCATCAAGGGATAACCATGCTTGCCGGACATTTCGAAACTTTTGAGGTAAAGTACTCAAAATTTTCGTCATTACTGCTGCATTACTGATTGTGTCACCAGAGTCTCTCACTTCTCTTGCGAGATTTTCGACGTTCGCAATATGCTGAGCCATTGAATCATTTGTATTGAACTTATATTGGTGGAATCTTTCATGAACTAGCATTTTGTTCGTTTCACTCTTCTGTTGATAAATGGAATCAAGTTTATTTAAAATTTCGTTGGATGTTGAGCAATTTTCGATGAGAGTTATTTGCGATAGTTCCATAGTACTAGTGATGGTGAACATAGCTAAAGCATCTTTCTTGTTCCACTGTTCCAGCTTGTCGACGTCTTCTGTACCTGGTTTTGCAGTTGATCCATCTGCTATGTTGAATATACCTTTGGCTTTGAGAGCGCATTTCATTTGAAATTTCCATTGGCGGTAATTCTTTCCATCAAACTTATTGATGTTTCCCACTTCAATCCTGTCTCCCATTTTTTTTCTTCTAGTTGTTAATAACTTTCTCTTTGAGGTTCGAAGAAACTTATTCTTGCGTTCTGAAGTTGATGCAATGAAACTAATTCGTTTTCAACTCAGAAGACTCTCGTAGTACAGATCACTGATCTGGGCCCATAACCTGTTGACTGTCGTGGATCAAGCAGATTATACGAAAGTACACCTCAGACTGTTGGACTTTGTTTTTGAATATGAACTTTATTCAATATATAAAACAGGAAACATAATTGAGAAAATCTTCAATTGACATATCAAATTTATCAACAACTTCAACTATTTTATTTTATTGACAAGAACAAACTGTTCTCTTATCAAATGATATATGGTGTGTTACAAATGTAGAATTCATAACTGAACATCTTTTAACTGAAATTTCAGCAGTTTTGCTGTTTTTCAATGCGTTGATAATAATATGAAATTTTCACAAAAATTTGTTATACGAAACACCGGAAGATTTGTTTGCAGAAACTTCCAATATCATACGTCGTGTTAAAGAAATTACGTTTCATTACCAATATCTTCTAGTAACGAAAGAGGTCGACCAACAACAAATATCACAAATACAGTTACTGGCTGCTTTTGACAAAATAATGGCGGATATAAAAGACGGTGTTTCGACGACCGCTTTTGAATTGACATACTTGGCTCAACGCATGACTGTACTCGCTGAAGTAGAGGATGTAGTTCTAATCGTGATCTCGAAGTGATGCTGATCGATAAATTTGGTGACAAGGATTCATTCTCATATCTTACTGAGAGGAAGCAATCTTCTTTGGTTTTCATGGCAGGAAGTTCATTAAGGAAATAGCTGAACGTGTACGTTGGCTAGACTGTTGCAAAATCGTCATGTGTGCTAAGGAATTACGGAAGGAACTATCCACTACTGAACTTATACCAGAGGAAAAGTTGTGTGATGAAATTCTTATAGAAGATGCCGCGAAGAAATGCACATTCACGCCGAAATGGAAGACTTTCATACAAGCCTCATTAAGCAGTCAAAATCTAAAATTGTCAGGCAATACACTCCATGATTCCATGAAGCATTAGCGGTGTTCAGTGATATATATCAGTGTAACGAACAGAAAGACACCGCAACATACAGCTCTAGCCGAATTCATTCACCACCTACCTAACTAAATGGAAGCATATGTTTGTTGAAAAATCTTAGACACTGTGACAATGACTTTCAAGGGGACATTAAGTGGCGGAGATTCTATGACCGTTACAATCATGATAGTTAATCAACAAAAGAATGATGAAAAGAATACCTCACGGGCATGGCCTAGCTCTTCAGGTTGACTAGTCATTCCGATATCTGAAGCTAAGCAGCAGGAAAAGACCGCGTCGAAAGCTCATAAAACTGCAGCAAAGTATTATATCATAGCCCGCAGGCAATATAACAATGAACACAAGATATATTGGGGAATTGCTGTCCTTCGGAGGAGACGTGAGGCCGGCGGTCCTGAGTCCATGGTTTTTGGACTCGTAAAGGATCCCTACCTCTGGTTGGAATACCAGAGTGTTCGGCAAAATTTCCGGTTGGAGGAAAAGTCACCGGAGTCGATGATTGGCCATGGTAGGGAAAACAGGCCGACGTTGAATAAATCATTTGAAAAAAAGAACACCTCAGACAATGCCAAACTGAAACTAACTGAAACTGACTACAAATATTTATATCAAGTCCTTCAACCAAAATCCCAGCTGGCCATTACAGGTGGATATGAAGACTCCAAAAAATCTTCAAGCTCCAAGGTAATAGGTCTTCTGAATTGTTAGATTCATATTATTCTGCGTTTACGAGCGACAAGGCCGGCGCTAGAGAATTTCGTAACATTATTAATGAACTATTACATTAATAATTAAAAGGAAAATGAAACCTTTTTCCGTCGAAATATGTTCATTCATCTCTCCAGAAGCAGATTGAAGGATTTTCAGCCATATTTTTGTTGCTGTTCGTGAAGGAATTGAACAAGTTTTTATGAATTGTGCAGATTCCGATGTTTTCGTACTCAACTTCCACTTTTAGCATGAGCTATCGAATAGTAGTTTTTGAGGGATTTGGTTTGAAGGATCAGCCAAAAAATATCTTTTAAGCTGGGATTCAATTCAAATGTATCTGAAATTATTAGAATTTTTGATGTTTTGTATTTACATTGCTTGAGGGCTGCAATACATGGGCCTCCGAACTTACTCCAATTCGGTTATGAAAGACGAGATGGAAAGTTGTACCCGGTGCAAATGGCAAAACCACCTATGACAAATTCTTTGATCAGGCTTTGCAAATATAATGCTGACTGCCTGACAATGTTTTGCACTTGTAGAAAAAGCGAAATCAATGGTATTTTCCTTTGCAAATGCATCGGTAATAATTGTCAAAACTTACCTGAATGAATTTTTCACTACTTATTAATAGGTAAACCACTTTTTTTATTAAATTTGTATTGAATTAGATCATGCCGTTTTTCTCCATACCTTACCTAAACCAGGTGTTAATAGTCAATAACAATTTTTTTTCGCAGCTACAGCGATGGAAGCGAAAACTATTATAGGACCGAAAAAAAAAACTGGACCATAATTCCGTCCGGCAACCTCCACAATATCATTAATTAAGTCTTTCTTAACTCAAATCATCAATCAGAATGAGGTCATCGGTTTTTTCAAACGGAATGTTTCGCAGCGCTTGCACTAGATTAGTTATTTCGAAGGAGAGTGGAATATATGTCCCTTAACGGCTGTTAGAGGGCTAAAGTGAATACAATGTAGTAAATTATATTCATAATCCACAGTCAGTGCAATTTCTCAAAAGATAAAAGATAACAAAGCTCAAAAACCACCAACAAGCTTACAAATACTGCAGTATTGGATATAGGTGTTATGCGTAACAAAATGTTTCGCATTCAAAATGATCACGGACCGTCCTGAACTATCACGACTTGTTTTTGCTCTTCAGCGAGAACTGATGAAAACTGTAGGTGTTTGTTTATAGTTTATTAAGCTGTAAGCTCCTTTACCTACTTTTGGTTTGTATGATTTATACAAATCCAAAAGTATTAGGATTCTCTCCCTGCTAAAAAAGTTATCTCCATCCCTATCGTCATTTTTTTCATTTTGTATTAGAAACTCTGACAACTGATATTCTTCTGAAAAATATTTATTTTTTAGTTATATCGGGACCATGCACTTTTTCACTCAATGTTTACCTGACATGGTACCAAAAATGTTAAAGAAAAATAATGAAAATATACTAAAGAACGTTTCAAACTGCGATTACGAATGACGAACAAACAGTGAACTGAGTGAACTCCCAAATATATATGCCCAAAATCCCAAAATACTATTTAATGGCAGCGAACTCAAAACTCAAACCTACTGTGTTGAAACCATTGATTTCCAAGCTGCCCACTTGTCAAATAAAAGCTCCCTGCATACGAAAGATGGCGCAGTGGTCACTCAAAAAGAGCGTTCTGGTTCAACCAAGTGTTCGAGACTGTCCTGGACTGTCTAGGATTTTTTGCTTCTACGCATCATGTCCTGCGCAGGTTTGAAACAGTTCTGGATCTTCGAACCAGAACAAACCTTATGTAGGAACGCAGTATTTGCAATTTACAAATATGGGAAAATCTCGATTTTTCAAAATATATGATTCGAACCTTCGGAAAGACATATAACTCTTAAGATCCTCATTGGAAAACTAGGAGAGGACTTTTTCATGGATGAGCTTCCCTATTTCAATGAATGACATACATGTACCTATTAACAAAAGTTTGCGAAAATTTTCGATTATCCTTCCTTCCTATTCAACACGTCCCTTCAATTTATATAAAAAATTCCATAATTCTATGACAATTTGGCTACAGTGTACTTCAAAATGTAACCACGCCCATGATGACGTGCAACAGTTTCTGAAATCTACAGGCTTTATAAATTTGCCTTGAATGCCAAAATTGGCAGCCTCGTCCTTACTACAATTCGAATCCTGACTATGTTAGTTGAAAATACTGTAGAAATCAAGTAGTTAAATAAATGAGATAAATTATACAGATATAGGGTTCGAGCAGTACGCTATATACAGGGTGTAACTGAATAAGTGTAAAACATTCAAGGAGGTGATTCCTCATCGAAAAAAGGATCGGATCTTTCATATAAAAAAACTTCATTGGAGCATCCCTTGTTGAGATACAGTCCCTGAAAGGGGGTACATGAAATTTGTATGACAATTTTTTTTCACAAGGACTGAAAAAGTTGAAATATTGAAATTAACCTGACGTTTTGTACTACCAAAAAAACACTTAGCCAGTAAATCATTTGGTTCACCCCATGGTTGTAAGGGGTGGAAAACGCAACGTATAAAATTCATGTCCAATGTAACTTTTTTCTTATTATTTGTTTACCATTTGAAAATTCATTTCCGATAGCCTGTTTCATTCTAAACAAAAAATGTTTACGAACAACTACCGAGGTACATCACCATAAATGCGAAAATACAAAACTAATCTATCTAGTAGGTCGCTATTAGCGATAGTGACAATTAAATTGGTATGACGCTCTCAGTTGGTTGATTTCAGTCTTGTAACTTTTTCAGTGCTTGTGAAAAAAATTGTTATACAAATTTTATGTACTCCCTTTAAGGGGCTGTATCTTAACAAGGGATGCTCCAATGAAGTTTTTTATATGAAAGATCCGATCTTTTTATTTCGATGAGGAATCACCTCAAATGTTTTACACTCATTCAGTTACACCCTGTATATAGCGTACTGCTCGAACTCTATATCTGTATCATAGATTAAAGAAAACAGGAGATAGAACATGGTCAACTGCGCACTCTGCCAATTTCCCCTGATATTCCCACTCCTAAGGTCCGCCAATCAAATCGTATATCCCCACCAACGTACCGATTTGAAGGATGTGCACCCTTGTCAAAGTTTGTTATTAAGTGTCAATGTCATGTGTTTCGTGAACTTTTTCGGCAAAATATGTCACGGTGTGTTGTGGAGCGATGTAGATACTACTTCAGTTCAAATCATAAGAAGGATATGAAATCTGTTCATCTATTCCGGTAAGTCTGTTATGAGTGCGGTATGGTTTCGATGGGAGTGGCCAGGACACCAGGGCCGTAGTTGTTTCACAGTCGAAGTTGACAATAATTTGTTTTCCATACCCCGATGAATGAGACCAACGGGATAAATCGCGATGGTAATTCCATATCGTTCGAATATTGCGTTTTGATTTCCACAAGCCATCTCAAATATTGCGAACAAATAAAATAAATAACGAGGAGGTCCATTAGTTTGCAAATCTGCATTGATTCAAAAGTGAACAAAGTAATCGATAACTTCATATTACATTCAGATAAAACGTAATGAGGTTTCTCCTCTGCAAGTTTGCTCTTGGTTTTCACTCCCTGTGATAATATAAAAAAACGATGAAAGTGGTTATGTCAAAATTTCTCAAAATGGAGTTGGAAGTCATCCGAAAAAGAATGAACACGAAATCCCACACAAATTTTAATACTTAAGGCAATTTTGTGTTTGTTCTTTTTTGCATCTATAGATATAACTGTTCTGCTACAAGAAATCATATCATAACATGACCTATTTCAGTTTTCCTAGCAATGTTGAAAGAAGAGAATTATGGAGGCGGGCTTTGACAATCGAGGCAAAAGATCTGCAATATTCTCGTGTATGTCAATTACACTTCAGCATGAATTATGAAATAAAGTATATAATCCAATTTTGTGTATATTCTTTACTTTCATTCGTAATATTTTTGAATTTGCTGGCAGTAGCATACTACAGGATTATAACATATAATTATACAATGCTTAGAAAAATCGTAATGTACCAATGAATCTTCAGTAGATTCGAAAATGAATTTGCAACCTGAGGTGAGTTTTATTTGACTTATATTAAATCCTATTCATTATGAAATTGCACGCCCCTGGTCGTGGGTATATGAACTGTTCATTGTGAAAGTGTATGTTCCTGGTTATGGTTATATGAACTATTCAAAGTACTTATATGAAATTTGGGACAACCATTTTCATTTCAATGCAATCACTACTTTGGGCGAAATAACTGATATTTTTCCTGAATACTACTCTGTACCGCTCCCCACTCCTAGGCTTCAACTCTGAATATTTGGCAGGCTCAGCGCACATTGATTTGTATATTCATGTTCCATCTCCTGTTTTCTTTAATCTATGATCTGTATAATTTATCTCGGCGTACAAACTACTTGACTTCTACAGTATTTTCAACTTACATAGTCAGGATTCGAATTATAGTAAGAATGAGGCTGCCAATTTTGGCATTCAAGGCAAATTGATTAAGCCTGTAGATTTCAGAAACTGTTGCTCGTCATCATGGGCGTGGTTACATTTTGAAGTACACTGTAGCCAGATTGTCATAGAATTATGGAATTTTTTTTTTATTTCGATGAGGAATCACCTCCTCAAATGTTTTACACTTATTCAGTTACACCCTTTATACATCTTGAACCTACCCACCTTCCATGCATATCGCAAACGGCAACACCGAAGCTATCATCCACGGTTGCATGTGGTAAATCATGTCGACGGGGTTCGTCATTCCCATTTTGGACTTTTGCAGCAGCAGCTGCACGCAAGTCCAACGGATGCCGCTCGATATGGAGGCCAACAACAGCAGCACGAAACCCAGGAAGTTGAACTGCGTCGATTTGTACGTGAACAAAATGAGTCCGAGAGTTATCATCAACACGATTCCGCTGAGGCTCCAGGACTGAGGAAATGTTTCGATTGAATATCGTTCACTTTCTCGTAACTTTTTTTGGTCAGAATCGGATTATCCTTTATTGTCATGAGGAAAACTCACTCACAAAGTCCAAGTACATAAAAGTAATTTGAAAGATGTAGGACAAATATTATAATGGAACAATGATACAATAAAATAATAGTATATTATGCAACGATCATGTAATAACCATTACATGAGAGTTGCATACACTATTTTATCTACACCCGATATATAGTGAAGAACTACAAATATTATATTTATATTTGTATTGCACACGATAATACGAATTTAACGAATTTCTTCGAAAAATTCTACTAAATTATAATTTATGTTATTGAAATAAAACAATGAAAAATGAAAAGATCAAAAACTTTGAAAAAAAAAAAGATTACTCGAGGCCGGAATCGACCCAACGTCTCTTCCAACTGGTGTAACTAGCAAATTTAGTCTCAGCGCCTTAGACCGCTCGGCTACGGAGAGCTCAGAAAAATAGATTGAACAAATAAAGAAATAAATCAATGCATTTGTCAAATGAAAAATTTAATCATTCTAACTGTATATCTGCCGGTGAAGGTGTCGAAAGTAATTCTTCCATATCGCTGGTATCAGACATTTTGTTATGATTATCGAAATTTGGCTATATTCTTCAAAAATTCAATACCCATAGCGATTTTGACTTGACAAACGTCAAATGCAGAGCATGCACATCATGCTTGATTGAAAAATAATGGGTTTCTATTGGTTGAAAATCTGTATCGTAATGGATTTCATTGTAAAACGGGTTGTGGGCATATAAGTGTATTATTAGAGTACGGGTGTAGATAATAGTATATGATGCAACGATCATGTGATGACCATTGCATGAGAGTTGCATACGCTAGTTTTTCAACACCCGATAAATGATGAAAAACTATAAATATCAAAATTATATTTGTATTGTGGATCCCACTGATCTGGAAGTGGAAGGAATATTTACATTTATTTAATTATTACGAGTCTCAATAGTGTCCAATATAGTATTTGAAATGCTGATTTTATTCCGAATCGAATTTTCGAAGCAGCCTTCCGCCACTGAATTGAATTTCCAATTCTTCAAAAATCTGTATCATAATAGTCCGGTCAATTCAGACATTCAAAGGTACATTAATCAACATCCAGCAAAAGGCGAGTAGAATTGTTCAAAACGTAATAAAAAACAACATTTGAAAATTCCCAAACATTCCAGTACTTGCAAAAAAAATACTCAAGGTCAAAAATATGGGGTTTTGGCGATTTTCACGTAAACGATAAGTTTTATCAAAAAATTTCCTCAGACCAAAATTGTAGATCTCGAAATTTTCTACAAAAATGGTATTTTTTTTGTCAAGGGCTACCGTTTTCGAGATATAACGATTCAAAAAGTTGCAATTGTCATAATATTCACACGTTTCCACGCCACCTCTGAGGTAGCGCGTTTTTTTTAACGTGGTTTCCCCACACTGGCGTATACTTTGAGGGACTGAGTTTTATTTCACCTGCTTTTCTCATAATTATACCTATGTATATTTTATATTTTAATTGTATGTTACAATCATCGATAGAAAAATACTTTTAGGGGCCGTTCATAAAATACGTCACACTAAAATCAGCTTTTTTTTGCCCCCCCCCCCCCCATTGTCACGCTGTGTCACACTTTTTGTGACCCTCCCTAGAAATATTTCGTCACAAAAACTAAGACCCCCCCCCCCCCTGCTGAGTATGATGAATTCTAAATGATAGTACACAAATTCTGAAAATTAAAAATATTTATTTATGGATGGCCACAAATAATATACATATTTTACATAATCAGAAGATTCAATGCTCAATAACACAATGAAACAGTAAAAAATCGCTTTATTCTGTTTCATTTGTATAGTGAAATACAGTGTACTGTAACAAGATTAATTCGCATTCTCAATTGAAAATTCATTCGCAAAGATGGTCACTATAGATTTGATTAAAAAATCTGACGAGTTTAGGAATTCGTTAGAAGATGTCGCACATGTAGATTTCTACCAAAATCTACTGAAGATTTCTTTCATACCAAAATTTTTCAATTTTCTTCAGAAATCTACTAAAAAAGTAGATTTCTACCAGAAGTGGTCACGCGGGCTTCTAGCGCTCATGTCAAAAAATAATAAACGGCGAACGTCACGTTGCCGTATACCCCCCGTCCCCCCTTGTCACACTCAGCCAGACCCCTCCCCCCCTTGTATGCGAACGTATTTTATGAACGGCCCCTTACTTATATTACAGCCTTAGAGATGTATATATGTGGCCTATATACGCATATTATGACGATTGCAACTTTTTGAATAGTTATATTCCAAAAACGATAGCTCTTAGGAAAAAAGTATATTCTTAGGAAATTTTTCGATGAAACTCACCGTCAACGTGAAAATCGCGAAAAACCCATATACTTGACCTTTGACCTCGAGTGACTTTTTTTGCAAGTGATTGGGAATTTTCGAATGTTGTTTTTTACCGTTTTGAACAATTTTACTCACTTTCAGGTGAGTGTTAATTAATGTACCTTTATTCTTATTTTTTGGCATAATTTGACCGGACTATAATGAGCTGCCTAATGTGACTGGACTATAATGAGCTAGCTCATTATGATACAGATTTTCCATTACAATACGATTGTAATGAAAAACGATTGTAATGTATTTTATCTACACCCGTACTCTAATGATACATTTATATGCCCACAACCCGTTTTATAATGAAATCCATTACGATACAGATTTTCAACCAATAGAAACCCATTATTTTCCAATCAAGCATGATGTGCAAGCTTTGCATTTTGACGTTTGTCAAGTCAAAATCAGTAGGTATTGAATTTTTGAAGAATTTAGTCAATTTTCGATAATCGTATGAAGATGTCTTATAGCAGTGATATAGAAGAATTACCAGCGACTTCTCCAGTCAAGAAAAAATTCAATCAAAAGGATTATTTATATTTTTCATTTGACAAACGCAACATATATGTTTTTATTTTCGACTAAACCAAAAGAGCTCTGATGGCCGAGTGGTCACTGGCGCCGGCAGTGGTCAGTTACGTCCGGGTTCAATTCCTGACCTCGGCAGAGAATTTTTTCCATTCTTTTTTCTTCTCTTCATTTCTCTTTGTTGTATTCTCCGTGGTTATGCCATTAATTATAATTTGGTAGAATTTTTCAAAGAAATACGATTGATTACCTACTATAATTGTGTTCAATATAAATACCTAATAATTAATATAATATATAAATCTTCATTATTTATTGGGTGTAGATAAAATAGCGTATGCAACTGTCATGTAATGGTTATTAATACACTCGCATAAACCATAAACCTTCGGCTCGTTTCGTATCCCGGTTTATGCTCATATATTAATAACCATCATTACACGATCGTTGCATAATATACTATTTAGTCCATTTCATGATGGATCCCATTATGAAACGGATTATGGGCATATAAGTGTATTATTATAGTACGGGTGTAGAAAAATACTATTATGCTGCAAGTGGATATAAGAACGACTGTAGAGAGACATTTTAAATGAAGGTAGCTATGCTCAATTTGCAAAAAGTATCTGTGAGGTGACAATTTGAGAACATACTCAATATTTGAAACTTTCTGGCAAAATAAATACAAGTAGCTTTTAAGTACATGTTAAGCTTTTTTCATTACTTTTCGAAACTTTTTGTTAAAAGAAATACCTATGAAACTGAGTGTATATTTTATTATTCGACAATAATTTCAGCCCCATTTAAACTGGGCGGCAGTGACATGCAGATTTTCTGGTCCGATTTTTATAGTCTGCCTTTGGAATAGGAAGTAAATGAAGGTAAAAACAAATTGTGATCTACAAAAAATGCAAGGCGCAGCATGTACCCAGAACTTAGTTCAGTAGAACAAAAATTAATATTCATCCAGCCTTACATTGTTTACGAATAAAAACATCGCTCAAAGTACACAAATCTTGACAGGTTACTATTTCAAATGATATAGGGTGCCAAAATGAATTGCGAAAAATGAAATGAAAACCAACTTTTCACAATATTGCACATTACAACTTGGAGTAGTTTCATCATGAGATTGACAAAAATTTATGGAACATAATCTTTGGAAGTATACCGTGTGTTCCTACGAAAGAAAATATTGGGTTTGAGATGGTGTATGCAGCGCATTTATTTTTTGCAGATTGTAATTTGTTTCATCTCCAATATTTTCTATTTCACAGATAGACTAAAAAATTGGACCCAAAAATCTGCCACGGCCATCTAATGAAAAAGTACCAAATTTCAATATTAATGCAGTTCCAAACATGAAAATTATGACAACTGGCAGTGTAACATAATTGAATTATATTTCAGCTACATGAAGAAATCAGTACCTATATTGAACATAATTTATTTTGTTCCAAAATCCAAAACCTATCCAGCCTTGTATAATCTTTGAAATTCAGGACGAGTTCATTTTTGGATCATACTGAATAAATGGAATTGTATGGTTGTTATTTCAGGATTCCACTAGATATTTCAAAAGTAACATTTAAGACCGTCATACATTATGCAATTTGCGTGCAATGCAGGTCCATAATGTATAATGCGTTTACGCGTGGGCAATTTCTATAAATAGCATTGGCTCTATTTTTCATACAAGTTTAATGAATTCTGGTAATTTTTATGGTAGAAAGAGCTTTACCAACCTCAACTTCAAAAGAACTATTATTATCTTCATGTTTATATTTCTTGTATCTTTCTGTTTTGAGCAGGCTCTATCCCTATTGACTAGGTGTTTTTGGTCATTATTATGGAAAAAGGGACAAAACAGATTAAATCAATTATAATTCCATTTAAATTTATTTAATAAAGTAATGTTGGCTAGAATGTCAAAACAAAACACAATTGCACTGAGATAGCACACTGTAATGTGTATGACAAGAGATATGTAAGAGCAATGCAATTAATTTCTTGCATATCACGATGTACCCCAATGTCTTTACACTCCAAAAAAAGACAATAGCAGAAAACAAAGCCAAACCCAGATTATTAAAAAAATTAGAACTCAAATGCAGGCAGCAGCATTGTTATCATATTTGATAAAAAATATTTTTCAAACATACCACTTACCTTCTTTTCTAATTTGAACAGAATTGAGAAAAACAAAATAAACACAATGGTTGTTGACTTAGTCATTGTATACCTGAAAAATCAGCAAATTAGTCATTCATTCTCAAACTGGGCATACATATAGTATACTTAGTAGAGATTAAGTACTTGCAAAATGGCTAGGTTTCAAGGTACAGTATTGAATCTTTTATGTTTTAAGTATTCAGAGGTTGCTAAAATATTGTCAAGATAGATATAGGTATTGTTGAGATATAAATTCTCCAGATGATATGAAGATGCAACTGGATTTAGTGGTTCTATTATTTGATATGCAATTGATGAATTACAAAAACTACTTGGAGAAAAATCTCCTTATCTAATGATTTCAAAATTGACTTCATGTTATAGCTTTATTATAATATCCATAAAAATCGATTATTGAAACAATTAGTGCTGGGCAAGATTTTAACGAACTAAATCATTTGAAAGAATAAAATTTTCATTATTCTGACTCCAATTATCCATATCTATAGTATGAGTTGAACTCTTATTGATGTCATTCTTCAAAATAGCACTTACAAAGAAATATTTATGAGTTCCAAACCCCAATTTGAGAGACCAATATCGAAGCCACTGAAAATTCCAGTAGGGGCTACAGCAACAATATAATCTCTCCATCCCAGAATGGTTCTTTGTTTCCCTTGGCGTTGGGTCAGGATGGCTCTAATCAATACTGCTAGCATATATTTTACTGTCATATGGATCAGAACTGTTATCAATGGAAATCTGAAGTTCTGAAAAATATGGGTTATAATGATATTTCTGTTTAGAGAGACAACATTCAGAGTTCATAGTGATATCACTAGGACTTTAATATATATGAATATAGTGTCTCTTTGGAGAGTTCGTAGTGATATCACTAGGACTTCAATATATATGAATATAGTGTCTCTTTGAGACCAAAAGTGACCTAATCTTTGAGGCATCTTCCGATTATGAATGATAAGGATATTGGCAACATCATTTCTGATACTGTGCAGAACACTCAATTACATTTTACGGAC
Source organism: Zygogramma bicolorata (assembly GCA_032362365.1). Taxonomy (NCBI): domain Eukaryota; kingdom Metazoa; phylum Arthropoda; class Insecta; order Coleoptera; family Chrysomelidae; genus Zygogramma; species Zygogramma bicolorata. The sequence continues at coordinate 5,098,715 of JAVJAQ010001645.1, read as the reverse complement.
AATAATCTGAAATTTCTCACCTGGTACAACCATCTCTGGTAAAATGTTAGACCTATGGAAGGAATGAAATATGTTCCTATCAAAAGGCAAGTGAATAAAGATGACCAAACACATGCTGGGGTGCAGAATTTTCGTTTCATCGATTCCAAATCAACTGTTTCCGGTTCATCGTTATCATTCACAGCTACGTACTTTGGTTTTTTATCAGTTTTTAACATATTGAATGTTTTGAAATTTACATTCTGAAAACTACCGACGAACCATATCTCTTGAAAACTTTATGTAAACGGTATTCAGGGATTCATCATTTGATTTTCATTATCTAATTCAGAGGGTGAGCTTTTTGTTGAATATTTATGTTTTTTATTCAACAATTCAATTCTATTTGGTGTGTTGAGTTCGTTGAGTTCCGTTCCGACTGACAATAACATTGACATTAATGACAATGACATTGATCAATGGCCGCGTCTAACAGCTTACAGCGCAAATTTTGTGCAGCGTTTTTAAGCGCTGTTAAGCTGTTAAACGCGGCCAATCCAAAACAAGAGTCGTTCTCGATTCATTTTGGTATCACTCAACACTCAAGCCAAGAGGCCAAGCGGTGTGCCTTCTCTGTAAGTCATACCGCATACCGCTGTCACAAATTTGGTCATTTTTACGTCAACAGTTTATGAAGAACCAAACCTCAATCGTTTGTGGAACTGAATTTGCCAAACTTTTCGAATTTTATGATATCCTCTCGATGGGTATGCTGTACAAGTTAAAGACTAAAATAGTGAACATCGTTTCGCTCCTGTCATTCAGAAGTAATCCCCTAAATCCCCTACTGATCTCTGCGATATATCACCGACCTCGTTAGACGCACCTAATATAAAGCAAATTAAGATCGGTGTGATAAAAACTGTCAACAGAGAGAGTAAATAAGAAACACGAGAAATAACTATTTTTCTTGTATATATATGTCGCAACAAATACTTTCCACATTTGTAAGGTAGACGCAATTTTTAAACGCGTCCACTTTGCTATTTCTAGTAACGTCCAACAGATGGACATGGGGACCATACCTATTTACTATTAAAATTTAAAATCTAAATCACTTCATTAAAACCTTTTCGTTTGATTAGAAAATTCCCACTCATTAATTGCAGTTTTTTGTTTTTAAGTGAATTGAATATCTCTACATAATATAGGGTTATTCCCAACTATTTATTGTAAACATTTTTAATAGAGGTGAAGTACAGTTATTTCAATATTGAAATCTACAGGCTTCATCAATATTTTATTTATGGTGAGTTCTGAGAAAACAGAAGTTACATATATGTTGTATATAACTATTGAAGGATTAGTAAGGAAAGAGTTCAAAATCATTTCTGGAATATGAAATTTTGAGTGACAATTTACATTATTTTCCATGTATCTGATTATTTGGCAAATGGGACATGAATATATTGAAATCAACACCGGATTCATGCAACAGTTTCTAGTAATAAAAGTGAGTTCAAATGTGTATTTTGCAAAATTATTTTATAATGGAAAGTAATGAGAGTATTAACATTTTATTTTACAATGTTATGTACAAAATAGGTACCTGAATGTCAGTTTATACTTATCACAATCATGAAGCGGGATTTATGCAAGTACATAAGCTCTTTCTTCAACTCTCTTGAAATGAAAATGACAAATTTGAAAACTATTTCTCCATTTATGAGCACAACAATCCCAGCAAGAGTTAGCCTGGTATGTTACATGAATCCTGCTTCAATCTCAGTTTCTAATTTAATACATAACACCTTCATTACGTCGCTCGGTTATGCCTATTTCTATGTTGCCCTGTCCTTGAGCCTCTTGATCGCTTCTGGCTATCAGGGGGCCCATTTCCGCTTGGCCGAGATGTACTGTTTGCGGTAGTCTTTGCAGGCCCTGCAATGTTATTATGCTGCATGGGTGGCGCCGTGGTAACAGGAGACTGTGGAGGCCCAACCCTACCAGCACCATTGTTCGTTCCATTGTTCAAGGGTAAGTTGTTGGGGGGCCCACAGGGTACAGCCATTTGAGGTAACACTGGCCCAGCTTCACTCATGTTGAGTTGTTCGTTGAACACCATGCAGAACTCGCCGATTTTCTGCAGATCACCCCCTTTCGAGGTGTACAGCGTCAGACAGTTCCTCCACAGCGACACATAGCCTTTGGTTAACCTAACTATATCGCCAGGGACCAGCAGAAGGCCTGCCTCGTCCCAGATACTTGCGTTTATGCACGCACTCTGATCGGCCACTTTGAACGTTCGAACTTCGCGGTTTTCTTTTGTTACGGTGGGGTGACCGACCTCCAAAACGATGAACACTACGTTAACGTTTTTCAAGCCCGGACGCATGTCTTTTATCTGAATATAATTAGTGTCCATCATGAGGACCGAAGAACAGCTATAAATTTATCAGGAATTCAATTTGAGTATATTTAAGTATATTATCATTATTTTCAGAAAGCAAAACAAAAGACCTGCAACTCTGTCAAAATAAAATTGTCAAATGATTGAGATTGAAATTGAAGTTTGGGATCCGCAAGCGGAATGAATCCTCAGTGGCTGTGTCTAATAGCTTACAGCGCTCAAAGCCGCTGCACAAAATGTGACGATGAAATGTCAAATTTTGTGAAGCGGCTTTAACCGCTGTATTCCGTTATACGCAGCCAGTTAGTTGTCTTTCACTTTTACGTTGGCAATGGCAATGCTGGGCATACCTGTTTGTATAGCCTAAAACTTCGATGTGGTCGCCATCTATATGTTTTTTTTAACTAACCGGAAGGTGAACAACTAATATTAATTCTATGGAGTCTTATGAGTGTTGGATTTAAAATTATTATTCAAAATAATATTCAAAACTTAATACACTACAGAAGTGCGAAGAGTGAAATATATATGAAGTGTTGTTGTGGTTTTCAAACCAAAATGCAGCGAATTCATTGAAGTATTCCTACAAAATCAGTGCTCATTATATAATACTAGTACTATTTCACTACATAAATTCCCCATTAACGACAACAAGCTTTGTCTCAGGGGGAAAAAATACATTGAAAATTAGTAAATCAATAACTAAAAATATGTTTGTAAGTAGCCTCCACTTTCTAGAGAGTCTAAAAATAAAGTTTAGTGGACGTTTCAGTTCCCATTTTGAAGCCATTTCCAAGACTTTATATTATAATATTTACGAAGGTAGTAGTCCATACTCGAAGTAGAAGACCAATTTTATTGAAAAAGGAAACACGAAGTCATCTCCACAACATATTTAATTCCTAAAGGAACTATGTCCTAGTTAATAAGACATGTTTCGAACATATATATGTTCATCTTCAGTTAAGTACAAAAAGGCTGAAATAGAGTTAACAATGAGAAAACAGTAAAAGTGATTTTTTTACATGATACGAAAGTTGGGAGATCAAAATCGACAAACTACATATTAACTATCATTATACTACTTACGAGAACCAAAGTGCGGTTCAAGAAGTTGAATTATGTTATAAGATGGGTGTGGAACCCCAGAATAATAATGAAAACTGCATTACAAATTGGAAATATTAACAACCACCATGCAAATGTGGCGTGGGTAGACAACAAAATGGACGAAATCGTGAAACAAAATATATATATTTATTAATATATAGTTAAAGCGAAGTATTATTACATTTATGTAAATAAATCATAGTTTTCTAGCCTGTTTTTTATCCTTTCACACTATCTCACAATTAGTCAGTAGAATAACTGCCAAGAAAAAATTGTATCTCCTTGGTTAGACACATTTTTTAAAAAGCATGATTCATTCATGATTGGTAAGATTGGAACCTTTGGTGTGTGATATTAATTACCCCAACATCAAACTAATATCACATGATATTATCAATTTTCTTCTGAAAATGATAATCTTGTTAACGAATTGAATAGCTAGTCGAGTGATATCAGTTCAGCGTTAGGCTTGTTGATCTCTATAAATCAATGATTCATTCCACTGATTCATTTGCATCGATTGTTTCAACTCTTCGAAAAACATGTTTGGTGCGTTGGAAGTGAAGTAACCAACCTACTTCTTTTGAAGAAACCTTATGTTCTATAAGGTTTCATCAAAATACTCGGTAATGTATCTCATGAATTGTACAATAGGTACAGAAAAAGGTTTTGTAGCAAAACAAAAATCAGGTTTTCTCTTGATTTATGTGAATAGTAAAAATAAAGCATTTGTTGAAACACTAATCCGTGGCATGTTTTATTAAATTTGATATATTGATATATTTACTTCTATACAATATTTAGGAAATGACATTACCTACTCATTAATATAATATAAGGGTTGCAATATGTTTGCAGAACCCAGATAAACCCGCTTTGCAGGAACATTGGCATTTCCATCCCTCATCAATTTGGCTTCCGTAAAAATCGTTCCTTAGTCCAAGCGGTAAACAGAGTGGTTGAGGGGATAGTTGAGGGCTTTGAGTCGGGCGAATTAACAGGTGTTACGCTGTGCGACGTTTCCAAGGCCTTTGGCTGTGTTTCCCATCAGCTACTGTTGACAAAGCTAGAACACTATGGCGTGAGAGGAGGCCCACTTAACATTTTCAAATCTTACCTATCCAATAGACTGCAATGCGTCTCGGTCAATGGAGCTAACTCAGAACAAGCAAGTGTCCAATACGGAGTGCCACAGGGCTCCGTCTTAGGGCCACTATTGTTCACCATATATATCAATGACATATTCAACTTCCTCTTTGCCAGATTTTTGTATTGCTTTTGCTGATGACACTTCTCTGCTCAATTCACATCAAAACTTCACTACACTCAAAGCACACATGTCAGTCACAGAATCTAGAGCAGAACTCTGGTTTAACACGAATCAGCTGAAGATGAACACGGATAAAACACAAACCATCACATTCTCCTCTAACAAACATCTTACCAATGGGTCAACTGTCAAATTTTTAGAAATAACACTAGATGATGGTCTAAAGTGGAACAACCACATTGATGGTTTGTGCAATAAACTGCCCAGTCAGCTATTTGTGTTACGCAAACTGAAAAAAATTGTCAGAACAGATGTACTGCTTACCTCTTACCACTCTCATATAACCTATGGAAATTCCACTCAGGCTATAAGGGCATTCCGACTGCAAAAGAGGAGCATTGAGAATCATGGATGGAGCGCGTTTCGACGAATCTTGCAGACAAATTTTCATCAAATATAAGATAAAGACACTACCTTATTTACATATACCAAACTCTCATTGAAATTCACAAGAATAAAGAAATGTTCAAGCGGAACTCTGACTTTCACAGCTATCCAACACGCAGTGGCTGCCAACTGCGACCACAAAAGTTGAGATTGAAAGCCTCATATTCAAATACATTAAATCTCAGCCTCTACAATAAAATTGATACAAAAGTAAGATGTCTTGGTTTGTATGCTTTCAAGGCAGTTGTTAAAAAAGCGCTCATTGCGATAACTGTTTCTATTCCATTACTGAATACCAGGAGGCAACATCAATTCAATCTAATCAATACTGATGCCCCATCCCATATATACTTTTAGGTACTTTTTTATATACAATTGAATATTTGTTTGTTATTGTTTGTCTTAACTATTTGCGTACAGGTATATGTGTTTGTTTGAATAAGTCATGAATTTTACACGTTGTAACACTTTTTGGAAATTGACGTACTACCCATGTACATTGTGCATATCGTAGTCAATAAAGCATTTCTTTCTTTCTTTCTTTCATCAGCCAGAATATATTGACTTCGTATGGATGCTCTACTACTAAAGCTGATGTTTGCGAACATAAGCTCCTTATTTTTTATGTTTGCTTTCTTCTACTCCACACGCCATCATATGCCCTGCTTTGAATACAGCTTCACCTCTCTATAGTTCTGCTTCCCAGGCAATCCAGAATACTTGTAGCTCCAATTCTTTAATAGATATTTTTATCTGTAATGTAGGTAGGTGAAGTAGTTCAAATTATAACACTCTCAGTAAAATGAGGCTGTAATACTAGCCAAACAAGTAACTACCTTGGCACACAAAGCAACTGAAGACGTTTAAACAGTAATTACCACTCAACAAGTCCTCAAGAATGCAAAACATGAACTAATAGTACCATTACTTCAAATGGCCCTAAAGTGAAGCCATCTTGGATTTAGCAACGCCATCTAGCGGTTGACGATTTTCGCCTATTGTTGGTATCGTCGTTACGAGTGCTATCAATTGAGTAGAATTCTAAACAGAGGCGTCTCAAAGGGGTTCATTGAAGAGGCGTACAGAGCCCAGATTCTATTTCACGAATTCGATTATCGAATTGTTTAGAATATGCGTATATTTTTGGTACAGCGCATTTACAGTCACAGTCTGAGCTACTCGACAATCGAATTCGTGAAATAGAATCTGGGGGCAGGCTTCAGATGAATATCAGTATAGGGTTCAAGATATAGATACTAATTCGAGTTCTGTTAGAGCAGTCGTGGAAAAACATTCTTCAAACTGATGGAAATCTATCCATCCCAGCAAGATCTTATTGGAATTTCAGGAGAGGGTGAACTTCCCGCTATGTTAATGTGGTGGAATTCAGTTGAAATGTTGGTCAAAATGGTGCTGCGACATCGCATATCGCATTAGAAGTAGAGTTGTCAAAGTGGTGCGATGCGAATCAGTTGAAGTATTCTCCAAAGCGGAGCTGCGATATTGATTTTAAAACTCAATATTTGTGGCATTGACATCTGCAAGATGTCATATTCATATTGTACATTTTCTACAAGGCAGTTATATAGTATTTTTTTTTTCAATTCAGTTATGCTGCCGTCGAAAGAAGGTATTGTTTTTCCGACTATTTTGAAGTTTGGAATTATGATTTTTGCAATGTACAAAAAACGTAATAGGAAGGTTTTATCAGGCAGATTGTTATTTTTGAAAAAGTTCCAACTGGACAAATGAGGCATGTATTTTTGAATAGATACAAATCGATTGAAGATCTCTACATGAACACTTTCACATTGCTTAGTTATGTGAAAGAGCAATGTATTCGCCAACACAGTTACATCGCAGAGACGTCCCTGCGATATCACGACGAGGCGTATGACGTCCCAAAACTTGTCGCAGGGAACTTGCATTTTCGTCGCTCACATGTCGCGATGTCACACTCAGGCGACATCGCCTGTGACACAACTGCGACAAGTTTTGTGACGAAACTGCGACAAGTTTCGTGACAAAATTGCGAAAAGTTTTGTGACAAAATTGCGACAAGTTTTGTGACAAAATTGCAATAAATTTTGTGACAAAATTGATATCAATTGTGCGACGTAATTGCGACAAGATGTGCGATGCCACTGCGATTTATTTCGCTATGAATCTGCGACGTACTTTCTGTTTTTAATATGTGGGATATATTCTGAAAAATATCGAGAAATATTGGCAGGCCTTCCTCTTCCAATCTTTCACAAATGTTTATGGAATTAATAAGAAATGAAACCCAAAGGCAATTCATTAGAAAACTTTATTTTATATAAAAATTAAAAAACTATAAAACAAAAATAATTCTCATAACAAATAAAAGAATATATAACAAATAAAATAAGATATTTTCTATGAAAATTAAAAAGGTGTAAAACAAAAATAATATTTAAAAATAAAATAAAATAATAAAAGAGCTAACTCTAATCCGCCTGTCCCTTTCTTTTTTCATATCGTCCCAACCTTTGTCTGGCATGACGAAACCAGTAGGAGCACACTTCCTGCATCCTTTTTTGTGTCTCGCCATGCTCCTGTACAATGACTCCTGAAAGTAAGAGATAAGAATTTCAGCTCTGAAAAAAAATCCCATACATAACTTAAACCCATCAAAAATTAATTGAAAAACGGGTACGTTGGAATTAAAATTATTCATTGGGTACAAGTTCTTGAAGAATTTTCCATTGGAATGTGTTGAATATGCAGGATCAAGTTAGAAGTTGTAACGATTCTGCATGCCCTAGCCGATTGATTCCTGATGTTTTATTACACTAGAGCCTCAATAGAATTGAAACCTATCACTTTATTGGCACATCAACGAGATTAGCAAGTTTATGTAATAGTATTTGACCAAACTTTCAAATCAAATGAGTCACTGCTATAATAATCTATTCAAATAAGAGAAAATAATTGCCAACAGGCTTTTTTTACGAATATTACAATGAATTTGTGAATATCACATGTCATCCAAAGATAAAACAAACCAGTTGCAGGTCACTGATATTTTCTATTTGTGTAAATGCCTATTTGTGTAAATATAGCAAATAAAAAACAGTGTTTAAAAACATTCGCTTGATAAAGATACAGTGTATCGAAACATGTCGCGAAGACAATAAATTTTGTGGAAATTTAATCGTGTCTACCTTATAGCGTAATAAATAAAAAACAAAAACATTTTTACTAATTTCGTGTTAATGAGGCAAACGCTCAAATATTTAAAAAAAAAAAACAAGTGGGATTCAACCTTTAAGATAAACCAATTTATGTAATTCTTTCATACACATACAATACATATCACCATTATCTACTGGGAGTTGTTGGAAAAATATTGTGAAATACTGTCACCAGTATGTAATACTTACGGCTTAACAATGTAACTATCTGCAAATGTGATATTTGGATATTTTCCCGTTGGCCCAACCAGGAGCATCTGCAGATGATACAGAATCAGACAAAAGGTGTGTTAACGAAACAGGTATTCAATCTTCGTTAACATATGTGCTTGTTGATCTCGTTCACCTTCACTACTGATTTCTGAATCGTTTACAATCAAGCGCCTTTTGTGACGGTAAGAAAAACAGGAAAAAGAACGTTCCATCTTGTGTAGCAGTAAGTGAAAAAGAATACTTACTAATAATACTAATTGGCCACCTCGACTAGGTACACTCAACTGGTCCGAAAATTCCGAAATATCAAATATTTGAGAAAGGATCACATGAATTTAGCGATATCAGGCAAATCAGAAATCAGATTTTAGGTTAACCGGTAAAGGCGGAAAAACTGTAAACAAACGAGGACGTATGAAGTATGTCAATGTCAAGTATTGGCCATTGGCACTTTGGAAGAGGAAGGGCTCTGAAATCACAAGGAAAATTCACAGGATTTATGAGGTGAATACACATTTGAAGATATAATTTTTCATAGATCTTCAACGGTTTTCATATTTCTGAAAGGGTCTCTCAGGTTTGACGATGCCGGTGGTTTCTCTCGTGACTGCCGTTATTAAAATAAGCAACACTGAAGAGAATATAACCGAAAAATTAATGTGCATGACTTATACTGAACTATAATATTATGCTAACCTTATCTCCAACCCAGAGTATTTTTATAATAAAAAATTTGTCAATTTTTGCTTATAGTATCTATCTTTCCAAATACTGATCCATTGTATATGTCATTTTTTATCAACTATAGTCACTGTATTCTGTATCATTGATATTTCATGGATATCACCCAGAATTATATACACTGGACATCATAAGAGCGATATCTACTGGATGTCACAAATATCACATCAACCCGATATCGCAATAGTTACATGCCAAATGTGTACATCGCAGCGACCTAACAAAATTGATGTCTCAGTGTTACTTGATAGTGACATCGCAGGGATGTCATGTCACAGATGTGTTGGCTGGGAATAAATAAGAAATTCACACATAGCGGACAAACCAATATTTTGCCCTCTTTTGAAATTTCACTGATGAATGAATGAATAGAAGTGAATTGTTTTTAAAATCATTCTTTATTACGTAACTTCTTGATTTTGGGGCGCGTGTCTCTTACAGAAGCTGAATCACAATAGAGGACTTCGTTCCAAGTTGCCAACCTGAAATATTCATGGGAATGTGTACCATCAGAGAGTTTTGCCGTAAATTGTGTTTTAATGGGTTCATTTCGACCATCCTTATTGACTCTAAAATTCTACTCGCTTCTGCAAAACTAGTATTCTTAGAAAAATTGCCATATAACTTGAAGCTGATATCTGATTGGCTGAAACTCACAGTATATCCAACTATACAGTAACGAAAGAACCCGAACAAAATGTGAGAGCGAATCGCTAACCGGGAGTTCTATGTCAAAACCCACAAAATAGATGTTTTTCTGGAAATACTGCTTTCAAAGAAGCGAGTAGAATTTTTGGGTTAGTGTAGATAAAAACGAACCAATTCAAACACTATTCTAAAACTTCTTTCAAAGGACTTGATTTGCACATAGGATATGGTAGATCGAAAAAGTGTTACCTAGTATGATCTGGATGGAGATGAGGGGTTCTGTTTCAGGAATCTAAAACTGATCAGCCATGAACATGACAATAGACTTCAAGATACATTCGAAACAAGTCTGAAAATAGCCGATTGTAGTAGTAGCATGAACAGTGAGAGAGGGCCGATCCCATTCAGTGTGACATTTAATCTAATTTGAAGAAGTTTATTAGGATAATAGGAATATGGTAGGTCATGATGAGTTAGACGATGAATTCTGCAGGAAGAAATCCACAGGTTTTATTCAATTCCTCAGTTTGCAATATATATTACTATGTAGGTAGGTAATTGAGTTCAGTTTCAATTATTTCTACTTCCAAAGATACCAAAAATCACTTGATAAGCGGAACTTGCGTCGAGTGAGTATTTTAGTTTAATGTTGCGGTTTCTTTTGAATGAAACGCATCTTAGCAGTCTGCAACTCATCGTGTAACTCAAATATAACTATCAAAAGAATACAAGAACTTATATTTATAAGAATACTCACCTACGTTAGAGTTTTGGAAACGAAATCCGCTTCGGTTTTCAAAACTCATTCACATATATTTCTCTTTTGATTTCGTTCACACACATGAGATGGAATGCCCCAGGGTGTTGTCGGCTTTCTATAAATTCTAGGATCATGCCTGAATAATAAGTAAACTGATAGGAAAAGTATACAAGGCTCTAATTCAATCATACCTGTACAGAAGAGGAGAACCTAGCAAGCTTCTCTTCGTGGTGATGAGAATAATGCCTACGAAAGGAAAGAACTCTGTTCATGGGACAACCAGAGCACGGGATGTACATCCTTTTGGGTCAAGATCTCCCTCAAGAGAACAGAAAACGGTAAAGTTTCCTAACAATGGACAGGATTTGGCTGTTGTGAGTGTTGTTAGTACCGCAGGTCAACTTCACCGGGACGTGGGGTACTTGTGAGCAGCTGAACACACAAGTTTCTCTAGGGAAGTTAGAGTACATCTTTTTTTCACAAGACTGGCTCTAAAAATTGTCACTCTCCTGAACCAAAGGAGGCACCCAGAGGTTTTTTTCCGAATGAGTGTCCTGTAGCGTCAGCTGTCAACAACCCAAACTTTGCCGACTTTCGGGATGATTTGTGAGAAAAGGGGGTATCACTCGGGTGTCGGTGCTCTCCATAGTGAAAGACAAGGTTTCTTAGCACATCTTACATGAGTTTCAGATCCTTGGGTTGCGTGAATTTAAAGCAAGATTGGAATTTTCGGCAAAGGACATCGAATTCCATAGAGAAGCACGGTAGCTATGGAAACACCATTTTTCCTATAAATACCAGACCGATTTTCAGGTAAAGACATTTCGTCTTGGACCTTCTATCAGGTAACAACAATCACTTGGGACCTGAATTCTTCCTCGGTACCAGGCTCTGTCAGGATGGAGTCGCCGACAAGATCGGACGAAACACCGTTGGAATTGGAACAAGGAAGCACAGGTCCGTAAGAAATGGGAACCAAGTATCCAGAAGTCTCACACATTAACTTCTTTCAGAATTTCAAAACTAGTCTCTCAAACTTAGAGATTGTCTATGGGGAAATATCCAATTGCTAAGTAATAGAGAACTATGTTACAGTAAAGTCTCCAGTGTGTAAGATTTGAAAATGATTGTAGTAATAAATATGCGGGGTATATTAATGAACTGCCGCTAGATGGTGAAATGGTTGAACTGAGTACGTTTATATTCACTGCAATGTTACTCATACACTAGATATGGTACCTCCCTCACTATAGGAAATCAAGGGAAAAAGTAATTTGCTGACCAGAATTGAATAATTCGCTGATTTGAGACTTGTAATGCGGGGATTGAGATCACAATGCAGAACTGATATCTTCAAAAGGTTTTCCTCTTGCCACCATATTCATAATCGAGATCCATCCCCCTTTAGGGGTAGTTTACTCTTGCGATTTTTCGAAAAACTTTGCCGACGGAGGGTATTCAATTGAGATATTTCATCGAAAAGTTGTAATATGAGTGTTGAAAACATGCTTTTTATGCCACCATATAGAACACACATAACAACCCCCTCAAAAGGGTAGTTTACTCTTGCGATTTTTCGAAAAACTTTGCCGACGGAGGGTATTCAATTGAGATATTTCATCGAAAACTTGTAATATGAGTGATAAAAACATGCTTTTTATGCCACCATATAGAACACACATAACAACCCCCTCAAAAGGGTAGTTTACTCTTGCGATTTTTCGAAAAACTTTGCCGACGGAGGGTATTTCATTGAGATATTTCATCGAAAAGTTGTTATATGAGTGTTGAAAACATGCTTTTTATGCCACCATATAGAACACACATAACAACCCCCTCAAAAGGGTAGTTTACTCATGCGATTTTTCGAAAAACTTTGCCGACGGAGGGTATTCAATTGAGATATTTCATCGAAAAGCTGTAATATGAGTGATAAAAACATGCTTTTTATGCCACCATATAGAACACACATAACAACCCCCTCAAAAGGGTAGTTTACTCTTACGATTTTTCGAAAAACTTTGCCGACGGAGTCCATTGTTTTGGTATTTTTTTTTTTAGAACCTTGGCATTCTCCACTCCATCGACTCACTTCATTAACTGATGGTTTTCACTCAGTAATTTTTTGTATCACGTGGATTATTCCACTTACCTTTCAATCCAATTATTCCAATTTGAGCTAATCCTTGTCGCCGTTGTAAAGTTCACTCTAACTTTGTACTCTTGGAGCAACAAATAAAACACAATGAATCTGTACTGCACCGATCCGCTATCACTCAGAAACTGTGTTCCAGCTCGTCGGTTTTTATTTATTACTCACTGCCACATAACAAAAACTCCAATATCGGATTAACCATACAATTACTCATTATCTTATATCATAAGCTCAAATACAGTGTAAACGCTACACGTGTAATAACGTCCATTTATTGCGAGCAGAATACTATAGTTTTTCTATGACTATTGGGCGTTCAGTAGGCAGTGCGACTTGAAGAAAACTTTCAGAAGAAAACGACGTTGAAATTTCAACAAAACATTATATTGAATTTTTGATTTTCAAATTCAAATTCTTCAGATGCGATATACCTGTAGGTAGCAGTAGAATGCGAAATGATTCGAACCCACGATCTTCGGCTCAGAAAACTGAAGTTCTAAACATCTCTCGACTTTTTCAGATAGGTAAGTAACTGTCAATTATTCACATCCCTTCATTTCAACTCCCTGAAATGAATTAATTCCTCACGTTCATTGCAAAATATATTTCTGGTGTTCTTTCGTGAATTATCTCATGAAAATTAAAATTATAAAATCGCAAGAGTAAACTACCCTTTTGAGGGGGTTGTTATGTGTGTTCTATATGGTGGCATAAAGAGCATGTTTTAAACACTCATATTACAGCTTTTCGATGAAATATCTCAATTGAATACCCTCCGTCGGCAAAGTTTTTCGACAAATAGCAAGAGTAAACTACCCTTTTGAGGGGTTTGTTATGTGTGTTCTATATGGTGGCACGAAGAGCATGTTTTAAACACTCATATTACAGCTTTTCGATGAAATATCTCAATTGAATACCCTCCGTCGGCAAAGTTTTTCAAAAAACCGCAAGTATAAACTACCCCCAAATGAGGGTTGATTTAAGTTTTTTCCATGGTGGCACCAATATCCATTCATTTCTCACTCAGTTTCACAGTTTACCGTGTTTATATAAATCTCAAGGTTACTGTCGGCAGGAAAATTTTTTGGTCAGCAAATTATCCACACTCGGAAATCAAAAAGAGTATGAAATGAACTACCAACATTTTGCTGTGCACGAATAAGTCGAAAATATGAGGAGGACGGTATCGGGTTGATTGCCAGATGGTGAGCACCCAAAAAGATGAATCTCGCTGAGACAGAACCTGGCCAACTTCATGGTTGTGGGGGTATAGGTGTACTAGATGCCCATTTACACAATTGGCGACAAAACATCTCTTACCGATCTCTGATAATTACTCAAACTTTTACATTTTGGAGATCTTCATTATCAATTATTTCTACAATGGATATTTTCCAAAGATAGGTATTTGCTCTTCCAAATCAGATGACTTTCCTATTTAAAAATTGGATTACAGTAAATGTAATATCAGCAGTTTCTAGCTCATATGCATGGTTTAGTTGTTTCAAGGAAGTCAATAAATCTGTTGATCAATTTTTTGCATTTCATTTCTCTACAGCTGGCAGAACTTTGTATCCCAAACGAACCTTACCAAAACCAAAACAAACACAACGTGGGAAAACTAGGTCATAAATTTATAGAAATAAAACTCTCAGCTTCTTAAGGTGATACGATGGGGTTTCTTTATGATAACAGGCTGGGTGACAGTTTCCTGCGGGAAGCCGACATCGTCAGAGCCGGCCTTAGGGGTGGCCAAGCGAGGCGCCGGCCTCGGGCCTCGCGCCTTTAGAGGCCTCGCGCTGCCGAAGGTTTCGTTAATAAAATCATACTGAATACAATTTTAAAAAACTTTTACACGTTATAAATTTTCTGCTACTACTGAAATTCTGATTATGCTCGCAACGCCTGATTTTCTTTAACAGGAAGGAACCAACCTCCTAAGTACGGAACTGCACTTTAGGCTCTACAACTCTCCCGCCAGTTCCGCCTATCTACATTTAGGATGATCACGTGTTAGAACACGACATGTCATTAGTTGCGTTCAGCCGTTCAACATCATATTTTCACTCAGTGAAAGAATTCAAATTATTATTTTATTATGAGTTTTGTTTTGATGTATCGTTTGAATATTCAGTTTTATTTTCGTTTTCGTTATTGAAAGGTATATTACGTAATTTACTATATATTGTTTTGTTTAGATTTTGTTACATCTTTCATATTATTTTATCTAGTATTAGTTATTATATTATCAAAACATTCAAAAGTGTTTTCCCGCCAAATGAATTATTGATTTAAATTATGTATTTTATATTTTGAACATATATTTAGTAGGCATGCCATTCGAGAGGTAGTAAGGGGAAGGTGAATAAATGAGAACATTGAGTAAGCATTTCTTCAAAGGATAAAAATATAAATTTATTAATAAATAAAATATATGAGGGCCTCGCAAAACAAGTTGGCCCCAGGCCTCGCGCTCACTAAGGCCGGCTCTGGACATCGTGATCCAGAAGCAGATAAGCATGACGATTCAAAGTGGCAGTATTTTAGCCGTACAGACAAGGCAGGGGTTCGTTCGGTTACACACATTATATATATATTCCACTGATAATTCGAAATTTTTTCAAATTTTGTTAGGGTGATAATAACTACGAAATATAATGACTTTCATATTATCATTTACTGAATACACTAGAAATCAACTGAATATATGTAAGTATATGCCTCCCTACTATATATACACCATTCAAAGTGGTTGGTGGGCAATAAATTTAAATTACTGGCAAGCGTTAACTCAATTTGTTTCCCGAACACGCTGTACGGTACCACACAGATTCATATCCTTTGGAAATTGCCCTTCTATGAGATTATAACTCCCAACGATGGCCATGTGTGTTGTGGGTGGGGAGCTATTATCAGGTTAACTGAAGATTAATTGCTTATATAGGAGGGCCATTATGTCCCGACTTCACGAGTATACCTGGGCGTAGCCAGGCAGGGGCAGGGGGGGGCAGCTGCCCCCCCTAGCTGGGCATAAGCGCTTGGTTGTAGAGTTTCCAACCCAAAGAATAAATAATAACCATAAAGAAATGAACTCTTCGATAACATTTTTCAACACTGACAGTGACAGAAATCAACCTTGCATAAGTGGTAGCCACCCATCTCTAGACCGGGCTGTAGATGTTGGTGAACCCAATACTGCCTAGGCCTGACGACGGGTAGGTACACGGCCACAAGGGTAGTTGATTCAGCAGTACCTGCGTTCTCTTCTCTCTGGTTCCTGTTCTGTGTTCAGCAGAGCACATTTATCTATGAACTTACGTTTCTTCGATAGTCTCGAAAGTCTAACGCATCTCTATTATTTGTACAAAGACAATAGATGTTTATTGTGTGATTATTGTGACATTGCCAAATCTAACTTAGATATTGGTTGTTTTTCATATAAATAAAAATGGATATAAGAATTTTTTTAATGTTAAGTAATTCATGAGTAACCCAATGTATAAACGATTTTTTTTTAGTTGCACGTACTCTATATCTACATAAAGTTCGACTTTTATTCAGTATGTAGGTATAGTAAGTCATATACATTTCTGTTTCTCTTATTATTGATTTTTATTACCAAAAATCGATTGTAAAACAACAAATATACTTGATCTTTTGTTAAATTATTTATTACATTTGAATTTATGACGCATGCCAGAATTCGCCTGGATACAAACGAAATTATTTTTTATTATTTTTCGTTAGCGATTTGTTAATCATTATTCATTTTAAAATTGGTTGTGTATTCTTCAGCAAAGAGGAAAAAAAAGATACGACTATTAGTGAAAGTGAAAATGAAATAGAAAAGCTCGACAATATACCACACACCTCTAAAGATTTGTGTATGCTGAGAGTACACAGAGAAATGGTTCAAGAAAATAGGGACGTCATTGAAAGTACAGTTTTGAAACGAATTTGCAAAGAACCTCGTTGGTTATTATTAGTACATTAATAATTTATATATATATAATTAGAGGGAACACCAGTTATAAGAAATATTGGAAAAACTGGTGTTATAAGAGTACACTTCCGTTCTGCTGTTCACCCAAAAAAAACTACAGTTTATATATGTATGAGGAAGATTGTTTTTGGGTAAAGCAGCAAGCAGAAATGTGTACTCTTTTAACACTTTATCCCAATATTTCGACAGTTGTTACTGTTATCGTCAGGGAAGCTACAAATAATATGATTTCATATAAAGAACAAACAGGAAAATGAATTATTACTCACAGTGTCGGCGAGAATGATTGCTTTTATGATTTAATTTGAGCAACATAATTTTTTTTTTTGACATAATATATATATATATATATATATATATATCATTTAATAAACATTTGTATCATACTAGATTTTCCTTTCCTGCCCCCCTCTGAACAAAATCCTGGCTACGCTCTTGCGAGTATATAAGATTTTGATGGTGGGGTAAACAAGTTACATTTTTTTCCCAAAACCATTCAAGTGGTCTAGACGATAAATAATAATAATTGTAATGAAAATAGAAGTTGAACTCAATGAGAATGTAAATCGCTAAATTGAATAAAAAATCGAAATCAACAGCAAGTTCGTGAAATATTTGGAGTGTACAGGCTAGGTATAACTGGCGCAAATTAGGTTATTTGTGGAGTTGAAAATTTGATATTTGGAATATTATATCTACTTCGTTAGTACCAATATCTTCAACAATACTATAAAAAACATCGGATTACATCTACAGAACGCAGGTAAATAAAAATCATTCACAGGAATTCATTCTTCATTCCCTCCAGACGTTTTTACTGGTCCTAGCCGATGGATATATTGGTTCATTTCGAATCTGAACTCACAAAATCAAGGGAGACATTCCAGTTTGCCGATTATGGTGAATGCGCTGGGCGAAGAATGACCATCTGGTTGGGTTCCAAATACAATTTTTGATCTTAAGAAAAAGTCTTAACTTGTACACAAGAGGTTCCAGACTCATAGTTCATTGGCTTCCCAATGTATAAAATTCAGCCACATGTATTACTTCATTCATTATCAAAACCCCCTACTTTCAATTATTACTGTCGCTAAATACAGTTATTAACACATTAATTATATCTCGGAAACCGAGTTTCAAGTATAAGGATATGAGGTACCTATAAGGATAAAACTTTCATCACCCAAAGAGGATAATGGATACCAGTAATCGATAAGTCGTGACTACACTTATCTTACAAATTGGTATAATTTTATTCTACTGTTATTTACCTTTTATTTTATGCTCAATTAATTTCTGCAAACAGGAAACTTTCGGCAGGTCTCCAAGCTCACAACAAAGGGGTGGCAATTCTACACGCGTCGGGTAATCTTAGTTGCCAAGGATGATACGATTGACAACAATTCAATGAGAACTATATTCCAAGACAGGTAGTAACTGTGCCTTGTAAATCAGAAGCTGACGAGAAGTGAAGTATTTCTTCGCACGAAATAGAGATCTGAGCTTCTGAGAAGCATCTTTAGCGATCGATCACACATGGTTTCCCTATGAGAGGTTATAACTGATCGTAATTCCTAGTATCGAGATACTTGACTTTGTAGGAATAGTTACTCCTGACATCTGAATATTAGATAAAGATAGATCGGCTTTCTTTGATGAGAGACATGCCTGGGCTTTCTGAGCATTAAATTTCACCAGTCATCTTTAATACTATTAACGCCATAAAAAGCATTACTGTTTACAATTTGCAGTTATTATGTGTTTTAAAGTACGTTCGGGAATCCTATGATTGAGACTGATCCACAAGGGATAGTTCCTATATCATTCTAACATGCAAAAAAAACCTGAAATGAAGAAAATGAGAATTTTCACCTATTTTTTCCCATTCTGACTTTTACTGATTTAAATTCCCACAGATGAAGATTCGGTTGTAATTGTTCCAATCTCATCCAAGATTACTTTTCAAAATTAAATAAGGAAGAGGTATTCCATTTATTCAAAAAAATATTGGGCGGAAGAGAATGAAAACAAATGCCATCCACTGGGTGCATCTTAGGTCATAATTAAAAAAACGATGAGAATAAACGATGATAAACAATTATATTCCTGATAGAGATAGCTAGGTAGAAAGATAGGTCTTAAACATTTCAAGTATCGTTCATTCGTAGCATAACATTAAATAAATGCTTAGAAAAATGGCTGATTTTTTTCAGCAACAGTGAGTTGGGAAGCCAGCGTCTGAGAATCGTATAATTTGAACTTCATTTCGTTTGCCTCAACAATGAATGATTTCAAAGAGACAGTTGTTGAAAAGTTCTAGCACAACAAAAAGCTCCACATCCAAACTCAAAAGAGAACGACTTTGTTTCCCTCATATTTTCATATTCTCACTGTAAAAATAAAGAATATCTCGATTGACACATTATCAGCCGATTGCACCGACTTTTTCTTATGAGACCATTAACAAAGGGACTTTTTAAGATAGGCGAGGGTTTATTAATAGGTGTTTAATAATCTCTTGAACTATGGTGCAATCGCTGAAGTACGTTAAATGACCTTCAATAGCTCATTAGCTTAACGCACCCATAACAAAAAGTCTGTGCAATTGGCTGTTAATCTGTCAATGATAGGTTAAAATCTGTCAATGACAGATCAAAATCATCGATTGACAGATCATAATCTGCCAGTGTTAGATTAAATTCTGTGAATTGACAGAATGAATCTGTCATTGACAGATTCAATTTGACATTGACAGGTTAAAATATACCAATTGAGATATTTTTTATTCTTACTGTGACACTAAAACGCCGTCGTACATTCTGTATGACACTTTTACACAGTGACATTCTGAATGAATCGCTATCGCTTTCCTTCAACTTTGAGGTTACATAGATCATATGCTCCCCTACTAACGCGCTCCACCAAAACCGGCCGATTTTCGAACGCGATAGAAAGCCGGCTTACATCATAATCTTTATATAAGCCGCGCGGAGGAAAAGGCTTGCCTCAACCTCTGTATCGTTAGTTTCGTCGTCAGTCAGTGTTCGTCGCTCGTACTACCTCCATCTAGCGACCTCTTAACGGCTTTTTGACATTGAACAGACGAACGTCGCGGCCGCGTAACCCAATTGTTTTGCTGTTGACCCGCCTCCGGCTAAAATTAAAGTTGGCGCTGGCCGATTTTCTGGAGTTTGTGCGCGCGACTTGGTTCTGCGAGGAAGTGCGATGAGTAAAGGAAATTCTTCGATGCCGCCCCCGTACGCGGCGCCGCCTGCTGCCCCGCCGAGCTACGCGCAGGCCGTCGGGGGAGTCCCCCCTTCCAGCCCCTACGTGCCGAACCATTCCTGTAAGTATTGGTTACGTTTCGGAAACGTCGGGACCACGATTTCAACCACAACTAACATTCAATGTTCGGCGCAGTGTTAGCCAGGAAAGTAGTGTATTTTCTAGAAGGATCTCTATGGCTTAGTTGAAAGTCTGTTATCCTACCACCAGAGGCTTCTGTAAGAAGTTTACGAAGAACACGAATCTGAAAACGGGACGCTCTGTCCTCTTACGGAATTTATGCCCCGTCAAGGTTTCGGAAGAAGGTTATATTATACACTCAGGATAAAAATTGAACTATTATATAGCACCCCCTATAATGCAATTTCCGAATAAGTATCATCACCCGAAGTATATACAGTGTGTAACAACGAAAACTTAACAGAGCCTTTTTTGAATATAAAAAGTAAGAGTTTTAAAAAAAGCTCGGACACGTCGATTTCTGATTAAAGGGGGACACCTTTCAGACTAATCAGATATTTTGTAGTACGCACCCCCTCGGAGGGGTGCGTCCGACGACCCTTATTTAGATAGGGAAAGTAGGTCGAGTGGCACCTTGTTTTAAAGGTCTTTCGAATACCTCTACAACTCTGTTAAAAGAAAATTTTTGTAACGATTGTTAACCAACCCCATCCCCCGAAAAAATCTCCTCGTAATAAACAAAAAATACGAAATCACATGGACATGTATTAGCAGGTTGTCATAAAAAGCAAAAATTTATTTTTTTAAGAAAGTTCTGAACGTGAATTGTACCTTAAAAACAATTTGATTTATTTTAAACAGCGTTGAACTCAATACAAATACCTTTGAAACTTCAGATTATATCGAAAACTAATCGTCACAAAAATTTTCTATTAACAGAGTTTTAAAGGTATTCGAGTCTGAAAGGTGTCCCCCTTTAATTAGAAATCCACGTGTCCGAGCCTTTTTTAAAAATCTTATTTTTTATATTCAACAACGGCTCTGTTAAGTTTTCGTTGTTACACACTGTAGAATATTTTTTTCAACGACCACACTCCAAAACACGCTTTTCTGCGTAGTTTTACGTTCACGAATATGATTATTTTTCACAATAAATGGAATTAGTGTGTCGCAAAGTGACCTTCCTGTGCCAAAATTTAAATACCCACATACACACTATCCATTGCTAGGAAACGGAGCAACATCTATTGAATCATTTGACTGGCAACAAACGTCAAGCATAAACAAGCATAACATATTCGTAAAATATTCTTATTCAATAATTTTTTTAATGAGATTGAACTGAAATGGATAGCGAAAATAGTCCGCCAGAACTAAGAGAACAAGTTAATTTATTGTCTTTGAGTTTACTACCTCAACTTCAAGAGAAAAATTCACTCGTTTTCAACATTTTCAAGCAGAAAAAAATATTTTTCCAAAAAATCCAACTTTCTCCAAAGTCAACATCAATACATTCAGTTCTCAACAATAACAATGAGAGCGGCAACACTGCAAATACATCACTTTCAACTGTCATTGTACTACGTCATCACAAAAAATTGGTTATGGTTTGAAAATAAAAGAATTTTTTAAAAAAATAATGTTTTTTTCTGCTTAAAAATAATGAAAACGAGTGAATAAGAGAGTGAGTGGTGTTCGATCAGAAAGAGGAATTTTGTATGTTCGAACAACTGAAATTTGAATTTGATGTGAAAAATTATGAAGTCTCACAACAAAATGGACCTGTATCTCCGAAAATATACGAGACTGCCGAAAATTTCATTTGATTTTTTTGTAGAGGAGACCGAATTATGTAAGTTCCACAAAAAAAAAGGTGCTCATAGCGACCGAAGTATTACCCTGAAAATGTACCTTGAATATTTTGAAGAACTATCAAAATTAGGAAAAGCTTCTACTATGTATGAGCAATATATTCAATTCTGAAATCGACTATTTGCTTCTCTTGGACACCATAAGGCTGAGAATGAGTCACTGACATTTAATTCCGTTTTATAGTATAATATTATTTTCAGCAAAAAGTGTGTTGCAGAAAAAGTATAGTGTGTAACACGCACAGAAATGCAATTTCTCACTCGTTTGAATTGCAGTACTCGCCTGCGCTCGTGTCGCAACTGTTTAAAACTCGTGAGAAATTAGCTGTTTTCTGCACTTGTTGCACAATATACTGTTCCACTACTCATACTGAAATATCAATTGAAAATTGAAGTGATTGTGACATGGAGGCATGTAGCTACCCTTCCTAAAAATAGGAAGGTGGCAATAGAGGCAAATAGCGATTTGTTGCCTTCGAGCTTGCTATCCAAATAGAAGCGACTACACTATTGATAGCTAGTCATATTTTCATCACTTCTCATTAGAGGAAATGCTTGAATAATGGTGATTACTCAGGATAGTAGTGGAAAAATATATTTTGTTTCTTCAGGTGTCCTTTACTTCTCTTCCTTCGTCTTTTTAAACCTCCAAACCAAACCGGGAATTTTTATCAAATTTGTATAGTGAAAATGACTATAATTTAATTTGAACATCCAATTGATGTAAATTTCTGAAAGACTAGAAATGCAAAAAACAAACTATTTTGAACCAATGGATTCGAAGCCAATTCGTGATATCATATGAAACGCCAAATTTTGATATTGATGCCAGGAAAGACAAAAGAATAGTAGGGAGCCTTGACTAGAATCATATTGATCAGACAAAGAAACTTCTATGAAAACTATGTCCAAGCCAGATCTCAAAATGAAAATTGTGTGTATATAATGGGGATAAATCGGTGATATGGAAAGACAGTTAGTTATTTCAGGTTGATAATTGAACGTACGTAAAATTTAAAAAATGGATCTGGTCGAAAAACATAAAAGATAGGTATGTCACAGCTTTTTTGAGAATACTTACTTTGACGGAACTCAAATCCAATGTATATCGGCACTAAAATTTCAAGTTTTCTATTTAGGACCAATTTTATCATTGAAATCACCAATGAACTGGACTTATTGATGAGACAAACTTCCATGAAAACAATGTCCAAACCGAATCTCAAACTGAAAATGTTTTTCAAATAATTGGGATAGAACGGTGGATCTGTTCGAAAAACATATAAAAGATACGCCAGAGCTATTGCCAAAATACCTACGTTGACAGACCTCAAAAGCAAGGTATATTGGCCCTGGTGTTTCAAAGATTCGAGTACGGTCTTGGAACCAATATTAACCTGACATCAACTCACTGGATCTATATGGATGTTCACATGAAGGGATCTCACATTCTATATTTGCAGATACAAGAGTTATAAAAACGACCTCGAAATTGAAATTTTATGGAGATAAAACGGTGATATACCTGCTATGACCTCAAATCATTTCAAGATTTATTTGCATTTGCAATACAATTAAGCGACCTCCTTGATGACCCCATATGTGACATGACAAGACTGAACCAGTAATTTCCTATAACGTGCGTATAAACGTGGAGTTTGTGTGGACCTGGCCGAAACCCAAATACTAATCCTGCAAGACGGTCAACTTTCAAAGGAGATGGCCAGTGCTATTAGTGCAGTACAGTCTCGTATCTGAGGTCAAGCAACATACATCGAATCTCACCTTTGGATCGATGCCAGATACTTGAACATACTCTCACACCTTATCCTTGATCCTAGGGCTTCGTTAACTGAAGCTCGAACAAGATTGGACTTTTGAGGTTTGTCTTTCCTAGGACACCGACCGTTTAGAGAAAAAATATATTTGAAAACCTATTCAAGAAGTAGTGGTACCCGTCAGATTGATATGATTCTGCTTTCTATTCCTATCTGTATCAACTCCTTAGCACAGTGGGGTCTAGCAATAAATAATTTGGGCCCTGGCCTTTTCCTTCTTCCTCATAACATTGAATATTTTACGACTGTATTTTTGTTTTATTTACTCACCAATATGCTTCTGTCTAAGCCTGTTTGAGCAAATAGGCTTGTTTTGCAGTATTACCAACAGAGACATTTCAAATTTCAGTTACAATAGAAATATGTTTTTTCATTTTGATACTTACAGTGTTCTAGGTCTCTTATGCTAATTGAATCATAGGACTTTTTTTCAGTTTGACATTTTATTTGCTCTGTGAAATTGTATTTTGAGACACAGAACACCCTATCTACACAGAAGCGCAACTGAAGCGTTCCGACCGAATCGAAAGCTTGGCTTGTATATTGTCAACCTCACATTTGTGTTGTTAGGGTGTTATAAAATTTTCGAACAATTATCAATGTCCGTGGGTTATTACTACTGATAAATTTTATTCATATCGGATGAAAGCATGATCAGAGTAGTTTTAAACGTTCGTTCCTGCAAAATTCAGTTGATTACTCTAAAACTATTTGAACATCAAATAGCTGCCTACACCACTTTCTATCTACTTTTTTTTTAAAGGTGCAAAAAACAGTAAGCCTATTCACTGAAATTATTTTGGTGATTATCCAAATTCTCCTTTTATATTTGTTGAGAATAAGGGAATGTAGATTGCTGATCAACAACGCATTTAGACGAATTTGATAGGGGAAATGTAAGTTCTGAATTATTAAGACCTTCCTAGGGTCGTATCTTCAAATGGAATTGAAACTGCCCCAATTTCAGTTCAGAAGCAGAAATGCTCAGTCTAGAAAGTTTACAAAGGTGTATCACTTGAACTGTATATCAACCGACAGATTGAATTTACCGCCAAGAAATGACATTAAACAAGCCAAGCTTTAAATCAAGATTAAGAAAAATTGATCCCAAAAGATCAAAGGGACCGCCTTCAAGTTGCGCTTCTGTGTAGATAGGGTGTTCTGTGTTTGAGATCATAATATCCATCCTCTTTTTCGTATAAGTCTTGAGAAAAATTACATTTTTCAAGTTGTATTAGTTAAGTCGTTGAGTGATATACTATTTCTACCCCCCCCCCCCTCTGGCAGCCGCCATTAATTCACAATACACGTGTATTATGAGTGAACTATTACGTTACAGTTGTCAGGATGGTGGGAGTAGGAAAATTACGGTAGGCGACTCGGGGATAAGGCCAATTACAATTTTTCGCTTGTGTGTAATTGGCAATTACCCCCCTCGTTACGTTATATACTATGAATTTGAATAAAGCGTTGTTTCATCAGAACACGCATAATGTGTTTGATAATTTTTACAACGGAAACAACGTGTTGAATATAAGATGTAGCCGGTTAAACAATTGATTTATTTTAAGGTCCAAAGTTGTTCTGATAATTTTTGAATCGATACAATTAGGAGTAATTATCACGTACAAAGAGTGCGACAACTGTGTTTGACTTTTGAATGGTACTAATTGGCTATTAGAAGTTTTAATGAGGGTTTATCGCTGTTACGGAAAATTATGGAAAAAATACACCAGTGACGAGTCAAGGTAGCTGACGTAAAAATCGATCGGCCTTATAACATTTTAGAGGTAGAAAAAAATATGTAGGTACTACAATTGCCCATCACCTTGACTAGTATAATCATTCACTGAAAAATATAGAGAAATATAGGAACTTCGTTTCCGAGTTGAATTTGCTGCCATCATTGTAGGGTAAAATGGGGTAAAATAGAAACTCAATGAAGTGAACATATTGGAAGATCTCGAGTTCATTGCGCTTGGTTACGATTTTGTTCAATTGGTTGATAAGGTTTCCACGTTGAATGTTTTTGGTGAGAACTTCCATTCTCTATAGGATTTACTCTATTGAAATATCTCAAAAACTTATGAGATCGGAGAACTGAACTGAATACGATAAGATCTAAAAGTCAAAAATGACTTCAACTCCAATAAAGGGATGAATGGATTGAAGCCCTTTTAGAAAAGAATGAATCACTAAGAAAAATGAATATGTTTTTTTTCGAAATTTTTTGGGTTGCAAACCTACCTCAATACGAAAAAAATAGGAATTGATACTAGAATCATTTTTTGTATTTCTTCAATAGGCACATTTGAGTCATATGCGAACTTACTGACTGATAGGAAGGAACTTTTAGAATTTTAGAACATTTAGAATTTCAAAAAAGCGTTAAGAACTTGGGAATCATTTTGGATCAAAAATTCTGTTTCAGTTCGCATATCAATGCCATCATGAAGAAAACCTATTGCTCCCTAAGAAGGCTATACATGAGTCGTGATATTCTGAATAGAGAACTTAAAACTCTTCTCTGTGAATCCTTGGTTCTGTCATTTTTCAATTACGGTGACACGATCTATGGTTCCTGCCTTAATAAAATTCATAGTGATAAAGTCCAAAAAGTTCAAAATCGCTGTATTAGGTACATCTTTAATTTGAATAGAAGAGATCACGTATCTGCAAAAATTAAATCATTGAATTGGTTGAGAATGGACGTAAGAAGAAAACACCATTTTGCATGTCTGATCCATAAAATAATGCTAACCTCCACTCCTCAATACCTCAGAGAGTGCCTGAAGCTCAGATCGTCCATACACAATCGAACCTTGAGACATATAAATCTCCTGCATATACCAAAGCACTCAACTACCTTTTTTAAGAAATCTTTCAGCTATGCCGCCCCCTCACTCTACAATTCAATTCCTTTCACCATCAAACGAAATTCTTTACCACGTTTTAAAGAAAAATTCAAGCAATACTTATTGGACACTCAGTGAAAATAGTTCTCAGAGGTAAACCTGATCTTTGTGGATAACGTGATGTCATAAATATGTTAATTGCAAACCTTGATGCAGATAAATCTTTGTCATTGTCGTTATATTACTCCTGTAATGATAGAATTCAATTTATTATTTATTATTTTAATTCATTCTTTGTTATTTCAGTAATCATTTTTTTTGTGTACTAATTAGGCTATGTTACTGTAATAACATTTTTAAGGTTGAGTGTATGAGCAGTCTCTGACTGAACTCCGCCTGAAATAAAGACACTTTATTATTATTATTATTATTATAACTTTTTGGGTAGATTAGAAGTAATAACCTTTTATAATTGTATAGATTTCAATATATATTCTAAATTTCATTAAATTTATTTACCACAAAGGAATGCCATTCAAACAATACAAAAATGGATATGAATTAGCAGAAATTGAAGGGAAAGCAAAATATTGGAAATGGAAACCTATTGAATGAAGTTATTAGCTTGTATGAGAAAAGAACTTATTTCAGAATTGAACGCAGCTAAATATAAACAAGAAAGTTGAAATAATGATCTATTGAACTCGAGATAGAATTGAAAAATTCGCAATGAAAAGTATTTCAAACAGCTTTTATATTCGTCACTGTTTTTCGTGCAACTTTTTTACATTACATTGTTTTCATGTCAGTCCAGTTTTTCGATATAAGAAGGTTTTTCACAGGTTTGAATCTCGGTTTGAATAGAGTTGATTATATAGCCAACAATAATTCGAATTGATAATATTGAAATATTTTCGTAAAAATATTTTATCTTTGTTCAAACATGAATCAATTACCCTAAAACCCCTAAAAATCTGATATTTAAAGTTGTGAAATTGAAGATGTTAACGGAACTTGATCTCCCAACTAGCAAGCGATTCTTTGAAACAATAATAAAATATATGTTTCGAATATGCATCCACTAATAACTTATAAATATTACTATTTGAATCTATATTGAATATGTTTTGATCCTTCTTTGAGTCAGTTCTAAATCTTCATTGAATATTCATGAACTTTTCATTCCTGAATATAATTTGAAAATATTTTCAAATTTTTATCTAATTTAATTTGGAAAATCATTTTGTATATATATATATATATATATATATATATATATATATATATATATATATATATATATATATATATATGTATATATATTGATTACTCAATTTTAAATGTATTTTGTTTTCAAACCACTTCTTTCAATGAACTTTGAATCTTCATTCGATCAATTTTGATGTCATTCATTCAAAAACGTATTTCCATTGAACATTTCTCCACAATTCAGTACATACTTTTTGAATCTTTGAATCTTCATGACTGTATCTATTGTGAGAATTTTTTCTATAAATATATTTGAAAAAATTCTGACTCCTTTTATTAATTGTGATTCATCATTACTGAATTTATTTCGAGAATATTTCCAACCCTTCTTCGAATATTCATTGAAAGAAGATTGAAAGTACTTGATTTTGACTGAATCAAATCAAGATTTTTTTTTAAATGTGAAACATTTTCGAAACATGTACTATGAATAGAATTATAATTAATTGTTAACTTATTTAAAGACTAAATGAATGAAAAATTTGGATTTTTTTTGTGAATGTAAAACATTCGAAATATTTACTTTGAATAAATTTATAACTCATTAATAACTCATTCAAAGACTAATAAAAGTGGTTACAGTGAATGGAAAATGATTTTTTCTGAAAATTTAAAACATATTTGAAAAATTTATTTCCAATACATTTATAACTTATTATTAACTTATTTAAAGACTGAAAGTGGTTACCCGAAATGAAAAAAAATGAAGATGTTAAATGTATTGAAAACATTTTATTTTGAATATGTTTAGGTTCTTTTACTACTTGGGATGTAAAATATTCCTTTGAATGTTCAATTTTTGTGTTAAACGTTTTTTAATGATATGTTGTATCTCAAGTATTATCTGCCAACGATTAATTTTCGAGGATACCTGTATGGTAGAAAATCAGTTTTCGTTTTGGTTATTGGCAAATCAAGGGACATTATTCCTTTTCGGGTTGCATAACATCGCTACCCCACTCACCACCAATATCTAGTATTCTTTCCTCCTAATCTCTCAGGTGATACAGGTAGCGGGCCAGGTAAACGGACCTTATGGCCTCAACAATAGATAGTGTCAGTGCAAATGAAGACCTTTCCGCTGCTCTGTTATATTTTCATGGTATTTTCACTTGTGCTTCTGTAGTGAAGTGTGTTCTTTGGTCATACGCAGTGAAAAATGATTCCAAAATGTCGCACAGGTCTACCGCCCCCCTATGGACCACCCCCAAGTTATGCAGAGACTGTTGGGGATAACTCTCCCACACCCCCAGATTATTGTGAGTGAAGTAATCCATTTAGAGAATAGAATATATCCTTAATATCTTCATTATTAATGTTTGAGTCGAAGTTCGAGTATAGTAATCGTTTTGGATAGGTTCTTAATTTTGAATTGAAATATGATACCTATATTTATTTATTTTTATCATTCGATCATCCCAAAAAACTACAGTTGTTTATGACAGGGATATATGATTGTTTTTTTTTTTGGCTTTGGAGTAAACCAATTAGCCACAGGGATATATACACACGATAATATGGTAATATACAACTGTATATGTTCAACAATTTGACAATTATACAACTGAAATACAAAGGAATGATCAAATCTGATAGATAAAATATTGTTTCAAATGTATCTGAGTAAGTTTTCCCGTTTAATGTGTTTGAGAAATTGTGGAAGAGAGTTATACAAGTACTTTTATTTATTATTTTTGAAGCGTTCAGGTGATTTGATGAATGGTTTCAACTTTTTTAATGAACAAAATGGTCCTTGAAGAACAAGTTTAACCTCGACAAATGAAAATTGTTGATATGTCTCGGTAATTATCAGTACTGATTCTATAGTTAATGAATTCTTGAAAATACGATGATTAATGGCTTTGAAAACTAAATGTTATTGTTTATCCACACAACATGTCCCGTACTACAGTAATAATACTCGAAGTGCGTATCAAGCATAAATGCACTGGTATAGCGATGGTATACTTGGGAAGCGTTGACTATAAAATATATTCATTGGTATCTTCACTTTCAAGTGTACTAGAAAGGAAAGGCTAAGTATGTCCGAAATAAGTGAATGGTGAATGAAATATTTTAAAAATTTTTATCTAAAATAGTCTACGATTCAAACATGATTTTTACTTTTTATTTAAAAGAGGCACACAACTCGTCGAAACTTCTCTTCCCTTCAGAACGGTTCATTATTATGAATCCATTTGAAATTGATTGAATTGATTCACAAATGTCGAATCCATTTTGCCTAATTTTTGGTGAATTCAATTCCTTGGCATCCATTCTTTTTACAAGTGAGTGGATTGTTTCTTGATTGGATTCACAATATATTCCTAATCTTTATCCACTTCTAAAACGAGGTGCAGCTTCAATTCAGATTTACAATGTACAAGCCAATTTCTTTAATATGAGAGTGAACGTTTGTTATCAATCTAACTTTTCAATCTATGCAAGAATTATGAAGAAAATAACTATATTAAATTTGGATATTGATCAATGAATTTCAATTTGGAGGTTATAATCACATGATACACTAATTGAATACATTAGGTGAAGTGAATAAAAGTGAGCATGAGTTCAAACTATAGATCCGTCCTTGTCATATCTCAACAACCCGTATGAGTTGTTGTTGTTTCCAACTTCATTCACTTTTTCTATTGTAATTGGAAAAATAACTACACATAATGCGCGAGGGAATTCAACGAGTCAAAATTCATATATTTTTTACCACTCCAACCCAATCACCTCCAATTATTTCTCAACAATTTCTGTTCAGATAATCACAATCACCATTTGAGGGAAAACCCCATTGAAAATACTCAGCAAAAAACGAATCACTGAGTCATCAATTTCAATATAAAAACAGAATGCCTTTTTTCCTGTCTGAAAAACAACAACAAATTAGTTACTGACGTCAGTGCAATAACAGCCGTCATGCCCTATTCACTAACAAAGTTTTTGCTCATTAGTTCTGCTTTTGTATGCACAATTTCACAAAAACGACAAATAATCATTATGTTTTTTCTCTCACAGAGTTTATACTACGCAGTGAACGTTTGAGTGCTCGGTTATATTATTATAAATCTTGGAGTTCAGACTAGATACTGTAACGCCTGGTGAGGAAAGAATCACAGATGAGATGATTTGTTTTGAGAAATCAAAAGGACTCGATATGTTTCGTCCTGTGTAGTTCATGCTTGAAATCAAACATATGGCAGAACCGGTCAGATCTGTATCCATATATGTAGGATACACGAGAGGTACAGATTTATTGTACTGTAAAATATCCTGAAAGACCGATAATAATAAAAAAAGATCATTCACTGATTCATCATCACAATGGTTTTTACTCAGCATTCAAGTGCCTTTTTTCTGGAAGCATATTGAACCGAGATTTTTTCACTGGAAAAAATGTATGAGCTCACATGTGAACTGTCTGTTCATTGATTTGATTTTTTGAAAGCATTGGATCTATTAGGAAATAAATATTGGAAATAGCGTGTGAGAAATACTAAGCTATCAAAAATTAATGACAGTTGCGCAAAACCCAAACCCTCTCCAAAACAATTGATACCTGTTCATCTTTTTGAAAGACTCTGAGCGAGAAAAAAGTATATGATAATGGACGTATATTTGTTAAGCACAAGCTATTTTGAGTGGAACAGGTGCAAAGTGAAGAAACTCGATCACTAAGACCGAAAATGTGACACCTACATACCACAGCTGTAGATTGTCACTTCTTACATGATTGAGTATTAACATTCGGTGAAAATTATCATGATTACGAACTTCAATTGCTTGATGATTTAATGAGTTTTTAGCCTTCATTAGATTTTGAAATTATAAGTATACCGTGTGTCACAGACTCTGGGTACACCCCCGTTTTCTTCTTCGCTTCTTTAGCTATATTTCTGAAATTTGGAACATTGAATATGCTCACTGAGCAGCATTTCTCGACATATCTGAAAGAAAAAAACAACTTCCAATTTTTCCGGAAATGTCATCAACTTTCGATTCTTGAATGGGACACCCTGTATATTGTTACATGATCGTTTAGGGATGATCATGAGGAATCCAACGATACCAGGTTTGATGATGTTATCTCCAATGACTGCGGAGATATCGCCATTCATTTTATTCATAAGCTCAATGAGTGGGAGAGAGAATTGGATTGACCCGCCAGAAAAAGTTTCTGATATAATCATCAATAATATCGGACCTAGTCGGATAATAACTGAGGATATATATATATATATATATATATATATATATATATATATATATATATATATATTTACAATTTACATATATATGGGCAGTCATCACAAAGAATTTCATATTATATATATTATATATTAAAGTGTTACTACGCGTACGCTTCTGCTCTGTTCTCCAGTAATTGCTCATTTTTTGTGTTTGTTGAGAGCGATAATTTATAAATTTCTTGAAACTTGATTGATAATAAAGTGTTGTGTGTCTGGCCATGAAGGTATGTTGAAAACATATAATTTGAAAGACTTAGTAACTGGTTGAATTAAACCATCACAATTGTGTCTGAACCTCGAGTTGGGACGGTTGAAGCCCTTTACCACCAACGGTGCCACCATCTCCAATCACCTGATAGGTGAATAATGTCGAATTTATCAATTGATGATCTCTATGCACGTCTGATGCATGCGAATGCGAAACAAACTAAAACTATTGAAACATCAATTCAGAAGCAAACCACAATAATAAAGGAAGAATTCAACTCCCATCTGAAAGATATCACAACTAAAATAGAGAAAACGAACTTGGAATTGACAGAAGTTAAAAAGAATAATTTGTTCCTGGAGCGTAAAATACGCAAGAATAATATTATTATATTCGGTCTAGATGTTGATAAGAATAATATTCTACATGAAACTCTTGCTAAACTCAACAATGTTCTCGGCCTGAACATTTCTGAGGCATAAATTAATAATATATACACTACCGGTAGAAACCAGAAACCTCCTGTTATTTTGGAATTCATCTCCTACTTAAAAAAAAAGCCCAGGTGTATTCTAACTTAACAAAATTCAAGGGATCAGGCATTTCGATCACCAATGACTTATCTGTAGAAGACAGACATCAGCAGAAGATTTTGAGAGAGCATTTCAATAAAGCTAAGAAACAGAACTTGAAAGCAAAAATCAAAGGAAACACGCTTATAATTGATGAGAAAGTATTCACAATCGAAGAGTTAAAAGAATTGGAAGAGAGTGCAGAAACTGATAGTGAACTCGAAGGTGCCGAACCGAACGAGCTAGATCCTGATAGTAAAAAGATTTCTGGAAACTCAACTCAGGGTTCATCACTCAACGCCAGTAAGAAAAACAAAACACAGTATAGACCGAAAACCCAGGCGACCAGTGGTGGAGCGAGATCACTCCGAAGACTTGCTAAGCAAAACTGAATCCATTCCATTTTTATTCTTTTTTTACGTTTGCCTTTATCTGTTGGGTTTTTGTTATTATTCGAAATCATATTTCCTTCATACATGATACACCTGTATTAGAACAATTATAATATTTTATGTATCGTATTCCTTCATATCTGTATTTATATTACGAGTATATTTTCAGAAATGCTTAGTTTGGTCATTGGACATTTGAACATAAGATCGTTATCTGCTAAGATCTGTCATTTGAGGGATCATCTCTCACTTTGTCCATATGATGTAATGTGTGTAACAGAAACCATGCTACAACCGAACATAGACGATATTTTCATTCATATAAACAATTACAAACTCTTTCGTAGAGATCGCTTGGGACACGGGGGTGGTGTTTGTATTTACATCAGAAACAATTTTGAAGTGGTTCATATGAATAATTTGGTTGTGGGAGAAGTTGAGCAATTGTGGATATCTTTTCAATATAATGAAAGTGTTCTTGCTGTAGGCGTAGTATACCGGCCGCCTAGGCAGGCAATTGACGTTTTTACCACAGAAATTGAAGCAACTCTTAGCGAACTTTCTCCGGTCTATGATCAAATTATTTTTTGCGGAGATCTCAACTTTGATTTTCTCAAACCTAACTCTCCTGGTACTCTCTCTTGAGAGAGGACACGAAGGAAACTGTTAATAAACCTGTTGTAGGGAAAGCCTTTATGCCATATATAAGAGGTGTGACAGATCGCATAGGACGAACGCTGGAAAAACACGATGTGAAAGCAATACTGATGCCAACACGAACCGTTAGAAATAGTCTAAGGTCAGCCAAAGATCCAAGAGAGCCGTGGGCAACACCAGGTGTGTACCGG